>JAPMOR010076963.1:1004945-1135745 GCA_026543865.1 Argiope aurantia
AATTAGTTTTTACTGCGGGGATGGCTCAATGGTTATCTTGTCTAGATTTACTAAAGGGATATTACCAAATTAAAATGAATGATGAGAACAAAATTTTAACAGCTTTTTCTACTCATAACGGAGTATATCAGTGGAAGGTTATGCCTTTTGGTCTACCGGAAGCATCGGGTACATTCCAAAAAAATAATGAATAGTGTTCTTCGAAACCATTTTAGTTATGCTCAAGCTTACATTGACGATACAATAGTGTACTCCAAAACATGGAGCGAACATTTAATTCATTTGAGAAATGTATTGCAAGAATTAGAAAGGGCGGGGTTTTCTGTAAAATTTAAAAAACGCACTTTCGCAGTCCGAGAACTACAATTTTTAGGCCATAAGATAGGAGGTGGTAAGCACGCCCCAGACGAAGATAAAATTGCGGCAATAAAACGGTTAAAAAGGCCAAAGACGAAAAAGGAAGTAAGATCTGTGTTAGGACTAATGGGATTTTATCGATCATATATTCCTAATTATGCGGAAATCGCAACCCTTCTAACTGAACTAACCAAAGGAAAAAAAATCAGGAGATGTAAATTGGGGAAAACGCGAAGAAGAATCGTTTCTTAGGTTAAAGAAAGCTTTATGTGAGGCGACAGCGTTAAATGCCCCTGGTTTTGGTAAACCTTTCGAAATTCACTCAGATGCTTCTGATTACGCAGTTGGTTGTTGTCTAACCCAAAAGGATGGAAAGGGAAATTATAAACCTATCGCATTTGTAAGCCAAAAATTAAACAAAACTCAAAAAAATTGGTCAAACATTGTAAAGGAAGCTTATGCCATCTTGTTTGGATTTAAAAAATTTGATAAATGGTTGCATGGAACTACGGTAGAGATTGTAACTGATCACAATTCATTAAAATACTTAATTGAAAAAACTTCAAAAAGTGCCAAGTTAACTAGATGAGCATTGGCTTTGCAACGATGGAGTTACAAAATTACTCATCGTCCTGGAATCTTAAACAAAGACGCTGATGCTTTATCTCGTTTACAAACTAAACATTAGTTTGTTTTTTTTCTTTGTTAAAATTAGTTCTCAACATCCATTGTGTTAATGTATGTTTTGTTCAGTTTTTATTTCAACTTATGTATGCTATATTCTTATTGTGTTTAGTTATTTTCCATATGTGCATTCATTTTTATTTAACATATGTATGCGATGTTCTTATTACGTTTAATTATTTTTCATACATATATTCGGAACTTTCATTGTTATTTCAATATGTGTATGAGACGTTCTTATTTCGTTTAGTTATTTTTCCACATATGTTCAGAACTTTGTCCAAACGAATCAGAGAAAAAGCTTTTGTCGTTTGAAGACCAGTTTTTCTCTTAGGGGCGGCGTGTGAGGGCGCTGATGATGATGAGAATCAGGAAATGAACTGAAGGGAAGTGAGAGGAGGAGATGAACGGCGGGAGAGACGCTGCACGGGGAGAAAGTTGATGTTTGGAGCTCGATGATGTTCTTATATTAAATTCGGTTATATTGTTCTTGTATGTTATGTGATGTCCTAAGTGAATGTCAATTAAATGTTGTTAAAAAACTAAATCTGGCGTCATACTAATTATTCTAGGTTACATTTGCTAATGAAAAGGGCAGTCTCTGCCTTACTTATTTTTCCAGATGAGAAATCGAAATTGAGAAAGCTCGGCAGCGCCGACATCCATGTTAGATTGAAATTATATTTGACCTAATATATTACGGCAAAATTTAGCTCCGGTTGCTCTATGGTGAAGGAAATGTGGCCGTTTGACATCATGTCTGAAATCTTGGGTGTTTTTATTTATCTATTTTTGATATTGAAAATTGGTGGTTGTACAGTATTTTATAAATAACAAAAAGTATATCTTAATTTTGTGTGTCGATAATAAAGTTTACTTCCATCACCGATTATTCAGTCCAGTGAAAACGAAATAAATATTATTGATCACAAATTTTTATTGTCAGGACATTCATTTCTACCGAACGATCGTGATTTGGTGTGGAACTATCCAGTAACTATTCAATCCAGAAACCAGTTCCTTTCATATTCCCCAGGATTACTATAAAGGAATATAAAATTGTCGAAAACATAATAAATTTTTAGCACATGAAATTAAACGTGGATATAAAATTATCTTTTATGTAAGAAAAAAAAGGAGATTTATTACATCTGAAAAATACAAGAATATGATGGATTTATTACCATATATACCTCCCGTTTATCATGAATTTTTTTTAAATGTTAAATTTTGAATAAAATTTAAATTGATTATACCTACGTATAAATTGAAATATATAATTTCATTGAAATTCTTAATAATACTGAATTGTTTGTTGTTATGTTATATTTTCTACTAGAATATTCTTGGTTTTGTTTCCCTTTTTATCAAATGAATAAATATTTATAAAAATTTGAATAATATTTTGTTTTTATTCTTAAAAAACAGCTGATGCAACTGAAATATTATTTCCCAATTAAATGAAATTGCAATAATTCTTTAATTTTGAAAGTGAGGCAAGTTTATTTAGTTATAATGGAACTCTAATTTCTTTTAGTCAGCAGTGTAAAGACTATTGGATTATAAACTTACATTATGTGGTTCCACAAAATACAAAAAATATATCTATTAATATTTACCAATATTTTTAAATTTATTGAAACGCAAACCTTTAAATATCTCACAAAGCAAAAAATGGACTTGCCCCATTTTCAAAATAAACGGATCATATATTTTATGTTGACATTGACAGCCAACCAAACTTATACCAAATTTGTTTAGGTTTGTTAGAAATTTATTGCGTAAAGTGATATTTAACTTTCGTGGGAACAATTGTTGATCAATTGAAATATTTCCATGTAATTTGTAGTATGCTCGACTGTTATAGATAAATTTATCCCACATTTTAGATAATAGGTCAAACTTACCCGTATGTAAACACTAAGATAGGTGTATCTTTTTTAAATCAAAATGTATGAACCTAAGAATTTTCATGAATCTGTCTCTGGGCATGGCATTTGTAAAGAAAGGTTAGTCCTACGTCTTGGACCATTGCCTTCAATACTTGTGCCTCATATGCCAGCCCCCCCCCATCCTCCTAAGCATAAAATAACTGCTAAGAAAGCATTTAATTCAATATACAAAGATTTTATTGATGACTGGTCAAAAATAAATGATCCTGAGATTCTGACACAAAAACTCAATGAATACGAGGCTGTCAAAGAGAAATCAAAACATCAAACTATGTAAATTTGAAAAATTAGCCTAAAATCAATGGTGGAACGAATAATAATTTCCCAAGAATGTTTAGGCAAAAGAATGCTCCAGATCAATATCCTATTTATTTTCCAGACAATAGAAGTCCAAAATCTCAATCAAAATCTAATATAGGAAATGAAAAAGAAGAAATTAAATGTTTTAATTGTTGGGAATATGGAAACCACAACGCTAAATTTTGCCCAAAGCCAAAAGTTGGAAGGGAGGAAACATATATATATAAAAAAAAAGAAGAAATGTAATCAGAAATCGGTTATAGATAGAATCACCATATATTAAAACAGTGACAATAAATAAAAGTAAACCACTCGAGTGCTTTTGCGATACAAGTAGTAGTATTTTCCTTTTGAAACCTTCAACTGTGCAATCGTTATGTTTGGCTTTTATTCCACAAAATAAAACTATTTGAAATTGGGAATATAACGAATCCATCTACGGTAACCTTAGAAAGGGCATTTGTTGAATTAGATTTGTGTGATGTTATTTGTAAACTATTAGTTTTATTCTCGATGGTTCATGTCAACTGTGTGATTTAATTATAGGTTGAGATGTTTTAGATGATATATCCCTAGTTTGTGGTAGAATAAGAGATGTATTTAATATTTGGTACTCAAATGATATCTACTGTGTGTTGAATGAAAGAAAAGTGGATTAAATTGAGCGGAGAAAGTCCGATTGAAATGAAAAGCGATTCCGTGGATATTAATAATGGTAAAATTTTATTTGAAGGTTTATGCAATGACCCAGATTTATTAATGGAAGTGAAAGAAAGGAAAATAAATTTGCCTGTTATGAACCTTGAAAAAAAATACATAAGATTTAAAGAAAATCAATGTACCGGTAGGATTGCAGATATCAAAATCAAACTGTAGAAATGCACAGAAAGGAAAATAAAATAGCCTGTTATGAATCTTGGAAATAAAAATATAAGATTTAACGAAAATCAATGTATCGATATGGTTGTAGATATCAGCGAAGAATATGAATTAAAGCAATAAGAAACACTGAATTCAAGTGATAATACTTAGTTTAATTGTAAAATTTGTACTGCCTTGATTGATAAATGGATTATAAAATCAGATGAAATTAATTTTGGTCCGTTAATTACTAATGACCAAAAAGCAGGTATCACAAAATTATTGAACAAATATAGAGATGTAGTCTCTATACATTTAAACGAATTAAGATGTACTCATTTGAGTGGAAAGGGTACAAAAGAAATTGCAAGAAGTAAGCCTGTTAGCACAGGACCATATAAAACTAATCTAGCTGAAAGAAATGCTATTAAAGAAATAGTAAATGAGTGGAAAAGATTCCAAAACTAGGTCATCATATACAAGTCTTGTATTATAAGTTAAGAAAAGGATGGGTGAACAACATTTAGCGATTATAGAAGGTTAAACAGTCAAACAGTAAAAGATATAAGATTTTAGAAAATTTAGGAGGTTATCTTCCAATTCCGCTAAAAGAACAGGCTAAATTGAAGGCTGCATTTATCACTTCGGTGAATCGGAACAGTTTGAAAGTTCATTTTTGGATTAGCTAATGCTCAGGCAGAATTTCAATGGCTCATGACTCATATTTTAGGACTTCAATGTTATACTGTTTGGACAATATAATATCTACAAATCTTAGGAAGAAATGGCTGTAAAACTAAAGGAAAAACTTGCGAGATTAAGAAATGCAAATTTAACTTCGAAAATATCGAAATGCGAATTTGGAATGAAAGAAGTAAACTTTTTAGGATTTATCAAAAACGATAATGGTATTAAACCAGGCTTAAGAAAAAATAATGCAATTGAAGAACTTCAAAGGGTGAAAAATATGCATGAAATCCAAAGATTTCTAGATCTTACTGGATTTTTCAGACTATTTATTTATTTTGAATTACACTCAAAAAGATGAACCATTAAGTAGATTGACAAAAAATGGTAGAGTTTACAAGAAAAGATTAACAAGAGAACTCGTAAGAAGATCACAGATGCTGAGAAGAGGTACCATTAGAGTAAACTCGAATTGATGGCAATTGTTTGCACATTAGATATGTCGTGTATACGCCTATGTACACCGGTTCTTTTACTGTGATTGAAAACTACTCTCCTTGAAAAAACTATAACATTTATCTCTACGACAAGATAAGTTATTCTATATACATATTAAATTTAAATGACTGCATTTCTGAAAGAAAATAGTTCACAGTCTTTTCAGCTGCTGTTCATAACTTTTTTTTTAACGAGTTTTCATCGTATTTAGATTTGGTAGAGAGGTTTTGCCCGATTCTGATAGCTTCTCAAGATGTTCAACATATTGCTGTTGTACTACCTCTTCTTTCTCATCTTCAATTTCAGATGCTCTCTTCTCTAGTAAATTCTCTGCTGAAGGCATTTGAACCTCAAGAGCGTAGAGACGTTGTACAGGTCTCCGAAATTCGCCGTTCGTTTTTACTTTCACAAGGCGAACCGAACCGTCCTTACTAGGGAATATTTGTTATTTTCTCCAGAGGCCAATTTAGACGTTTTTGATTGGGTACTTCGACAATAACCACTTCTCCCACCTTGAAATCGTGAGTTATCATTTTCTTGGTTTATTGATTCAGCTGCCCCAAGTATTCCAGACGGAATCGACTTCCGAGATCTTCTTGCGGCTTACACCTATAAAGTCGCCGCTTGCGAAGATACTCGGAAGATTGTTCCAAGTGGTCAAGACGTGGAATTCCATTTTCTATATGTTCTCTGAGAAATGAAGATGCTGTTTTCGGTTCCAAATCATCGTGTTCAGAATGAAGGCAATGGGTCGTGAATTTACGATGTCTTAGGAATCGCATAGAATCAATCGTATTCAATTCTTCGTAATTCAGGCATGCTCGGCCTAGAACTTTCTACAGAAGGTCTTTTACTAGGGCAATGAGGTGCTCCTACCATCCCCCCCCCCATGGAGCTGATGGTGGTATAAATTTCCAAATGATTTCTTTCTTTTTCCCTTCTTCTACTACTTGTTGCCAGTTCACAGTCTTTTTTTTTTTTTTTTTTTTCCCAAATTCCATTACCGAGTTGAGTTAACGCCGACTTCTTCAAAGATCGCGCGGATTCACAAAACAAGATAGATTCTGAGAATATTTGATTGGAATAAGATTTCTCATTATCACCGATTGTCAAGCGCTTATTTATATAAACACCAAAAAAATCCACGAATCCACAAATAGCATGTTGATACAGACTAATTCAAGAATATGAGTGATGTTAGGTATAAACCAGGAAAGAAATTAAGTCGCGTAGATGCTCTAAGCAGAGCCTCGGTAACATCAATAGACAATACAATGACAAGTATTATGCAAAAATGTGACGTTTATCACACATGAATTAAGAAAAATTATAGAAACTATTAAGCAGAAATCAACTGAGAATTGCGAGAACAAACTTATGCAAAATTACATTTATAAGAAAAGCAAGTTGTATAGAAAAATAGTTGAAGATGTGAAAGAGAAATTGCTGTACGTTATCCCTAACTCTACGAGGAAGAGTATTGCTAGAAGATTTCATGATTTACTGAATCAATTTTCTGTTGATAGAACTGTTTGTAAAATCAAAGAAACATACTTATCCTCTGCAGGGTGCGTAGTGATAAACTGCCGCAAAAATTAAGTACTTTTAAGCACCTTAGCCCCCAAAATTAAGCACCTTTGTATAAATATGCATGCGTAAACTGCGTGTTTTCTAAGCATAGTATTTTTTTCTGCTTTATAATAATGTATAATTTTTATTGAGAAGAATTTCTTTAAAAATAATTTTAAATGCTTATTTTTTAAATTTTAATATTTGCACAACATCTTCTATAGTAAAATTATACCGGGTGCAGCATAAATTCGTGTAAACTTCAAAAAAATCATATAAAAAGTACTGTTGGAAAAAAATTACGGTTTGCGGGAATATGTTCAGAGAGCCTTTGGATTTTGTTATTTCCATTAAAAAAGTGTATTTAGAAAATGACCGATAGATGGCGCTCACACGTTATACCGAGTTTATGCAAATCAGCATAGCTATAAAACACAATATTGAATTCAGTTCGCCGTTTTGAGGAAACAGGAAGATTAGAGGATCGTCCACGAATTATTGTGATTTTTTGAAGTTTGCACGAATTTATGCCGCATCCGATACCTTTTTGGTTTTGTCAAAGGCATAGAAATGATCATAAAAATGAAAAAAAAAACTATTAATACCAAAACAAGTAAGTCAATTTTATAAGATTAACAATAAATGTCTGAGCTTTTCCAACATTTCTTAAAATAAAAATAAAATATTAGATACACCATTTCTGAAAATGCCAATAAAGACGTAGAAGTTCAGCATGACCACAAATTTTGTATTTGATTTTTATATAAGCAACAACAATTAGGATCCAACATGGCTGGGTATTAAGTAATCATTTTACGTAGTACTCATTCTATTAAGTAATTTTTATTTGCTATCTTATAAAGCTAAAGACTAAAGCATTCCTATGGCTATCATCATTTAACTGGCCAAAATGAAATGAAAATTGATGATAGAACAATGCCATGTTCTAAATAAGTTTTTAAAATAATTTTTTTAATAGAAAATAATAGCAGCGTTCACAAATGATCAGACTAAAAAGAAATTGTCTTATCGCTTCTTATTTCTAAAGCTCAGTAAAAGTCTTTTGAACGTTTAAAGCTCAGTAAAAGTCTTTTGAACGTTTAACGTTCCTAAAATTTAATGAAAACATACTTTTTAATCTATAAGCAAAAATTCTTACTTAAAAAAATTGAAACGATATATATATTTTCCAAAGAAATGAAGAAAACAAAATGATTCCGAAGAAATGACAAGTCTTAGTTTTCATAAATAACGAAAACAAGTAAACAAATCAGCTCTGTAATTAGAAGTAAAAGGGAATTAAATCAGCCAGAGCGTCTCCCCAAAACTTTCTCGCATATTGCCGGGAAATGCGCTGTGTGGGATTGGCATACATTATAGAATATTAACACTAGGCGTGAATTAAATATTTTTACTGATTCTATTGTGTGATCGTTGGCAAGTGTTTTGGGATTAATCTCTGGCATAAGGTTGAAAGTATCCGAAAAGCAAATTTGGATTTTAGATGCATTTCTCCCAATTAATTGAAACAAAAATTTGACTCAAAACTACACTTAAAGTCACAAAATCACATATCAAATTTGCTATATTTAAGTCCCTATATTTTCGAGTTAACACATTCACATATTTCTGAAAGTACAGACGGACATGTGACGAACCTCTTGTATTTGGCTCAAAATTTGACAGATGTTTATACAACAGATACTAAATCTGTGTACTAAACTAAATTTTAACTATCTAGCTCTCTTCGTTTTGCACTTATCATGCTAACTTATATTCGAACAGTCTGACAACCAGATTTCCTCTAAACGAATGTTGCTGAAAATTTGATCGAAATCTATAAGTTTGGCCAAATTTCATCCATCTAGCTCAAAGCGTTTTTGTGTTATCTTTGTTACAGAAAGAAATTTTCCGAAAATGTGTTTTCGAATTCAAAGAGGTATGAAACGTGGAGATTCATTAAAATCTAGACTTCGAATTTTTTGACGATTGCAATATTTTCTCTAAATTTTGTGTACAGAAAGTAAAAATGCTAACTGAAGCATTTTTTAAAAACTATCATTCTTGAAGCCAGAGCGAGACAATATATCGCACTGCTTCAAAATTTAACAAAACTAATCAAATGAAGAATTTTATTCAATAAACAATCTTACAAATTTTTTTAAGTTTAAATAAAAACAGATAAAATATTTTTTTTTCCCTTCTTTTATTACAATTTTAACAGTTTCAGAATAATGTGATTCAACGATTCGAAGAAGCTCTATCATTTTGAATTTCATTATAGTAAAAATCTTTGTTATAAACTGTGTCCAAAACTAATTTCTCAGAATTTATTTTTTTAAAATTACATTCAACCAAACAAAATTTTTTGTTTATTCAAAAGCTATTTTCTTTTAACCTTTAAAATAGCGTTAAAACAATGTTTATGCGATAATATACTTTGATGTTATGATAAAACACATTGAAATTCTATTTTTTAATCAAACTTCAAATTAAAAGTTTGAGAATTCCGTTCTTAAGTGTGCCTCTAATGCCTAAAAAATAATTTCCCGAATTGCATGCTCCTAACTTCAAATGCTTTATGCTAAGCGTTGCTCAGGACAAGACTTTATATATAAAGAGAGATTTTATTGGGAAAAAATTTCTATAAAAGCTATAAAAAAAATCATTCTAAAATGATAAAACCTAAATCCTGAAAAAAAAATTCTAAACTTTCTTGCTTATTATTTCTTTAAAAATATTTAAGTACCAGATCCAACAGTTCCTTTTTTTCTTAGTCAAAACAAATTTGGCAAGATTAGTCCAACAAATAAAACTGTTCAAATGCATGGGGGCATTCAAAAAATACCGCGAAAAGTATCACGATCATTGAAAATTTAAGGCTTCAAGTTAAAATTTCATCATACTAGATTTCACGAGATTGATCAACGTAATTACGTACCGCAATTCGATATAGCGACATCTGGTACAATTACAATACCTGTAGTAGGTCGTTCAAACGAAGTATGGCATAATACGCATTTCGCGCTATCCCTTCCGGATAACTATTCTAGTATTTTAGAAAATAACAATGCACATTGTTGAAGAAAATGGGAGAAAAAAACCGAAAAAAGGAGGGGGAGAAAAAGAATCATTAAGCGTTATCTTAACATGTGCTGGAACCTCTGGAATATTTCTTGGAATTCTTCCCTTTTGTTGATTTTCTTTTTTGATACATCCGGTAAACAAACCATTACGACCATGATCTCGAATTATCATATTCAATATTCATATTTGAAACAAAACAAAACGAAAACTTTCTTCGTCTTCACGCGAAAATTAAGCACTTTTTAAGGAATTTTTCTGAAAATTCAGCACTTTCACCAAGGTGCTTAAAAATGGTTTTCAAATTTAAGCACTTTTCATGACACGGAGACATATTTCTGCAAGTTTCAAGTGCATTGTGAATAAAATACCTGTTGGCAAAAAACAAGGGCAATTACAACCTACTAAACCCAAAAACATACCCCTTTTTGCCATCATTCACATGGATCATATAAGCCCTTTTGTCGAAAGTTCCAAAGGAAACCAATTATTGACTCCTGGTAATTATTGACTAAATAGATTTGTAACAATTTACCCAATTAAGAGTGCAAGTGTGCAAACTATATTATAAAATCTATGAAAGAATTTGTGAACGATTTTGGACTATATGATAGAATTATAAACGATAAAGGATCAAGTTTCACATATCACTTCAATCAATATTGTAAAGACAATGGAATTCATCCATCCTATTCAAAATTCCACCGAGCAAACCCAAGCAAATGGGATGGTAGAAAGATAAATAAAACTACGAAATAAAGAATTACGATTTTTAGAGATGTGTGCACTCAGAGTAGTAAAGAGAGATATCCAGTGTAGTATGTAAAATTGTGTATAATACTGTTGTTTATCTGTCATTGAATAATAACCATAGTTCTGGTAGTCTAATGATATGTCCTAATTAATAGTAACTCTTATTTAAGTTTACTACATGTAAGTGTTGTCCCATTAACTTGCCATCCTTGTTCTAATAAACTTTATGGAGTAACCAAGTGTATTTATTGTCTTCAACCACAATACAATACAGCAAAAAAGAGTAAAAAGATAATAGACTAGAACGTCACGAAACAGAATATCCCTTAGTCTTGAACCAAGCTTTGTATTTAAGCTTTAGGTGTGTATGATAGACAGATAAACACATGACATATCCTTGCTCCAGTGAATCACGGCGAGGAGTTGATATGTGGTTTGGAACCATCAAAAGATACTGATGGTGAATATCTCCATTGAATTATGATTTGTTTGTAATTATATTCCAACTACACTTTGACATCTGTCACCAGAAAAATAATTTTACAGGAAAAAAAAATGGTTTACCACAATTAACTATGAAACTAGCTTACTCGTCACTTTGGCAGGTAGATGTACAGATAATTAGGCATCATAGAAAATTCTGAAATTATAGAGCTTGGATACAGAATTTTGGTATATATATTTTTCATTATTCCAATAATTGTCCGCATGAATTTCAAACAAAAAAAAAGCAATAATGTTTTTTGTACTTCTACCAATGAAATCCAAAATCCATCAAACTGATGACTCTAGTAAAGCTAATATTAAATACACCATCGCATGTGTGTGCACTGTAAAAAGTATTAATACAAAATCCACACATAATGCTTAGTTCTCCGATACAGTGTCAGTACATGAAGTTTCATTTGCAGGTACATTCCTTGAAAAAAGTATCCCTATTATATATAACTAACAAAATAAGTAAATATAATAATAAATACAAATATAAGTAAACATAATTTCTGAATTGTTCATAAACTTTCATTCCATTTTTAAGAAATGGTATTTTTTGAATGTCTAGTGACACAGCATTATCTACTTTCAACTAATTGCTTTTATATTTTATTCAATATTTCATTTATTCATATATTTCATACTATATAAATTTTATACTTTGTACACAATTTTGTTTCTGTGCTTTTTCATTTAATTAAATAATTAAATGCAAATGAACTTCACTTGAAATAAATTATTGTAGCATAATCAGTATACATGTATTGATTTTTCCCCTTCACCTTACCATTTATTTCGAAAAGAAAATGAATTTTTGATGGAAATGGACAGAATTTGAAATGGTAATGTTGTTAAGTCTTGCACCTTCGATTGCCATCAAAATTTTTATGAGTTTCTATTCAAAAATTTTTAACTTGTGAATTTAAAAATTCATATAAATTTTGCCTTTTAATTTAGTCATTTTTTATTGAATAATAACCAGACTCTTTATGAATTCGAAGTGGAATTAGCCATAGTGAAAATGTAAAATAAAGGAACAAACTATTAAAGGATTCAAACAAGACAAAAGCCTAAGCTCTGAGGCTTTATCTCTTATATGAGAAAATAAATGAAGAAATGATACAATGCATAAATTACTATCTTATTTCATCTATTCGTTTAATTATCACAATGTATGGCTCCCTGTATATAGGTAACAATAAAAATTGTAATTTATAATTATTATTAAATAATAATTGTTGCATATTCTCTTCATATTGGACATTGCTTAGAGTTCTTTATAAAGTAAAAGACTGAACTTATTTAGTTTATTATGAGGACTTCAGTTATACTTAAGAGTTCCATGAAACCATGTTAAAATTTCTCAGATGTCAGAACATGTTTCAAAACTATTCAAAAAGAAAAGTAATATCAGAGCTGAGTCCGTTAAATATTTGGGCATTCATTTGTCAAAAAAAAAAAAAAAATAAGTCTATAAAATAAGACAAACTACAAGTTTTAATTGCTATATGCAAGCCATTCAAGCATGGAACCTGCAACTTTAATAAATGAATTCCTCATTATGAACTAAAAACTAAATTAATGTTAAGAAGTTAATCATTTAGTTTATAAAAATTTCACACTTACATCTTAATAAGAAGACAATAAATAATATGTGGTAAAATCCTAGTTTTGAAATTTACTTGCAATCCTATTCTAATATTCAATTCTTGTCCATTTTATTTAAATAGATATTAACACAATTTTACTTGTTAAAATGATGTTATGGAAGCTATTAGAATTTACATACTAGATACCTTTACAGTTGTAATCATAATAATTTTCACAATTGAAAAATCTTGACTTTTTTTACTGTATTTCAGTCAATAAAAGAATCAAATGAATATTTTTTTTTATTAATATTTGATATAATTCACAGCTTCAAATGGCATGCTATCTAAACACTTCAGAAAAATTCATTTGTTAAAATAAAAATCATCTAAAAATAAAAACTTTTTTTTGTACATCATCAAAATATACATTATATTAAGATTTCCCAATAAAAAATATTGATAAAAATTCTTTCAGCAAAAAAAAAAAAAAAAATCTTTATTTTAAATTTAAAAAAATCTGAAATTTAAAATATAACCGATTCAAAAAAAGTTAAAGAATCCAAAGTTCGTATATATTACAATTTTGAAATATTCTTTATCATATATTTGTAATATTTGCATGCTATATGGGTAAAAATCAGTTTACTTAAAAGAAATCACTTTAAATAATATATGTCTGTAGTGAACACAACATTTGACCTCATAACAGATTTGAAAATCGAAGAAATCAGATGTCATGTTCTGTCAATTGTTTTTAGCTGGTGGATTAAGCAATCAACAACTGTTTTTAAAAACTGTTACTTCCATCAATTGTTTTTATCACTTGTCAATGGGAAAAATGGGAGTACCAGTATTATACAAGACTAGGAGTTTAGATTAATTTTATGAATTTGATGATTCCGTCCACTTATTTAGTCTCAAATGACCAGAACTTTGATGCATTGATATACTAATCATTCTATAAATTCAACTATAATAATGTTAATGTTGCTAGTTCTAAAATCTTAACAAAATAAATATTAAAGATAGTTTAAATGTTGACATATGTTCAGTTTTTTTTAAAGGAAGAATGCAATAGATAATGCAGTAAACCCAACATTGGCTTTCAATTAGTTTTCCTTCAAATTAATTATACTGAAAACTTATTTCACAAATAAAATATTATTGATTGCAATTTAACAACAAAAAGCCATTATCCGCAGCTATGGAATATATCCAAAAACACACAAAAACATGTTGAATGAGATCCACCAAAATGTAAACATCATATTCAATATTATATCCATGAAACTGAAATTTATTAGTGGGAAACTTTAGCCAAAGCCTACATACAGGTGGAACTACCACAGCTGATGTTTCCCTCCTTCTGCTAAGTACTTCATTAAAATAACTATCATTCCTTTTTAAAAAAATCAGGACTATCAAGAATTCCTGTGAAAAAGGATTTAAATACTTACCACTTCAGATGAACTCTTTTTTAACTTCGTCCGGTCTATTTTCATTTCTACAACTATATAATCTGGATTATTCAAAAGAAATCATCGCCTAAAAAAAGTAAAATATTAACTGACATATATTAACAATGTTTTTAATTCAGAAGATGTTTTCATAAAATGATAAATTTTTAGCATATACTTATGAAGAATTTTAGAAAAAAGATTAATATAAAAGTGAGATGAAACTGGTCTGAGTTTAGCCTTTGCAGATACTGTGGTGCTAATGCACCCTCCATACTAATGGTTAAGCTCTACAAGTGTACTCATTAAGCTTAGGTGAACACAATTTACATTCTATAGGGTGCATAGCAAGAAATTGCTGCAAAAATTAAGTACTTTTTAAGCACCTCAGCCATAAAAAAAAATTTAAAAAATTAAGCACTTTTGTACGTGTACACATATGTAAACCTAAGTATTTTCTAGCAATAGGTTATTTTCTGTTTTATAATAATGCATAATTTTTATTGAAATTTTTTTAATTAATTTTAAATATGTATTTTTAAATTTTAATATTTATTTCTGTATTTGCACAAGGTCTTCTATTATAAAATAAATGTATTTTTTGTTTCGACAAAAACAAAAAAGGATCACAAAAATGAAAAACACTATCAATAACATAAAATTATATCAACTTTTAGAAGATTAACAATCAAGATCTGTGATCCTTTTCAATATTTCTTACCAATTTAACTACCTAATAAATTACTAGTTGATTTCTGAAAATGCTGTCATTGATGTAAAAGCATAGTATGATCAAAATTTTGTATCTGATTTTTAAATAGGCTGCAAAAATAAGATTTGACATAGCTGGAATAGAAAGTGTAAATTTCCTAATGTATTAATTTACTACATTTAAAAATTTTAGTTAAAATCATAAAGAAAAGAACTAAGTATTGCAGAATGGCTATCTCATTATAAGACTGACAAAGTTTCCCCAAAATTGAAAACAGATCAGTGCTATGTTCTAAATAAGTTTTTTTTTAATTAATAGAAAATAATAGCAATCCAAAAAGGATCATACTATTAAAAAAAGTCTTATTGCTCCCGAAATTTAGTAAATGCCTTTTTATTTAGCTTTTAAGGTAAGCGAATAACATCCGAGATGAATTTTTTGAAAAATGTTTAAATATATTTATAAATATCTGGATAAAAAAGACTAATAAAAACATCTAAGAAACCAAATTACATCAATTAAGCAAAAAAAAAAAATCCTTTAAAAAAATTGAAAAAATTTTCCCCCTCCCCCTTTGGCTAAAAAGAGGTATAAAGCAAAAAGTTTCTAGTTTAAAAATTTATCAAATGATTTGCCTTAAATTTTGTAGCTAAAGAAATACATTATCTAGTTCCTGAACTAAAAAAATAAGCTGTATTTTTATCCATTCTTTAAATATAGGTTCGAATGATAAACAAGACGAAATTTTCCTTTCTTGCACATTGAGAAGCAATAAAACAAAAACAAAATATTTCTTAATGAATAAATCACTTATGCTCTAGTTCAGGTACTGCAGAATATATTGAGAAATTACTATAATAATTTGAATAAAAATTATGCATTAGATTTCAATTTATGAGGATTTTTGTAAGAAAATTCTCTCTAAGATTAGAATTTGGGAAAATAGCATCTAAAGATGTAAAATAGCATTTCAACGTACAACAATTAGTGTAACTTCCCAAAAAATGAAACTAGAAATAAAATTTAATTGTTTTATAAAGAAACTTGTTCAAACATTAAGAATATTAAATTTTAAAAATAATCATAATTTCGGAAAAAAAATGACCTTTTAACGTAGTTACCCAATTTAACATCCCGAAAATTTAATAAAAATTTGCTTTTCATCATATATATATATAAATTTACTTAGCTTTAAAAAAAATCACAAAAAATGCGATTATATGTTTTGTGGAAGAACTGAAAATAATTTAACAACTTTAAATTCCATAAATAACAAACAAATTCGTGAAGTAAAAAATGAGCCAGCTCTGTATTTAGAAGCAAAATGAAAATAATAATTTTTAAAAAATGCT
The DNA here is from genome assembly GCA_026543865.1 of Argiope aurantia. NCBI lineage: Eukaryota > Metazoa > Arthropoda > Arachnida > Araneae > Araneidae > Argiope > Argiope aurantia. The sequence goes on from JAPMOR010076963.1 coordinate 1,021,296, forward strand.
AATTGAAGCATTTTCTAAAAGTACTTTTTTGAAGCCAGAGCGAGACAATATATCGTATTGCTTTAAAATATAATAAAACTTATGAAACTCGATGAAATATTTTTTAAAATCTAAAGTTTAAATTAAAGCAAAGAAAGCATTTTATTTTTCTTTTATCACTACATTAACAGCGTAAATTAACGCGACTCAATGATATGAAGAAGCAATGACAGTGTTTTGAATTTCATTATAATGAAAATCATTGTAATAACATTGTTACAAATTATGTCCAAAATTAATTTTTCAGAAATTACTAAAACTAAAGGGGTTAAAATGCATTCGTTCAAACAGAAGTGATATAGTTGAAAAACTATTTATTTTTAACCTTTAAAACGGTGAAAAATGTTTCGTGCGATGATGCTTTGATATTATGTCGACAACACGTTAAAATTATGTTTTTTTTTAAAAATAAAACTTATAATTAAAATTTTGAAATATCAGTTCTTAGTGGATCCCTAATACACTAAGAAACTTTCCAAATTCCATGCTCCTAACTTCAATGGTTTATGCATACATTGTTCTATCAATCAGAACGAACCTTTATAAGAGAGATTTCATTAAGGGGGGAATTCTATAAGTCATAAAAAGAAAACAAAGAAAAAGGAAAAATAATTATAAATGATACAATCTAAACACCCTAAAAGAATAAAAATAATAAACATTTTTTTTTTAATTTCTAAAAATTTTTAGTGCCCTTTTTCCCTTGGTAAAAATTAAAATTTCACGAGACCGATCCAACAAATAATAATTTTCAAATGAATGGAACATTTAAAAAGTACACCATGAAAGAAATCACGATCACTGAAAACTTACGGCTTCAAGTTAAGATCTATTTCCTCATACTAGATTTTACGCTATCAACTAACATAATTAGACACTGCAAATAATTATAATTCAGTGTAGTACATTAAAAACCCTCTAATAAGTCGTTCAAGAAATTGTTCCAAAATGACAAGAAATTGTTCCAAATGAGAATAATGAAATCTCTCTTTAAAGCACCAAATTCATTCCCCGTATTCTTATTTTCCATTAATCGTATCAATTTACATATTCTTCTGGAATGTATTCCTTTTGAATTCTTGAACATCTCAAACACTAAAATATTTTTTAATGTTGGATATATGGTATGAATTTACACATGGCATGAATATGTGCAAGAGGTACAGACAGCAATGTTACAATTTGAAAAACCAAAAACAAATAGCTTAGTATAGTATTTTTTTTTTTTTTTTTTTTTGTCTTTTGGGTGATCTTTCTTTGCATCTGCATTTTTTATCTTTCATTTCTACTTCCGGAGTTGTACATTTTACTATTACAATTGAAATTAGATTTTTCCATCTTCCAGAACTTTTAAAGTATTTAACTAAGCTATTTTAAATATTTAGCTATTTGTACAATCTTAAATAGAATTTTGAATTAAAATAAATTTTCATTTTGTGCAACAAAAAGAAAAAGAAAGAAAGAAAGATAATGTAATCAGTAATTGAATTTTCTTGGTTCCTTAGGTGAAAAATATTGTTAAGATGTATTCATAAAAAAAAAATTTGTTATTTTCAGCTAACTTATTAATAAATACATAATAAGATTGTAAAGTTAAAATGAGCTTATTGTAGATCCAGAAATGCTTTCTCAATGTTATGAAATAATGAAGAAATATGCGATAAATGCTTATGCGAAAAATAATACATTTTACTTGCAACTAATGCTTCATTTAAAGAAAATTTATTGTAAAACAGTGCAGAATACAAATTCTTATTTTTGAAATAACATCTTTAATTTTTCAAATGTATCTGAATTCCATGCAACAGGAAATTCATTTTTAAACAGCTGTATGAAAAAACATACTATTAAATAGATAAACCAGGCAACTACCAAGAAACTTCAATATAATTATTACAGTATTTTCAAAATAATTTAATTTAGTGTATTCATCTAAATTTCAAGGCCATGTACTTGGAATTTTCAAATACTATTCCAATGGTATTCAAAAATAATCTTTTGAAAGTTTTAATTTTTAAAATGTTGCTTTATAATTTAAAAATCTTATTTTATAATAGCATTTAAATTGGCCTTTTATAAAATTAATTTACATTTTATATAGTTTTATATGCAAGATATTAAACCTACTTTGCAGAAAGTGGCAGATAAAGTTTTATGTCAAAATTTCCTATTTAAAACTATTTATAGAGATTAAATTAGAATTAATAAAAATATTTAGTTTTGAAAGTTAGGGAGGACAAAAGACTTGCACTTGTCTGTCTTGCAATTCTTGGGAAGCTTAATCTGTCCCTAGTTGTGTGATTTTAGATTGCAATTACTTCAGAAGAAACTTCTCTTGAAATATGCAACGATTTAGTACTTAGATCTATTTGACAGTTTTCAGATGGATAATGTTGCAAATAGGATATTTTCCATTTCTTTGACAAGTAATTGAATTATATTTTGAGAATTGTAAATTTTAATTTTTCATTAAATAATTTCATGTAATTTTAAATATATAAAAACTACTGGAATGCTGCTCTTGATATACCGTATTTTTCTTTTTGTTGGTTAAATAAACAACAAAATTATTTTCATTTCTGGCTGTAATAAATTTAATAATTAGTAAATTTAATAATTTTTCCAACTAGAATTTTCACCTAAAAATAATTCCCTCTGTATTTGGATAAATGGATTTTTTTCTACTCTCAAACTAAAAATGTGTAAAAACTGAAAATTAACAAGTTATTAATTATATGAATTAATTCAAATAATATCGCAAACACATTAATTAAACATCGCATAAAAACACATTTTAGATTTTTAAAAAAGAAAAGCTAATAACGCGCTATTTAGTCACCTACTTTAAAATTACTTATAGTGGATCTAAATTCAGAAAAAGGGTATCTCTGCCTTTCCACATTTAAAATAGTCATTAATAAATCATTAACAAAAGATGTGCTACTCTCAAACCAGCTGTTCCACAAACAATACATTTTTATGCTGCACACAGCTTGTCAGGCAGGAAAAAAAAAAGCCAGAAATGACGTCGAATCTTTTTAACCAATAGGAGAGTTAGGCGAATTCCCGCGCTTTCAGAGTTAGCAAAACAGCAAGTATGTCAACGGAATTCCGATTGTCAAGAAATGTGAGGGTCCATCCACAAATTACAAAAGTGTCGCAGCAGATTCAAAGTTTATAAAGTTAGGTAAGTGAAATGTTTAGATCCGTTTTATATTAACCGTTATTTCTTGCTCATTGTTTGTATGCATTAACGGTCATTAGGCTTAGATAATAACAGTGTTGCCATCTGATCAGTTCGCAGGTTAATGCCGTAACAGAACCAAAGGTATTTAGAGAAACAAGTGATGCCCCGCACACAAAACACTGGTAAAATTTCATTGAAAATGAAAAAGCTAATAGAGTATTCATTCAAAATAGGATAGTTTTGGAGAATCGTTAAGATCAGTTAGATGCAATTTTTAAATTTTTTTATAAATATCAAATATTTTCCCCATTTTTTTCACAAAAGAATAATTTTTTTTCATGTAATTAAGCTTTAATCATGAATATTTTTTGCGATATACAGATCTATAAATGACTGAAATTTGGAAACATTGGTAATTCTTTTTAACATTTTCTTTAAAATGTGGTACAGATGCTGGACTAGTAATTTTTTTTTTCCGTATTTTGTTTTACCTTGATATACAGGCTAGTACACATGATACATGGTAGTCATTCCCATTTGAGTAGGTAGTCTTAAGTCAATTGAGTAATAGTATCATTTACTCCTGTAGTTCAACAGCATAACATTCTATCTATAAATGGTCCTCAGTAACTTAAAGAATGTTTCACAACAATGACATTTATTAGTGTACTCTTCCAGTGTCATTTATAAGTATTTAATATTCTACACAATTTAATTTCTGTTTTCAATTGCATTTCTATAGGAGTAAGTCCCAGAAATGGATATTATCCTTTCAGCTATATTTAACATAAGCTTCACTCTTTTGCTTTTCAAAATGCTTGCACATGTAGGTTAATATATATTTAAAATTTGTCTGATAATAAATTAGGCTTTGACAACGGAGTAAAATCAAATAAAATATCAAATTTTGTAGATTTGTTTTTATAAAAATTCTCAACATTGCAAGACACCACTGCAATAAAACAAAACCAGTAACCTTCAAATCACAGCAATAGCAATTTACTGACTGGTACATTCAGATTTACTGTCACAGCAGATATAGAAATACATATCTGTAACCTCTGGTTAAAAATTTTTATAGCAGTCTACGCTAATTTTTTTTCAATGAAAACTGACATTTTATAATTGTAGTTATTAGCAGATTTAGCAGTTAGATCTGTTAACAGCTGAGAAATCTATTTTTCACTTTTCCAATGTCCTTAACTATCAAGATTTTATAACCATAAAGCTTTTTTTTAAATTCCTCACTAATGAATTAAAATATATATCCTTTAGGTAATTAAGCTTGTCAAAATTAGAAATTGAATTTTAGACTACAAATTTGAGATGCAATTTCATCACTGAATGGTTCAGTAAACATACTGTATCCAACAAATTCATGCGAAACCAACATCCAAAACCAGATAATAGAAATAAGTATCACTCAAAGTAGCTAAATATGTTTTAAAATACATATTACAAAAAGTTAGCAAGTGGACGTAAATTTTGTTGAAGAATTCTTTTTGTAAATATTTTAATGTTTTTAGGTTGATTTATTTTCTGGGAATTGCAAGAAACAAAAATCAGTTATATATGTTCTATAGGACAATTAAACAGAGCTGTGAAAATTGGCTTGTAGTTACTTTTTGCACAGTAGATGTTCAATAAGAAAAAAAGTTTTTCAAAACTTAAATTTTTAATTGAACAGAACTTATAGAAATTTTGATCCATCGAAAATAGTTCACTTTCTTTTTATTTTTTTCCTTATGATGACATTAATAGAATTGGAAATGTTGTTGAATATTTAATAGAAAATATTTAACCTTATAAGGCCACATTAAATTGCAAAATTATTTGAAAAATGCGATAGCTGATATATTTAAATGTAAAATTTATTAAAAATAAATTCTCATTCCAATGAGGAAGGTTGGATGAAGAAATGATTCTTCGAGAGTAATGAAAGTTTTTAATTTTATAAATTTTAAAGTTGTTACTATGTACTATTTTTAATGATTTAATTTATTAACTGTCACTTTGTTTAATTCAAAGTAAAAATTTCATCCATGTATTATGTTCAAAATATTTTTAGGATATTTCAGAATTTTCAATTTTTTCTACGATATAGCATAAAAGCAAGCTCTCAATGAAAGTCAGTTTAAAAATTTGTAGAAATATATCTATAATAGAATATCAGATAGCAAACGTGCATTTGTGAGAACGTACTTGTAAAGAATGTTTTTTATTGTATATATTTAATTGTATTGTATATATTCCATCATTATTATCTTATATTAGGCAATGTTGAATATTTTACAAGGATGGGAGCAGGGAAGGGGTGAAATGCATGAGTGCAGAATACGAGGTTCATGCAGCAATACCACAAATGGTTTTCCTTGGTAAGAGAATATTAACGGAGAATTACAGCAATAGTGGAGTGAACGTATGCTATTCAAACTAAATGCTTAAGCATTTTTAATTTTAACATTTTACTGCTAGTAGATTTTGGAAAAAGCACCGAGAGGATATCAGGTTAGGATACTCAATAAAAAAGTATTAAAAAAATTGCTTGTAAAAAGATTTTGACAATAACAGTCTAAAAGATACAAAAAAAAAAAAAAAAGAACAGGCGTTTCTTAAATAACAGCATTACAAAAATTATTAATAGTATTAATCATATTTTACAGTATTAAAAAAGTTTAAGAAAAATTAAGAATTTAATTTATTTTAATTTTTTTCAATTTAAATCGTTCAACCAAATTCTATTTTTCCCTCGGGAAAAAATGTGTAACAGCCATATTATTGGTTTAAGCTGTTGACAAATGTATTTAAAACTGACCTGCAAGTTTTACCCTGAGTGTTGCCAGATATGGATTGTATCAAATATTTGAGTTTAAATAAAATGATTTTAAACCTAGAGGAAAAGTATACAACAGTCCTTTAAGATGAGCTATAAAATGTAATAATAAATTAACGACACCATGAGTAAATTGGAAATAAATGAAAATTTAGAAAAAGCATTTTTTTTAATACGAGATAGTTTTGAAATTACACTTAAGTGCTTGTTATGTAGAAGGAAATAATTGGTAAAAATGTAAGATCAATATTTGCATTATTTTTTGAAAATTCGACTATGTTAGGAATTAAAAAAACGCCTATAAATTATTTTTTTATCAAAATGAATTCGAGAAAAGAAAAATATCATAAAAAGGTTTTTCTATATTTTCAAGACATGTCATAATAACAGCATTTAAAAAAAAGTTGAAAATTAAATTTGGAAGGGTGGTGCAAAAAGTATTTCATTTTGACGATTGATTCTCGAGAAACTTGAAAAATTGAGGATCTTGAGCGCAAGTAAAATGAATATCAGCTTGATAATTGCAAAACATGTTAAATACAAATTAAATTTTCACTGCTTTTTCTTTCTTGAAAATTTCGTATTTATACCAAATTGTATTCTGTATGTGATTAAAGATGCACACAAATAAGCTTTAGGTTTCATATCATATTCAACAAATCATATTGAGATCTAAGGAAATTCTAAAATAGGTTCTTTAATTACTTCTAGATAGGATTCTTTGAATTAAGAATAATTTTTTAAAAATTTAGATGAAAATGAGTAAAATCAATTTTGAAGGTTATTTAATTTATACAAACATGTGCTTGTTATCATCCCCAGTAGTATTCATTTTAGTTTATATTCTCTTTTGCCTTGGTTTCACCGAGAAATGATGAATATGAAATCATTTCATTTGGAACATTCAATTCATTCCCTTTTGGCATAGTCATCCACTTTTTGGCACTTTCACAATTTAATAATCTTTCTGCTAATTCTGATACTTATAATTCTATCTAAATGAGTGTAATTATACATTGTGTTGAAGCATTGAAAAGCATTTTCTTTCCAAAAATGATTCAAAACAGACAGAAAGTTAATAACTTTCTGTCTGTCTTGAATCTTTCTGTCTGTTTTTTTTTGACAAAATCTTTAATGAGTCAATCAAAACTATGAAAACAGCAATTAGCGAACAATACATTATTTTTACTAAAGTGTTTTCCATTAATGTCAAAATTTAGATGACTTAGGTGCTTAAATATAAAATAAATAATAAAAAGTACTGTAGCAGAAATGAAGTTAATATGGCTTCGTATGTCAGTAAAAATTAATTCTATCAGATTGAAATTTTCAAAAAAAATGAGAGAAATTCCGAATTTAGAGTTTAAAACTGAAAGATCCCATAGTTATTAATTGTAAGAATACATTAAATGACATTTAAAAGTTCATATAGAAATGTCTGTATACCAAAAGCTTGATATATATTTTAAAAGTTTGTCTAAGAATGGTGGAGGAATATCCTCCTGTATAAAACACAAAAATTGATTAAGATTAAAATTTTCATCTTTGAAGGCAAAAGATATCTTAAATCTCTAGAACAGAATAATGAATAGGAGACACAGATTTTGAAAATTAATATGAATAAAAAAAATTATTTGCATTAAACAGTACTTATAAATTTTGCAGAATAAATGTAAATGTGTAGAATAATTTTAGTTCATTTATATCTCTGAATGTTTTTCTTTGTTTTTATATGACGTTATAAAAGAAAAGACAACTTGCAACATAGGATTACTTTAGTAAAATTGTCGAAATAAAGATATGTAATAATCAATGTAATCGTGGATAAAAGTTTTAGTTTGAAAAATTAAGACCTCAAATGGAAAATATTTTGTCCCTTTCCAAAATGTGGTGGTTTTCGAAAAATGAATTTGGATCAGTTTAGTGTGGAGCTACATATTGATAATGTGAGAAAAAGGTTTGGGAGAGAAGTGGTCAGTCAGTAAGATAACCAGGTGGAAAAGAAACCAGACTTCCCGGTTGTGGTAATTGGACCCCTGCAGCTAGAGAGGAAAAAAGGCAAAAAATTCCTTCTTATTTTTAAAACTCTCTCACCCGTGAAGATGAAATTATTTTTAGCAATACTTGTCAAATGGAGAAATTTTAGAGAAGCCATGCCCATAATAAATAGCTTCTCAGAGAGTTAATGAAACTATTTTGTTAACTCAACGAGCTCAAATCCACATTAAGCCACCCTCTTCGACAAAGGCCAGAATTGAGTATTTAAACAAATTTTAGCAGTGAAAGATTATTTGGAATCGGCCAAATTACAAATTCTCTGCTGGATTCTAGTAGCTTCAGCACTAATATGCAGTTTTTGAGCTATTCTATCAAAGCAAAGAAAAGAGGGGACAGAAGAAAATAGCTAAGTAGACGAAATGTTATCAGAATAGGACAATTCAATTAAAAAATGCAAATTTTTACTATGTGCTTTATTATGATTGTCATAAGTTGGATCTTTTTAATTTCTTTATATATAATATATTAAAATTTCTTCAGCAGTTTTTTAAAGCTTTATTTAATAGAGTATTTATAAATTATAAAGAATTGATTTTATGTACTATATATATATATGTGTGTGTGTGTATGATATTTATAATATTATTTGATATTGATTTATTTATATTATAATTTTTTATATTGATTATATGGTTTTTTTTTCCCTGAAACCTTTTCACTAGCTTTCTTTTTTGATACTGAATTTAATTACCACTCGATTTTTCATTACCAATTGGCATGCTTATCGGTTTACCAAACAAAATAAGTTGAATGCTTTAAAATTATCCAATTTTGAAATTTCTTTATTTTTACCTTTACTCAGTTTATATATATTGGAGAAACATGGAACTAATTATTTAAATTTAAAATCAATTGCCAAAGAAAATAAAAACAATTTGAAATTCAATTTTAATATTCAAAGAGCCACTATGTATAATAATTTTAAAATTACAAACTGAAAAATGCCTATATGTGAACAAATACAGATAATCTTATAGTATTAAACTAGTTTCTTTTATTAAAAACTTCCTAATGTTATGCAAACATAGTATTTATAACAATTTATGTAATATTTATTCAGCTTTTTCCAATATTAAAATTAAATAGAACTATATTTGATCTGAAGACTAATCTGATATGCTGTCAGAATTTTACAAGAATATTTGATGAGCTCAAATAGATTTTTCATTGAGAGTAAATAAAGACCCTTAAAGCAATATATAGCCATATTTTATGCCACATATTGGTAGAGCATGTTTGTTGTTGAAAGAAGAAAACTATTTAAACTGTGCAAAAAATGAAGAAAATACTAGTAAATAAAATAGATTCCTCTTCACTATGTTGCTTCACTGAAAAAATTTGAAAAATAAGATTTTATTCCATCACTTACGTTATGTGTTATCCATATACTTTTTATACTTAAATAAAATTAATATGCATTATATAGAATGTTTTGAAAAAAATTATCAAGGAAATTTATTAGTAATGTATTTAAAATACCAACTTGATCTCGTCATTAAATAAGTTTTATATTTAATATATAAAGAAATATATATTTTAAGAAGGAAAAAAAAAAAAGATTTTAGCTTTTGCCCAAAAATGTTGTAGAATGACAATGTTTTATTTATCAATTCTTTTATGGTTGGTTAGTTTTTAAAATTTGTTTTTAATGATATTGCAGCAATAAGGCATGCACTCACTCGCTCACTCACACAAATGTATTTAATGTTATCAAAACATGTGCCATTAGAAAGTTAACTGACAAACACGAAGCAAACCCTTTTTGAAACCGTAAATGGTACCACTAAGTATCCTATAATTGTTAAAAACTGATAGTGCTACTTCTCTCCTACAATTTCTCTAAAGAAAAAAACAATGCTATTCAATTTTTGAGTTAAAGGATTGAAATTCTCACAGTAAGCATGCTTATAAAGTTAGACCTCTTGATCAGGATCACCCATGCAATGCATATATATAAAAAATATTTTTAAGATACCTGGAATAAAAAAAAATTAAAGCTGGAAATTTTTAAGGTTCCCAAATTAGACAGTTGATAAACAATCCCTATTTTATAGATTCCATCAATGAAACAAAAACAAAAGAATGAAATTCATCTGTCCTTGTTTATGCATTCTGAGAAACCAAGGGCTTGAACTTTATGTTGATTTAATTAACAACAAAGTTCAACTTCAAACACCTTGTTTGTCATTATTCTCGGTCATTTGAATAATTTTTTTTTAAAATCTTACAAGCATTTGTGAAGTTTCACTAGAACATAAATATAATGGAAGTCTATTACCAAAGAGGATACACCTGAAAGATTAATATTAGTCTGTAACAAGACTTAACAAAATTTACTCAGGAATACCAAAAAATCTAAGCTATCAGACTGGAATACAATAACAGTTCCTTTGGTATTTATTCTTATTTTTTCCTTTATTCCAGTTCCTTTATTTATTCTTATTTTTAACTAAGCAACTGGAGATTTACTAGAATGTTTATTTTTGGTTTATAAGTTTCACAAGCTTTGTTAAAAGAAAATGTAATGCCTAAAATGTCAGAACAACCATCATGATTGTTATCTCTAAAATCTTAGTGACACTAGAAGCAAACAAAGTAAATTTCATCAATGACTGAGGAAGGATCAATACCATAAAAGATGAAATGTTCATATGACAGCAAATTATTATAATCCTTAAAGAGAGATGCTTCCAGAATTTTAAACCAAAGTTTTCAAAGTACAGTAAATTAACTTTATTTTTATTTCATTTCTTTAATAAAACCATTGAAGATTTATAGGAGAATTCATATTTTTCATTGAATTAAAATTGTTTTGCAAAATCTATAAAGAAAAAGTAATTTTTTACTTTCAAACCTATATCCCAAGCCTATTTGAAGGTATTAACATAGTCATATCTTGCAAAAGAAAATAGGTAAAAACTACAATCACTTGTTTTCCCACACATGAAATATATAATCAGTATTTTTTTTTTATAAAACCATTTCAGACCTACATGTTAACACCCCAGATTGCTTAGTTATATATGAAAATATGTAGGATTTGAACCACGTTCACTAATATTAATATTTGCACAAAAGCTATAAAAAAAACCAATCTGATAATCCAGAACTGGCATTCGAGTGTCAGCGTTATATATTAAGAAATCTAGAAAAATAAACAAGAAGCCCCCAGTTGCGCAAAAGTCATTGTATTATGACAGAAAATGAAAGAGGGTTCTCCTCTTAAGCAACATTTTACTCTAACACTTTTCAAAATAAAGTCGAATGTTTTATGTAAATATTTCGTTCGCGCTATGCAAAAAGAAATATGATATTAATGAAACGTCAAACGAACACGATGAAAAAATAAATATCAAATATAGATAGCTACCCAAAGAATACGTCTTCACAAAAAATCCGAGAAAGTTTCAGGTCTGATGGAGTGTGGAGAAGATGGGAAATTCGATAAGCTAACAAGATGCGATTACAGAATATAGCTAGATTCTTCGTGTAATAAATGAATTCAGACTCCAAAAAAAATTTCAAATCGTAAATATTTTTTATGCGTTATTAACGAAAGAAGCTCTTTTAAATTATTTCCTTTAAATAAATTTTACTTCTTCGAATAAAACCACTAAATAGAATCAGCCTTTTCAACACACACACCAAAAAACAAAAAATAGGGGAGAATATGAGCTTTTCATTCTCAAAACAAAGGAATACTGAAATATACACGTGTTCATTTCTCATTAACAATACTCATGTATAAAGTCTCGCATCAATTGGCTTTAAAAAAAATAAATGCAAGACCATTTATGCCCAAAATTCGAAAATAACTTATTTCAGTTGAAGCTAAACTCTGAATGTGTAAACGTGATGCATTCAAATGAAAATATCTTTACTGGGGGGAAAAAATTATATTTATTCCATTAACCATTTTATGATATAAGATTTATTTAAAAAAATTGCCAACGCAGCATGAAAACAATTGATGATTGGGGAAGTGTTTTTAATTCATCAGAATCACGAAAAGAGAACTTATTTAAAGAATTCGTTAATATCGTCGTTGAAAATTTTTTTTAAAAAATGCTGAAATCAACCAGGAAGAACAAATGGCTGACTTCATTCAAAAATACTATTTTAATTCGTCTAAATGTTTCGAAGGATTTGCTAAAGAAAAGAAAAAAAAAATATTATTTACCTATCTGTTTCTTATTAATTCTCAAATAAGTATGAAGAAATCTTCATAAAACACGATCTATCACCATTTGTTGTGGTCTGCTTCCATGCGACTTAAGAACTAGTCGAAATCACTAAGCACAAATAATCTTAAAACGAAAAGAAGTAAAGTCGTTTATGCCAAATACAATAGTATTACCGCGGAAAGTACAACACTGTAAACATTTGTACCGCACTAGGACCGTGTTTTGAACGTGTTGTTATTGTCCTTTACAAATTAATAAATTTCTTTCCCACTAAGGACACTTACCTGCAATAAGACTTGCTGAATCACTTCTACACACATTACAACAAACTGTAATCGATTTACAAAAATGAGATCGAATCGAAAAATATATCGTTGCCACCAGGAATTATAATTATACTCCCTTTTGGCAGTCAAACGTATCATCCAGTGTCTCCAAACGGTTCTAAAATTATAAACCTAAGGCAACTAGGTGTCTAGTATTTGTGCGTCATTTTTAACTGTAACTGATTGAGGTATCTTATTTTATGTGTTTCAAATATATATAATATTAATTATTAAGTTGTTAACGTTTAAATCAGCATTATTAATAACGTTAGTAAAAATTATTTCATCCCGAAAGGAATCCATTTTTACACAAAATTAACATAAAAATCGCTCAAATCATACTTGCTGCCCTCTTTTGTAAACTAACATTATTAATAATAAAGTTCGACTTTTTTTTTTGTTGTTTTGTAAATTTGAATAAGATTCTCTCCACAGTGAATCAGTGTCGCAGTCAAGGGAGTGAAGGGGCATGTTTACTCTTAGCTCCAGTCTTTGGGGATAATGTGAAAACATGTAATTCATTTATTTCAAGTTTCAGTCCTGAATATGACCAAATAATAATACGATCCGTCGCAGTTCACTCTTAAAGAGGGAACTATTGAGGGAAATATTTCGTTAACATGTTTTAAATTAGAAATATTTCATAGCTTTATGGTATATTTTATATCGGAATGCAGCACATATTTTGACTTGCAATTTCTACTCCCTTTTGTATAATTTATGTAGTTTTTATTAAGTGTGGGATTGTCCTAAAAATATGCACTGCTATTATGATTCTATAAAGTTTTCTGAGTATTCAAATGTCAGATAATAACAGTATCTTAAAACTCAAAAAAATTAAAGCAATGAAAATCATTTTCAATACATTAAAATTTATATTGTTTCGTTTAAAACTTCTGGTAGTGCACTTCTAATTACCATTAAGAGATGGCGCCTCTTGTAAGTATGAAAAAATTACATTGACTACTGCATTCCTTAACAGAATTCTATGATATCAAAAATAATTTAGCCAATAAAAATTCTTAGATAACATAATGGAACGAAGAGATTATAATTATTCGCTTTTATATTTATTGCCAAATCAAATTAGACCCTCCTCCCCAAAAAAATACCCGTACACTGTATGTAACAATAACTTACAAAGCTACCATGTAGTAAGTCTTAGTGGATGCATAGAACATCTGGATCTATTCTTAGTATTTTTTAAAATATGGATTAAAAAAATTTACAAAGATATTTCGAAAATACTCGTTGTTTTGAAAGTCTTACTTTCAAAACAATGTTCAGATTACCAGTCTCACAAGAACCGTAGAATAGAGATTAAATTAAATGTCTTTTATTATTATTATTATTTAGAGATTGCCATATTTGTTATTACCTGCTGAAAGGAAATATTAAATGAAAGTATCTTCTCAATCAAGCCTACTAGGAGATACATCAATTTTACAAATGGAAGGTTTTATACCTAAAAGTAATGAAAGATTATCTAATCTTATTAATAGGTTGAAAATGCAGCTTGAAGCTAGAGATGATATTCTACGAACTAAAATCTTTCCTGTATTAAAGAAAATGAAGAATCATTCCACAGAAGAAACTGAAATATTAACTAGAAAAGATGCTAGTGAGCAATTAGACTTGTCAGATAATGAAAGTAATTGTGAATGGAGTTCAAAGAAAGATAAGTCATTGAGCAAAAATTATTTGATATGGGAAAATAATTATACTCTTTGCTGGCTGAATTCATCAATGTCATTGTTGTTATGCCAAGTCTCTCCATCATTTTATTAATGAGAATTCCTCACAAATTGCTAAAATTATAAAAGGCTATGAAAGTGCTATTTCGGTTTATAATGATTATTCCAATGAAAGTGCTGTCAAAGAAAGACTGTGAGAATCCAAAGACATGTTCTAGAAAATCCGGACCAATCCTGAAGTATAAGGAAGGACAGCCAGATCCAGGAAATGGGGAGAAATGTTCAGAAACATAGAGGAAAAGTTAGATAAAAATAGTGAAACTTTTAGTATAAAACTGGAAAAAATTCTGAAAATTTTAGGACAAATTAGGGGAAATAAGTTTAAATTAGATTCTAAAATATCATTACAAACACTCACATATATATATATATATATATAATTTTACGGAAAATATTTTTATAAGAGATGATTGGAATTGAAAATTTGAGGATAATACAGAAGAAAAATTCTTGAGACAGAAAATAATTGCACAATGTTTCTTCCCTTTCTCACAATAGGGACGACCTCTCTAATCGAATCCATATCATACACTAACAGGATTGCAACGCCACCGGGAAAACACAGAGAATTTTAAAATCGTCTGAAAGAAACATGGAAATTTGAAAATTTCCATAAAAAATGGGAAAATACAAGGAATTTTTTTAGTTATTTTTAGGGTAGTCAAAGTTTAGGCTGTGGTGGCCTAGTGGTATGGTCTCGGCTTCGGAACCGGAGGGTTTCAGGTTCAAGAACCGATTCTACCGAAAAACCGTCGAGTAAGTTAAATCCGTCGGGACCAAACATCCTCCCGCTTGCGTGGTATGGAAGTTTGGAGAGGGAGTGCCAGCTCAGGTGTCATCTGACCGCGCTTCAAAATCACGAGGTCCATTCCAGAATAGTCCTAGTGTTGCTTTAAAACGGGACGTCAATATAACCAAATTTTAGTCATAGCTTCCAAAAGCGAAACAATATCATTCGCGATTCTGTAGTGCAGAATATCTATTTTTCTATTGTTTCCCCATTTTTTCTGGATAGATCTATCCAGTTGCGATTTCCGATACAGTTGTTCTTTTCCACAAAATTCTCAAACTGCAGCTAATGAGCATGTGCGAGACTCCTGTAACTGGATGAAAGAATAGAATACATTTCTCTTGCAGGAATAACAACAAAGGGGTGGTGTTAAGTCTATCATGCTTGAGTTTTTCAATGGTTTGTTTATTATTTGAAAAACTGCGAGCATTTAAAATAGTTTAATTTTTAAACAATGGGCTGCTCAAAACCTTATTTAATACGAATTGGATGGATAAAAAAATCAATCCTGAATTTGCTGAATGAGTTGGAGAAGATCCGCAAAATTCATTTATTTCGTAATGCTCGTTTTGTAAAAAGATAATAAGCCTAAGTAATATGGGAAAACAGGTAATTACAAGTCATGCTAAAAGAGGAAAACGTACAAGACTGCGTGCCAGGTCAAAAGTGTCATCACTGAAGCCGTGTTCCAACGACCCATGATTCTTCAGACGGGGCACGCGTTCCCCCCCTTGACCCTCTCTTGCGGTTTCCTGGAGTGCTTTGATGTTTATTCAGTTTACCGACAATTTGTCGGTAAATTAGACAGGCATCAAAGAACCCCAGGAAACCGCAAGAGAGGGCCAAGCGGGGAACGCGTACCCCGCCTGTAAGGCGACTTGTCGTGGAACGGGGCTTGATGTTGGGCTTAGTATCTATAACCCCGTTCCTACGGTCCGCTTGCGCTACGAGTCCAGCACATTTTGCCCTCTTTCCCCTCACTTGTGGTTTTTCAGAGTTATTTGATGTCTGTTCATTTTACCGACAGTTTGCTGGAAGCTTCCGAATGATGTCCGCAGGCGAGAGTGGTTCTACAATGGATCAAATGACAGATTTACGACCATATCCGTAAAAGCAACGGACCATCGGAACGGCGTTCCAACGACCTATGGTCTTTCCAGATATGGTTGTAAATCTTCTAGCTGATATACTGTTAGACCAATCCCGCCTGTGGGCGCGATCCGAAGTTTCCCGCAAATTGTCGGTAAACTGATCAGACATCGAAAAACCCTAGAAAACAACAAGAGAGTGTGCCATGTCTTCAAACGCACAGGTCGTCGGAACGGGTATACAGGAAAGAGGTATACAGGGTATACTTAAGAGGTATACAGGAAAAGATGACACGTCAAATACGAAAACGTCACAGTTCGAAAATAAACCGATTTTGACTTTTTAGTTCAAGCACAATCATTTAAAACAGAATTTTTATGGGTATTAAAACTTGTTGCGTCACATTCGTCCTTTAATGCACTCAATGGTCATCGGAAATATTTTCAAATATGTTCACTGAAAGTGAAATAGCTAAAAATGTACATTGGATCATAGAAAAATGTACTATATTTGTTACTGATTAGCTCCATGAAACTGATGGCTGAAAAATTTGCAGAAGTTTCAGAAATTGATGGCCAAATGCATGAATTGTCGAAAAAGAAATGAAAAAAAAAAAGCTATCTTGCAGTGTAATGTTCTTTGTTAAGTAATCATTAAATGATTTGTATTATGATAACAAAAATGTTTTATTTCACCCGAGTTCTTAATTTTGTGTGATTTACAATTAAAGAGCATGAGAGATAGTATATCCATCCCCTTAATATATAAATTTTATTTTGCTAAATTTTAGATAATAAATTATTTTCTCTGTATGTAAATATAAAAACTTAATATGCTATTATTTCGAATAATGTTAAATTATTGTTTCCTTTCCATGCTTTTTCCACTCCATCATGCTTTTCCTTTTCCAATCATCCATTCCATATTCCATCAGAACTAGCACATTAGGCTATCCGCGCATTTCCTCTTATCTTGAATATACGTGTAGAGAAAACACAGCGATTTTTTTTTCAGATTTGAGTGGCAATCATGTAAGGGTTTTTGGTCGTATAATGCAAGTATTTTGTTTGCTAATTTCTTATCAGAAAATTACATCAATCATATTTATGAGGATGAAATCAAGATCATATACAGGATGATTCAAAACTTATCATTTAAATTTCGTGGGGAGGTAGGGAATACGTCAGGAGACCGATTTCATACAGAAAAGTATGTCCGTAAATGTACGCATGCTAATGTAGAGGACGTTGTATGTACGTTGTCGCCCGACCATTCCCGCTGTCATCAGTGTACGAGCTAACTTAATAGCGATAAGATGAACCTTTTTGCTCATCCAGACGATCCAGAGCTAGCGGATATGCATCTCGCATATGCAGCAGCTGACGAAAACGACCGCCTGGCTAGACACGTTTACGAAGACCGATACTCTAATAGTAGAATATTGCAGCATCTAATGCCATGTGCATCGCAATCTGTGCGAACGTGGTTCACTGCACAGCAACATGAAGGACACGGGGAGAAGACGACTGACGCTGCCTGTCAACATCTACAGTCCATCGAAGGTAATCCGAATACCAGCACACGAGCTATTGCTCAGCAACTTGGGGTCTCTCAGTCAGCAGTATGGCGGATACTGCAAGAGGAACGTGTGCATCTTTTCCATCTGCAAAGGAATTTGCACAATGGTTCATGCAGATAAGTGCCGTGGACACTAGTTTTCTAGCTTCTCTCCTTTTTACAGATGAAGCTTCATTCATTCGTGAAGGAATGTTCAATACACACCCGTATGGCACGAGAAATCACACTGCGCAACATCGTTTTGCCATAAATTTGTTAGCTGGAATCTTTGACTTCTGTTTGTTGGAACCTTACATGTAAGAATGTAAGCATGTAAGTTATTTTTCAGCATTTAAATTAAACAGAATTTCTAGTACTAATTCCTCATTACAGTTGTTGATTTTTAAAATCAAGTTTTTCAAGTCAACGATTTTAACAACCTCCATAATTTTTTCTTCAAGTTCAAACACGATATATTGCAGTTCACTTTTATGTAATCTTGATAAAAATGAGATTATTTTATTGCAGTTCCGATCAGCTAATCCCGCTTCTGAATTGTAAAGAAATCTTTAAAAAATACTAAAGAAACTTTATTCGAAATCCAACGCACAGCGGCACATAAAGAAAAATGCAAGTTCTATAGTTAAAAATCCAAAGGAGAATAATCCAAAAATGATTAAATTTATTCAAACACAGGATCTTTGCAATTGAAAAATATGAAAGATGCATCGTTCTCAAGTTACAGGAATCATGGTCACGTTACACAATACTATATGAAGATAAGCTTATACAGCGATGATTTAAATTCTCGAATGGAGAAAACAGCCTTTTATATTGTTTATTTTATAAATAATCTTCTTATGAAGAAGATAACTTATCAAAAATATTATTTGAAGGATGATTTAAGATATTTTATTAAATAAATATAAAAGAAAGGAAAATGCATCAAACTGAATTGATGCACATAAATTGATTTTAGATTGCCTCATTTAATGTTTCCATTATGGAAAAAATTTCTCACCATACCAATTAGTAACGCAAGCGAAAAGATATCATATTTTTGTTCTAAATGGCTTTATATATATACATATGTATGTATGCACAGTCAAACCTCACTTAACGAGTGATTCTTAAAATGAGTAGTGTTGTGCCGATTTTCAATTTATCAAAAAAAAAAAAAATAGATATTTTTGAAAAATTGATTTATCGGTATCATAGTCATGAATCATGGTTCCCAATGAATCGCATTACAATAAATCGTTATTCACAAATAATTTTCGATTTCGTTTTAGTTTCCGGTTAGTGTTCATTTTGTCGCTCCTTATTGCTTTTCTCCTTCAGACTTAATTTTTGTTAATACTTCAATAAGTACTGTCATATTCTAATACATAAAAATACTTGTTTTAAGCATGTCATTTTGGAATAAACTTAATGACACCACCAACAAATTTATATTTAAATATAATAAAAGAATTATGTCTCTTTTATTTTCATATATGTTTACAATTCAAATAAATTTTTAATGCTTTATTCATTTTAAACATGCGAAATATTTTCCAGAAATAATACTAAAGCAGTTCTGTAATAATTTTCAATACCTTTAAGAATTAAGTTTAAAAAATATACAAATAATTGGACTCCAAATGTATCTGTTCAGAAACAGATGCTCAATTATTTAATAAAAAAAAACTTATAGCATTTATCTAATTAAAACATTAAGTAAGATATTAATTATTATTTCATTAAAAATGCATTAATTTAAATTTGAAATTCAGAGCATCGAAATCGAACGTTACCATCATTTCCCAAGCATTTTTTTGTTATTGTTGTTTAATTCTTTCTATACGAGTTTTTATAACTCTAAATTTTGTAATACTCTTCAGAAGTTTACTTATGTAGATATATTGTAAAGAAAAATATTAAGTTTTATTTATAAATTCCATTTAAACAAAAGTTCTAGGATTTTTTTTTCCTTGAAAATTTTTGATCCAATAATTTTCTAAAACTCCGATTTTAGTTTACTAGAATAATTTTTTTAAACATTTTTACTGTCAAAATTAACATTTTTTTTTTTTTTTACCTTTGCATTGTTGCTCTAGGCAGCTAAAGGCACAGAAGTTGCAACTTAATATGTAAATATTCTTATAAAATAAACTTGAAATTAAAATGCAACTACTTATAGTAAAGAATACGAATATTATATCTTACTGTAAGATAACGCACTATTATATATTATATAACTATAACCTAGATACATAGAATGATTGTTCCACGAGAAAAAAAAAGCTTTGCTCAAAATTAGTATAGCAGATAACTTTCAAAATCTATGTTCCAGACATAAACAAATATAAAAGAACAGCACGAAGTTGAAATTAGCTGTATGTGGTTTCAAACAATCTGGAGTAAAGAATGCATCAGCTTTTGAAGTCTTTTGAATCTCCCTACAATGTTACATTTAAGAGACATTAGTATCAGCGTTTTAAATGCAAGATACAATTACAATTCGAAAGCTTAATCATCAGCCATAAAATGCTTTCTACACATATAACATATGTTATGCACTTGTCCTAACATTTTTTTTTTTTTTTTTTTTTGCATAAATTGTAACAACACGTGTGAAATGAAACTTTGTGTAAATGTCCTTTAAGGAATGGGAATCCCTTCCCCTCCTCCTAAAAAGGGCACAAGAATGGACAATCTGAACAAAATCAATACTTCCTATAGCTATGACAGTAGAAATATTTCAAAACTGGTTTGAGTGTTCGATGAGTCTTGATCGAACTTCCGATACATATTGAACTGCCAATACGTATCGAATTTTCGATACATACTGAAATTTCGTGAGTTTCGGAATTTCGATAATGATCGAATTTGTATGACTATTCAGAATCAGTTTTGGCAGTATTTTACGGATATTTTTTGGATTTCAAGGCATTGTTTGTACATTGGTGGAAAATATGTGTTGTTCTACTTTTTTTTTAAAATCCGTGTGCTTTATGTGGTATGCGCTTTTATACTTCTAAAAGTGTATAATTTTTCGTTTTATATCTTTAAAATCTCTCTTTTTCAATTTTATAATGAATTTTTTTATTACTGTATTTTATTTTGTATTTAAGATAAAGATTAGTTTTAATGGTTAAATTTTATTACTCCGATTTATTTCGGATTATATGTTACGCTTTTTGCAAGCTTTCTTTTCTTTTCCTTTTTTTTATTCATGTCCTTTTTTTTATTTTCAAATATACAGTATTTTGAATTGATTTGAAAATTCTTGCATTCAATTCTTCATTCAATTAATTGACTATGAAATTTTTTATAAAATTATTATTTTTTTATTTTCACTATAAAGATATTTTAGTGGTTATTTTTCAATCATTTAACTTTTTTTGTATAATCCTTTTTTAATTTCCCCTTTTCATTTTAATTTATCATATTTTATTTTAATTTTATTTTTTCTATTTCATTTCGAATTTCATAATATGCCAAAACGTTGGTAGAATAGTTAGAAATAACAGATAGTTAGTTAAAATTTTAATATTCAGCAACATAGCATTGTATTTAAGTGTTGGTTATTTTTCCATTGAGTAAATATTAATGATGATATATATTGGCGATGATTTATATTAATGATGATATATATCGACGTATTTTCCTTTTATTTGATCATGATCAAGACCTTTTCTAAAATTTTTAATACATTACTTCATTCGTCCGTAAATAAATATGCCCACCATAATATTTTTCATTAATGTTTTACTCATTTCAGAATTGCTATTTTTCGCCTCTTTTTGAATTTTGAAACAGTAAATTAAATGACTGGTTTTAATTATCTAATACTTCTATTGTTAAAATTTTAAAGCATATTTAAATTAAATCTGCCAATAATACTATTAAAATATAAATAAAAATTTATGTAATTCAAATACAAAATTAATTTTTCAAGACATCTTATTTTAAACTAGGGTTTTATTAAAACTATTTAATTTTACTTGTTAAAGGCATTATTATGTCATTTTCCTATTTGTGTGTGTGTGTGTGTGTGAAGAATGAAAGGAACTGAAGTTTTTTAAACCAGCAGTAAAAAAGATAAAATTTAAAAAATTATTAAATTATTGAAAAAACGCAATGTGATAATCTGTAACAAAGACATTGCTTTGGCATTGACACACTTTATTAAAGTTGTTTTAAATCAATTATTTTCTAACTATTTTTATTGAAAAGAACACGAATATTTATATTATATAGAATGAAACTTCCTTTTATTTGGAAACGTTCTGATTAGTCAGTATATGTTAAGAGAATCTATTTATAATTTATAACAGCTATAAATAAATAATGATATCACTAAATATCGATATCTGTTGGATGATATATGGCAATGATGAAGTTCAGTCATCGAACAGCCCTAATAATGAGCAAAACAAAATGTAAAAAAGTGACGCGTTTAACGAGCGATGTTTCTCAGAACAAGCGGCAAGGAGACACTATGACGTCATTTGACTTGTATCAATTTGGGTTGAGCGTGTGCTTGAAGAGAATCTTTATATCCATATACAAGAAGTTTTAGCCGGATAGCGTTGTCGAACGTAAACTCTGTGGGGCCTGAATCAACGAGATTTTATCTTTGAATAAGATTATAGCAATAGAGAACAGACAGAACTACTGAAGGGCCTATGGCACTGCATTCTGTGTCACAATATAAAAATGTGGTGGAAATTTTATCAGGAGAGGAAGAAATGTTAGATGCAACAGAGCAACAACCTACCACTGAAATAAAGAAAGAATTGAAAGCATGGGAAATTATTGCATTTTATTTTGAGAAGCATCACTCAGATAAGACAGTAACTATGTATTCTACAAATTCATTTTGTGATAATGTTATGCATCCTTTTCACCAAATTTTGAAGCGTAGCTAAAGATAAATGTCTTAGAAGATTTTCTTGTAAATAACAAGCAAGCATTATAAATAATAAATTACATTAATTTAAGTTTGTTTGCGGTTTTTTTCCCCGGATTGAGACGCATTACTCTGTAATACATGGTTTCCTATGGAAAAAATGTTTAATTTAACAAGTGTTTGGCCTTACAAACATATTGGGGAAAGAATTATGCTCGTTAAACAAGGCTCCACTGTATGTATATATATATATATATATATATATATATATATATATTCTTTTAAAATAATACATATATTTTTTTATTCTCTACAACTCCGTCTTCACTTTAATTTTAATTTCTGAATTCTGCAGGCTTTTATTTTCCTACTCGCGTCAAAACTAAAAAGCTGTCTCAACTAAATTCTCTGCCTAAGATTTATAACTTCTGAATATTTTCTCTTTCTTTTTCCTACTTTCTGCCGTCTTATTCGAATTGCGTCTCCACCTTGTCAGGGATCTGAAATATTAATGATGGTTAAAATTCCTGTTAAAATGGCTTTTTCATGAAAGGACAAAAATAATTCTTCAGAATTCCATACCTGCTTTCCTTTACAAGTAAAAATAGCATTTCAAAAGTAAACAGCGATGGTCTCCTGCTTGCGGGATTTTGACCACACCTTTATATAAATTTCGGATATTCATTGCATATTCCTGGTTATTGGAAAATTTTCTTCCTATGTGCTTCATCAACATTAAATTAAAAGAAACAGTGTTCTCTACCTCAGTTTTAAAGACTTTCCTCTAATACTTCAGAAGATATTTAATCTCGGCAGGTCTCAAAATCAAATGAAGTTCTCATTGTATTTGAAATCTATACTTATATAAAGCTCAATGTGTGCGCGCGCGTGCGTGTGTGTTGGCGCTCTACAGGCCAGACCGTTCGACCTACAGTTATCAAATTTGGCACATGCATACCTTGGAGATCGGGAATGTGCACCTGGGTTCCCTTTTTTTGAATTTTTAATTAGAATTTTAATTATTAATTAAAAACCATCTTTCCCGCCAAAAAAATCTCATTTCCCCACCGCCAAATGAGTAAGGCTTCAGTATTTTTTTTTTTTTTTTCCACGCTAAAGAGGATAGACTTAACAAATTTTCGGCCGCTTATTTCAAACGATTCTGTTTATTTTCTTAATGTTAGATGCATTTAAAATTAAACCGATCTTTCAGATTCATTCTGAAGTACTTTTTAATAAAAATAAAACAGAATAAAGGAAATTAAAAATTTCTAATCTGCATAGCATTACTCCAACTGGAGTAGAAAATTCACGAAATTGCGTTACCATAATTGGCGTTGAAAATTCACGCATTTGCGTTACCATAATTGGCGTTGAAAATTCACGCATGCGCATTGTGTTCTGATTGTTGACAACTATTTTTAACGGATACGGACTTGGTTTTGAAGGCTTAATATGTTTTCGACAGATTATTTCAAACGATATTGTTTATTTTTTTACTATTTGATGCATTCAAAACTAAACATTGTTAATTAATCGATCTGTTCATAATGAATCTGAGAAAATTTTGTTGCAAACTTCTTGAGATATTATATAAATTAAGAAAAATATTTTTTAGTGCCCATAAGGTTTAAATACTCAGCGACAGTTTTCAGTACTCTTATATTTTAAAAAAATGCTTCGTTTCAGTAAAAAAAAAATATTATTAAATTAATTGCAGTTTAATCATTTCCACTTTAATTTAAAGCATAAATTCTGCGGGAGCTAACAGAAAATTAGGGAGATACATATTACGTTATGGCTGAAGGTTTTTATAATATTATGAGTGAATTGTATGACTATTAAAATTTGAAGTTTTAAAATATTTTAATGAAGAAGCAATTAAAATGGGAGTTCCATAAAATATTTAATTATTAAAATTTTAACATGTATTAATATTGGCGAACCGGCTAATCACCAAAGGCGGCTAGTATTTTATAAAAATATGGTGTGTTTCAATGTTCCGTCATTAAAAATAATGTTTCAAAATTCTTATATTTTACAAGCAGAGGCGAATTAAGCGTTTTGGGAGTTGAAGTAAGCTTTTTGCATATGTGAACTTGCAAATTTGGACTTCAAAGATATAAAACGTTAAATTTATTTCGCATATTTGAATTCATAATATTAAAAAATAATTTCTGTTTTAAACGTGTTTAAAAATAACTTCGTTAGATAATTGCTCTACTGTTTTATACTAATTACTTTGTTTATTAAATTCATTAAATTCTGTTGATAATTAACATACTTTGAAATGAATGAATGAATTTATTTAATTTATATCTGTAGTTGTTGTTATTGTGTGATGTTTAGTGGCGCAAGGGCCATATCTGGCCATGCTGCGCCAAGCAAATGGTAAGCTTATATCTGTAATTTTCAGATATAAATATTTAAGTATTACTGAAATGACTTATTATTCATTGTATAAAAGAAAGGCATTTTCCTAGCAAAATTACTTTGATTATAATTGTCGAATCAATAAATATTATAGTCAATGTTATTAGGATAAACTGATAATTAATTTGACTTAAATGCTGAAATACCATAATGTAAGAATGATAAAAACAAGACTTGTGAAATTGAAGTTGATGTATCTTTCGAATGATTAAAGTTTCCTATTGATGTATATTTTCCTTTTTTTTTTTTTTTTTTTCGTTGTTCTTCTTATAGGGCCACAATCTCTAATAAATAATTTTATTTCTCTCTCTCTCTCTCTCTCTCTCTTTTTTTTTCATCATTTAGAGGTTTTAGAGACATGGAATTATTTACAAAAAGAACGTGTTTAGAAAAAGTGAAAAAGTAATGCATAAAAAAATTCTAAAATTTGCTCAGATTATTACCAAAAAAGTGAAACGAGATTACTTTGTCACGAGATTACTTTTAATCACGATAAATTAATACATTTTCAATAACTAAAATATTGTCTTAAAACGACTAAGAGAACCATTTAAATAGAGCATGATAAATGAAATTGAGTTCTGTTATATAAGGATATAAATTTTAAACCTTCCGTCATTTCAATTGAAAAATTGCATAATACTCTAATATATTTAGAAAAATTAGATTATTTGCTAATTATAATAAATAAAAAAAACTTCTTTTCAGCTTTTGGAAAATACTGTTGAATGTAGCGCAAAATAATGTTTAAAATTATAATAAATTAATGCGCAATGCTTCGAAATGAAACTGTTACAAGTGTTTATAAAATAACTATAAAAAATATAAGAAATGTAAATAATTTTTTCTGGACTTTTCTCTCGCATATTCTTGAATTCTTTTAGATATGTCAAATGCTATTTAATAGTGCCGCATTCAGTAGTGCCATGCTATTTAATCTATCTTTTGCCTTTGAACTTCTGTAATATTTTTTTACTTATTTCAAGACAGAAAATGATCTCTGTTGATGAATTCGTTATGAGTAGCAGTTGTGTAGGAAGACGGATGCGGCCCACACCGGATATCAGCTGAGAGAGGATTGCAAAAATTTGCCAGGTTTGTATTATTGTGCCTTTTTATTGTATAAAATAACATGTCAAATAATCAACATGGGCCTCTATAATTTCTAATTTCATTAAATTGTGAATAAGCGATGCAATTTTAAATAATTTAATATTATTGTGTGGTGCATTGGTGTGGGGGGGGTCAAATAAACAGATGACCTGTTTTGGTTCCTCTCGTTTCAACCTAGCCACAAATATCTTTCGCCCTAAGTCGTTCTGTGCAACTTAATGATACCAAACATCCTAATATTAAAGTCGGCGCGGAAAGGCAATGAAATGGGGAGATATTTCGCTTGTAGAAAGTTTGTTACTCTCAGTTTAACACATTATTCGTGTCTGCTTAAGAGTGAGAAAGACTTAATCAAAAGAAATAGTGAAATATTTCAAAACAAAGTTTTTTCAATCAAGTACTAACGGAATAATTCGTATCTGTTTGGTTCTAAATCAGTCAGTCGAATATGAGCCTGTATTAAGAGAGCATTTAACCAAGCTAGAACAGTCAACTCAGTCACATTTGAGTAAGATATTAACAAGCTGTTTGTCACCCACCTCATAAAATAAATTTAGCTCACTTTTGGGTAGAATTGTTAAGAAAAGATTTTGACTGGTCTTAAAATTGCGAAGCAGCTACATTAAAACTGCAATCATATTCGTAAAGATACATTGAAACATAACTTTATACTGGGTTAGTACAAGAACATCACTGACCAAAACGTACTAATATACGACATTTAGCATGCGATTCTGTGACTACATTTGTAGTATTGTGTCTCAATCGGTCGAGAAAAAAAAAAAACAACAATTCGAAATAAATAATAATTTGCTTTGCAACTGCTCCATTCTGAAATAGGATAAAAATTCTTTTTACATTGTCTTATTTTCTTGATTAAATTATTTCTTATTGATCTCGAAATTTTTATTCAAAAGGAATCGGGAAATGTTAATATATAAAAAAAATTTCACATAATTTTTCCAATTTCATTATGAGTTGCGATTGTTTATTATGTAGCTTATAATTTAAAAAGGATATCTGAGGTTGAAGGATATTTATATTGCGTTGTGAACATTGAAAAACACTTTATACTCTTTTGCAAAACAGGAAATTAATTTTTTAATGCTCTTTCATAAACTGTAATGAAACACATTTTAAAAATAACCTACATTAAAATCGACAATTTTTTCTGTTATTTCATTTTAGAATATTATTTACGACTTAGAAAAATAAGCGATTACTTCGAAATTGAAATAATATTTTTGAAAGAAATTCTAGGATTGAAAGAGAAGGGGATAAACGACAACAGAATTGTCTAATTACGCAATTCTAGTGTCTTCCAGATTAATGCGGTATTCATGTCAAAGTATTTATCGATAATGCGGCGCCTTAAAACAATTGTTTTGGAGAAAGCAGAGAAAAGACAATTTATTTGTTGCAGATATTTTTATTATAAGAATGAAAAAGAGGGGGATATAGAATGGCATTTCAATTTTTTAATTTGTTCTCATTGTAATTATATCTTATTAATCATATTACTTAATAATATTATTTTATTTTATAACTATCAGAAACTGCATTAAAATTGTGGATTATTTGCATTAATTTATTCTTTTGAATTTGCTTGATTTGTAATTGAATAAAATTTTATCAAAATTCAGTTGTCATACACTGCCAGAAATTAGAACTAGACATACTAAAATTCTTATTAATTGTTTGTCATTTGCAACAGTAGAATTGAATCTAATAAATAATCTTGCTTTTCTAAGCGTAAAAAAAAAAAAAAAAAAAAAAAGCTTATAAAATAGTTTTAGTGAACAAATTGTTTTAAAGTAATAAAATGTATATTGAAATACAAATCATCAATACAGTTTTGATTATTTTAATAGATTCATGTAATTATGATTACATCCAATAATCATAGTTGAAATAGTTATGAACGAATCTATATTTAGAATATATTATCATAAGTATTTTGTGGCAATATTTGCCTGATTGCGAATCGGCAAATATAATGAAAAAGGAATCGGGGAAAAAAAAAAATCTGTCCGTTTCATGAGTATCATTTCTCTATCCTTAACCCTATGAGCCGTAACTCGCTCGAAGTCGTCCCGTCCAACAGGGGCCTGACTCAGGCGCTTTGAGATGTTTAGGTGAATTTAAGGGGTGAAAGGTATTTCGGACGAGCTCACCATATGCTCGCTATGGGGGTCCGCTAACCTTGACATTGATTGTCAGCTATGCTGCTAAGGAAAAGTACACGTCCGATAGTAACTAAGGGGATGAAACATTATTTATCAGTTAAGAAGAACTAAATTCAATTATTGGATTTTTTAAAACATTTTATTACAATTGCCATAAGTTTTAGTTTTTTTATGCATAAAATATCAAAATTTTTAATATGTTTATCAATTAAAAAATCTATTTTATTCCTCTTTACTTATTTTTATTGACACTGATTATTCAAATATTTTTCCTCGTGTTTTCTTTTCTGATACCTTATTTAATTACAAATCGATTTTTCTAAATTTATTGCATTATCGAAAAACGTCAATTAGATATTAATTAAAAATTTCGACAATTACTGTTTCTTTCTTCACCTTTTTACAATTAGTACATTTTAGAAAAAATATGGTGACTGTTAATTAAAATCAATTGCTGTATAAAATTTAGAAATAAAGTAAAATTTGATGCATTCAGTTTCAATTTTGAAGGAACTACTGTGAAAATATTTGAAAAATCGTTAACCGATTGATAAATGCGTGTGAAAATACAAATAATCTTAACATATCTATTACCTTATTAGTCAAAACTTCTCAGTTTTATACAAATACAAAAATCTTGCTATTTGGAATAAAATTTATTATGTTTTAATTATGAAATAAAATTAAAAATATTAATTTTAATACAGTGAAATATCACCAAAGCCCTCACCCTCCAACCAATTATGTACTTATGCACTAATATGAAAATAGATGTTTTTGAAGAAGCAAAATAAGGTAAAATTGTGTTAAGATACTCTTCGTGGTCATTTTTACTGAATTAATACATAATCTTTACTGGATTAAATATACAATGCAGAAAATAAGAGATTTTTATAAACTGCATTTTATATTACTGCTGATATTTGGTAAATAGAGATGTTTCAAATTTTATATTGGCAAAATAATAAATTTTAAAGATATAATTTTTTAACCTTTTCATTAGATTCCTTTTAGTTTTTCGAGCCATCAACACTTTTATTTAATATTGCACTATATCTACAAAGTTTGTAAAAATATTTTGGGTAAGTTTAAAAGCAAATAAAAGCATGCCTAATTTTACTTTAATAAATAAATTTAAATTATTTTATTAATAATTATAAAAAAAAGTTTAAATTTTTATGATTTTTCTGGTTAAAATAGTTTCCCATTCTTTGAAGACTTCATGATAATTTTCATATGATTTTTAAAGCTTTAAAAAATAATTTAAAGAAAACACTAATTCTAAAACACAAACTTAAAATCCTAACTTTATTTTTATCATCATTTGTTTTCATACTTCATAAGTAAGAAAATACACTTTTGAAAAAAAAATGTCTGAAGGAGAATCGAAGATAATAATGTTTTATGTTTAATTAAAATTTACGCTTAATTCTATAGCAACGATAAAAGGCAAACAAAACAAAAAAATGAACCCAAAATCGTTGAAACACGTGCGAGTGTAAATTCAGCAACCACAAAGGAAGCAAATCCTTCCTTCAAATCGCAAACGACAATCACATGGGGGTAAAAACTGACCACGCATTTCAATTACAGCGTGGTAGGTGTCCCCCTCCTGTTATATCTCTGAAGGAAAAGACGATTCCATTCAGTTTTCGCTTTAGCTCTGCGCATGCGTTAAGCTGTTCATTGGGCGGGAAGTTGACAATTTCACTTCACAGTTCACAAATAGCGTCTCAATCGAAATAGTTATGTTTATGGGAAGGACGAATCCATCTCAAACCGTACATTTCGGAGGTAGGAGCGTTTGAGAGAGAGAGGGGCAACTGAGATAAGTGTTGTTATCTATATGTTGAGTTGTATCACAACGCTTTTCCCGGTTTGTTGGGTTCGAATTATTTCTTTCGAAAAGGGGTGTCGACATATTAGCTTAAAACATATTTTTCAGCAACCTTTCATCTTATTTAATGAATATTTAATACAAATACCATTTAATCATATTTACAGAATGATTATTTAATATAAAATCGGTTTTATATTTTATAAGCTTTCCTTTGTGTGTTATTTCATTATAGCGAATGCTGGAGAAATATGACAATCGTGTTAATCTTTTAGTATAAACGAAAAATTTCAGACTATTTATTTTCTTCAAGTGGTTTTTACTTGTTTTCTACTGTTTTTTTTATCACTTGTATTGCTGCTTTTACAGGGTTCTGAATTTCCTAAAATTAATGAATTTTGAAATTATTTAAAAGTACTTTTGGCCTGACGAATGTTTCCATTGATACATCATCTTCAAAACTGTGATTTAATGATTTTGAAAAAAATTAATGGTAATGTCTTAGCTTATATTCCTTTACAGAAAAACTTCTGAATAATATAGAAACATTTTTCATTTACATCTAATGTGCACTGTTTCTGCAAAAACAAAAAAAAAGAGTGAAAAGGAAGTTTTATATGATTGTATGAATACAATATCCTTATTGTCAGAGAAAAAAATATTCTGCTAATGATTTTATTTGCCTTCACACTTCCAGAATTGTTTTTGTCTATTATTTAAAATTTCGAAACTCAACATTTCTATTTGTCTTCATATGTTATTAGGAACTGAAAAATTAAATAAATTGTATTCTGCTATTGTTAATTTTAAGTTTTAATGTGAGAACATTTCAATTTTGTAATATTAATTTTGATTTACTGAAAATTGGATTTTTAAACATAGCTAGTCACAAAATGCATTGATGAAATGAAGCATTCGAAATATTTTTTTTTAAAGAATAGTATAAGTTTCCTGTCATAATCTTTCTGTAGAAGCATTTTCTATAATATTATTAGAATTAAGAGTAGATGTCGTTAATTCAGAATTTAAACTGAAACATTTTGAATTTAGAATGTTTTCTGATATTTTGCATTCTCTGGAGTCTCAATTTAAGGATAATTACAGCTGTCAATTTTTTCTAGTATAAAAATCCCATTCCCAAAATTGTATTGTGTTCTCAAATCATAAAAACACATATTTATAACAATGTCAGGGAACTTTATATGTTTTACATTTATTTTCCTTTAAACAATTAAGTTATATAACTTCTAAAAATAATTACACAATGGGAAATTTTTTTAAAAAAAGAGGAAAAAAAATCTATATTAAATATTGTAATATTGCATACATAGTTCCATGAGATCTATTTAAGAATCTGCTAAATTTTCAAAAATTGATTATTTAAAAACAATTACAGCATTGGCAATTTGAATCTTAAACATTTTTTAATTATAAAAACTAACAGATTGTATGATTTGTGAGAAGACAAATTTTGCTTAGCATTTTATATATAGTTTGTACATTTAATATGCATTTTGATTCTCTCTTAATAGTGTTAATTCCATTCATTGAAATTTTACACTGTAAATTATAGCAAAATATACCAATTCAAGAGACATAAAAAAAATTTCATATTAGTGTTTCAATTTAGTTACATGCTGAGCAATTTGCTTTTTTATAATTTAATTTTTGAAAGTTATATAGTAAAATATTCTGCATTCAAGGCATCCCATATTATACAATGCCAATGTTTGATCGACTAACGCAGTCAAATATTCATGCATAAATGTTTTTCATTGTTATTCTTATAAATTATGAGAGACATATATAATTCAGTAAATAAATAGCAGATTGTAATTGCTATTTTTAAAAATCACTAACTATTAAATTAAATAAATCGCTACTTACTTAACGAAATAAATGTTTAGCAGGCATTCAGGTAAGTGAAGCCCTGTGGTTACCAATACATAAATATACTTATTCTATTCTTTAACACTGTAACATCCCTATATTTTATATGAATAAATATTTATTCTATACTTATGACTGAGCATGCTCTGTGGTTCCTATGTTAACTGAGAGTAAATTACCAATCTTATGCTTAGCAGTGATTCATATCTTGGTTTCCTTAATGATTTCCAAGCAAACCTAATGAAAACAAATATATAATTTTCTTAACCACCTCACAAAAATCAGTTAGTAGGTAAATATTTAAAGTAAGTTTTAATCAAATTACTTTCATTCATGTTTTCTTGACTATTCAGACTTGCTACAACTTTCTAAAGTGTTCACCCAACCTTATGTATGTTTATTATTATTATTTTTTTGTCAAACAATAATATAAAATTATAGAAATATAAGATCTCTTCTCATAGAAAATAACATTTTTGTATAAATACTAATAAAAATAGAAAATAACTATCTTCATTGTATCCTTTTAATATATTGCATTATGTAAGTTTATTCTTCCTCTTAAAAGTCAAATAACATAAATTAACTTTTGGAAATGATGAAATATACTATATGCTTTTTCAAAAGGCTTTGTTTCTAATAAAGCTGCAATGCTATATTCTTTAATAATCAGATGCAATATACCAATGAAGAAACTGAATTGCAATTGAGATAAAAAAAAAAAATTTTACCCTAAAAAATTAAGATTTGTTTGTAAATTAAGTTTTAAAAGTATTTCGTTTCTCATGCTGTATTCAGTAATAATAAAAAAAGGCTCAGCTCCCTTATACGGCCTCCGCCAAATTGGCGAGAAATTTGGCAATAAATGGTAATTTCTGGCTGCCGTCGTCGGCATATGTATTCTTCTTTATCGTAACCTTAAACCTTAGAACATATTCAGTATTTTTATAAGGAGCAGCTCACGTATGCAGCTATTAACTTTTATAAACTACGCTTTTAAAATGAAAAAAATCTGAATGTTTTCATGAGAACATATTCAGCATAAAATTAAGAAATAAAAAAAAATTGTCATAATCATTTAATATTAATTTTGAGCATTTCATTATACTTAAAAGCAAGTGAGCATTTCATCATGCTTCATTATACTTATAATTAAACAAATCGTTTCATTTGGATCTTTATCATAAATATTTCAATACCTCCCCCCCCCCGACTTACGCTCGTGTATTTTGTCAGTCCTAGGATTAAGCCTAACATGGTTTCAAAAATTAGAGTCAATAATCGCAACATTTATCTGAATTATTTAAAATAAAAAAGGGGGTTCAGGGGAAGGGGCAGTGCCACCCCCTGACTTATAGTCTAGTGCATTTTGTTAGTCTTGGAAATAAGCCTAACGTAGCTTCAAAACTTCCGGGTAAGAATCACAACATCCTAAACACGCATTATTGGCGACTTCTTGGCGAAAAAAAATGGCCCCACTTGGCCGTATACGGGAGCCACTCCTATAAAATATCTATTAACTATCATTGAGCTACCACCAAGTTCTCAATTCTTGAAAGCTGAAGTTCGACAGATTCACTAGATTATTGGTATAATTATAATACATGAACCAAAATATGATATGTAACATTTAACCAAATAATGTGCAGAGTTGTAAATCATCTGTAGTATTTTTGTAAATATCTTTGTTTGCATTATCCAGTCCATAAAAAGAACTATAAAAAACTCATTTATTATATTACTTGCATAAAAAGTTTTTAGTCATTTCTATAGTTAACTGAAGTTCAAATTAAAATAAATATGTATTAATTTGGAAAGAAAAATTCTTTCCCTCAATAAAATTATAATTTCAGTATTTGGAACTAAATTATAATGATGGTTTAATTATATGATTGCCAGTACACTAATGCATTCATGTCTTTAAATAATTTGTTAATTTTTCTTGAATAATAATGCAAGAATTTTTAATAGAACATAACTAAAAACTAAATAAATATTCATTGAATCATTACCTACTATTGATACCTGAATTCTTATATTTATGCTATTGTATAAATAGGAATTATACAATGCATCAAATCTTCTGTAAATAATCATGCAAGAATATATTATTGAAATAGAGAAATTTATTTTATTAATGTATGAATGAACATATTAAATGTCAATGATATTTAATATTCTCTGATAAATTTCAGTAAAGAATAAATTCATTCTCTTACAATTAGCTTGGTTTTATACTTTTCTTTTTTATTGTGAATTTTGTTGCTGATTTAGATTTTTCAGGTAATGCATTTTATAAACATGCATCACTATGGTGAATTAAATAAAATCTGTTCTCTTGATAAAGAGTGTGTGTGTGTGTGTGTGTGTGTAATATATATATATATATATATATATATATATATATATATATATATATAATCACATAATGAAATGGACCAATATTTTTCAAACAAATTAATAAATATTGAAATTATTCACAAGAAGAAGACAACATTACTTTATTCCCAAACACTGCAAATAAGATTCTATGGAACTGAACAACAATCTGAAAGAAATTATCATGAACACATGTATTTACATTTTATAGCTATATAAAGTTCACAATTGATGTATTTTATTTGTCATCACTCTAAACTACCTAGTTATGATGTGATGATGTTTAGACTAAAAATTGTGAAGTAATACAGTACTATGTATTTATTTATTTATTTAGTTTTTATTTCATATGTGATTTATTTGTTCACTTTTTAATTATTTATATTATCGAACCGATAAGAATTTATCTCTTGATATGTGGCTACATTTCTATTTTTCTAAGTGTTATCGCATCAGTCAAAATTCAGCATTATCTTGTTATTTAACTATAGACTTTTCCGGATATTATATTCATACTCCTTAACATGAAAAAAGTAACTGCTGCATGATTGAACAATTAAATTAATTTTTTCATAACTATAATTTATTTGCAAGTTATTTACTCCAGTTTTTATTTTTCTGATATGAATTCTTGAAGCTTCTTTTCACCACTTTTCAAAAAATTTGTATAATGAAACTTAGGTGACCATAAAATAACTTTCTGTATTTTTAGGCATCTGCAACTAAAACTAATAAAGAGAATGAAGCCAAATTCTAGTAATGCTCTTTGTAAAAAAAATACACATTTTTTCATGTGGAGACATATTGGTGTTACTGGAACTGACATTAGAGTCCCAAGGCTCATGTGGATCATTTCCAATGTGGCGCCCTTTTCTTTATACAATATATTATACTTGCAATTTTTTTTGTGAAATTTAGTTTCCTGTAACTTCAATAGTCTATATATGCAATTTGGCTTCATTCTGTTCTTCAGTTCACAGTTGTTTCCAAACAAGGAAATTTACTTACAGCCTTTCTGTATTTCAATTAATTGCTGATAAACTGACATATCGACAATCTATTGTTTATCTATTATTTATTGATTCCTATGAATTGTTTGGAATTAATTGGTTCAACAAACACGTTTGGTTATTAAACCAAATACAGTCACTCAAAACAGTATTGGGACACTTGGCATGAATAACTACAAAGCTATTTATAAAACTACTTATAACATTAAAATAAAAACGAAATGAATCAAGAAGTATTTTAACATTATAATTTGATCTAGCTTTTCAAATATAATTCAAAGGCAAATAGGATTCAAAAAAGTATTGAGACACTCTTGAAATGAGAAATTCAACAAACTTATAGCACATCAATAGAATTGAATTTACTACCACACTTTTAGTCTATAATTTTAAAGGTAAAAATTTCAACAGATAAGATTTTTTTTTTATAGAAAAAAAAATGATGAGAAACAAAGATATCTGTTGATGTGCGAAATCTTGCATTAAGTCATTGGAAAAATGGAAATCAGTTCACTGTATAGGACATATCTTGAACTGAATAAGTCTACTGTTTTTGACATTACTCACAGGATCAAGAAAACAAATAATAATGAAAACAAGCAAAGATCAGGGCGTCCAAGGACATTTAATGAAAGTAAAGAGAGGTGGATTCTAAAACAAGTTTACTTTAATCTAAATACTCGTACACTAAAATTGACTCTGCAATGTGAAATTAAGTTTGTTAAATCTGTAACTTCTAAAACTGTTAGAAATGTTTTAAGAAAGCATAAATATCATGGCAGAGTACCTCAAAGAAGGCCCTACATCAGCAAAGCAAATCGAGAAGCGAGGCTGGCATTTGCTAAAATGTATGTAAAGCAACCAAAAGAATTTCAGAAAAATGTAATTCTTGTTGATGAAAGCAAATATAACATTTTCGGATCGGATGACAAGCAAAAATTTGATGGAAACCAAATACAGCAATGCATAAAAAAATGTACGGCCTACTATCAAATATGGAAGAGGCAGTCAAATAGTGTGAGGTTGTATGGTAAGTACTGGTGTCGGAAATTTGCATTTTATTGATGATACAGTGAATAAATGTATTTATTTTGACCTTCTCAAAATTTCTTTTCTAAGCAAAGTATGAGCAAGCTGGGAATCTCAAGACATAACCTGTACATTATTTTTAAGATTTAAACTGTCCCAATGTAATGACCCGAAGTCTGCTGCTGATATTTGTAAGTTATGGATCCTTATTGTTATTAAGACTCCTTCACAAAGTTCAGACTTTAATCCCATTGAGCATGCGTAGGATTTTTTGCTGCAAAAATTGTATGAATATCAAATTTCTAATTAGCAGGATTTAAGAAAACGTTTGGTAAAAAGTGGGCCAAAATCGATAGATCATGCTGCAAAAAATTGGTCTAATCCATGCCAAATAGATTATGAGAGATTATAAAAAGCAAGGGCGTCCCAACAAGATATTAACTATTAATTTTGTTTTTCATATTTTATTGGGAAGTGACCCAAAACTTTTTTAAGCATGTTTTTTTACTTGATTTCTTCTATTTTTAATTATAGCCATAATTACATTAATATGAGAGTTTTGTTTAAATTATTATGATTAGTAAATATCAAAATAATATTAATTTCTTTGCTTTGGTTTTATTTGTACATTTAAGTAAAATATTATGATGAAAATCTGTGAACTTTTAGTGTGTCCCAATCCTTTTTTGACAGACTGTATAGTATTCAATTGAAAAATGGCAGTTCTTACATATAAATTTAAACTATGACATGCTGAACATGCAAACCTTCTATATTTGTATAATATATTAGTTCAATCTCCAACATTTTATTTTAATCAATATCATTTCCGCTTAAATTATTAAGATGAAAAAATGTAGTAGTTTCATTTTTCTAAAGTAGAGGCTTATTCCTTTCCTTTATTTAGAGTGTTAATAACAGGCTGCAATATTATAAATATTCTTAACAACTCTTAATCAATAAGATCATTACGTTAATCTTTCAATAATTTTTTAATATTTTGAAATATATTGAGGCATCCTCAGGTATGGACATGAAACTCTTCATAATATGACAGCTAGAAAAACAAACCGTGAATTAAAAAATCACTTATATCCATCTATACGTTAGCAGGAAATTACATTGAAACAGGTTTATGTAACTGAATATAACCTTGTATGAGTTGTCATAAGAAAATTGGATTTAAATATATTTAATTGGATTAAGTATATTTACAATTATATCATAATTTATGTATGATTAATTTGTTGCAAAAAACTTGAATTACCAATAAATCATGAATTAAAATATGAATTTATTTCATCCATGAAAAAGTTTCATCATATTTTTATAGCTCCTTTACTGAGATTTATCTGTTAAATCCTGCCTTATTTAATCGGGGATAAAGTAGCAAATATATTGGTTTACGTAAATGAGGATGATTTAAAAGATTATGAAAAAATCAAAACTCAATTTTTAAAAAAATATGAACCCTCTCCTTTTGTTTGCTTAAAAAATTGTAAGAAAATTACAAGATAGTCAGGAGAAACCCTTCAACAATTTACATCTCCATTTCGATCAGGGTGGCTTTACTATTGCAAGATTCGCAAAGTGAATGATTTTGATTCATTAATAAATTTACTCGTATCAGATAAAATTTTTGAAACTTTGGATAAGATTTCTGCTCTGGTAGTGGTTCGTCAAGGAGAAAATTGGCATCAGCTGGCTGAATTAGCGAAATAATACGATATTTATTTTACTGCAAAAGGTGGATCTTTTGATGAAATGAAAAACGATCTGTTTTTCACCAATCAACATATGACAATACTTAGTAGATTCCACCACCATTAAGAAAATCCCAATTAAATGAAAATAAATATGTTTTGAAAATGCAAAGTGTTACATCTGTCTTAGTAATTCACATTTGTCGAAAAATTTCCCGAACAAAAAGGATACATATGAACAATCAAATAAACCAAGTAATGATGTACAAAAAAGACCGAGAAATAATCCACAAGCAAAAGTAAATAAACCTTGTGATAATACGCAATCATTACTCAGATAAATTCCAATCATTTACAGTGTTCTGAAAGCATAAATGAAATTAATTTATAGCCCTTACAAAAATTTTCTATTTGTATCGCTGGAAGGCGTCGATTCAATAGTTGATTGTGGCCCAGATTTCTATTTTAAATACTGCAGTTTGTGTGTTAATACATTCACTTTTTTCTAGACCTTATTAAAATGCAACGTAACTATACATTTACTGTCTCATGTAACTCCCAAGTACTTATTTTTATTAGACACATTTATTTTGTTATTGGCCATTTTTATTTTAGGCAGATCTGTTAATTTTAAACCTTCTTTAAATGTGATCAGTATTTCAATTGTTTCCCTTTCATTAAACTCAAGTTTATGTATTTTACACCATTTTATTAGCCTATGAATTATTTGTTTTCCTTTAGTTTCCAGCTCATTTTTTGTTTTTCCCGAGATTATTAGTACCGCGTCATCGGCATACACATGTATAAAGTAGTTCTCTGAAAGTTTGATCTTAAATGCAAAATTCATAACCGAGTTCCAGAATAACAGCCCGCTGCATGCGCCTTGCGGCACTCCTTCATCCATTCTAAATTTCCAGTTATTCTTATCATCTTGGTAAATATATCGTCTTTCTCTTAAGTAATCTGTAATCACTTCAAAAAGGTTGCTCATTTTTATAAGGGCATATAAAACGTTTTTCCTCCATACTGAATCAAATGCTCCAGCTAAAACCAAAGAAATAATTGCTGTTTTTAGTTTTTCATTCATCGCATCCTTTATTTTACTCCATAGTGCATTTGTGTTGTTTCACTAGAATGATTATATCTAAAACCATGTTGATCATGATGTAGTCTGTTTTGTGTCGTTAATAAGTGTTTTTTTATCCAGGATTTTACTTGCTGTTGTTAGCAAACAAATTGGTCTATAGTACTTAGGATCCTCTATTAATTTTAGGAATCAAAATCAATTTTGCTATCTTTCGTTGATTAGGGAACAGACCTAATTTTAAGCACTTGTTGTATAACTCTAAAAGTATGATTGGATTCTTTCTGTTAATTTCTGCAAGCATCTCCATTAGGATGTCGTCCAATCCAGGTGTTTTCTTTTTAGCCATTTTATTAATTGTTGTTCTTATTTCATTTACTGTGAATACTTTATCTTTTTCTTTTGTTTTATACTCCTCAGTACTTTTCCTTATTTTCTTCTGCTTTTTAGTCCCAACATTTTTGGCTTTTGTTCCGTCCTGTTTGTGAAACCATGCAATATTGTTTTCCTTTTCATTTTATCTGCTGCTAATTTATATGGGTACTCAAAAGCATTCAACGTTATTTCGCTATATAACTTTTCAAAGCATTCTCTACTTTTTTTCCTTAACATTACTCTGTATATTAATTCATTTTTTTTTATAAATTTGTCTTCTTTTCATTCTTTCTTTTGTATTTTTACATCGGTGATATCTATGTCGCAAAGCTCTTGTCAATTTTCGATGTTTCTCCAGCCCTGTGCCCCATCAGAGGATCCTGAGGTGATATCTCTCTTCACTGTTTGAGTTTTGGCTAATTACTTGGATGAATTTCGTAAATTCTTTAACCCATAATTCTAAATTCTTCTTAGTTTTTATCCTTTGCATCGTTTCTTTTATGTTTGCACATTTTTCAGCCACTTGAGAGCTAATTTGTCAAATTTTTCTCTTGCCTAGTTTAAATCTTTCTGCTGAAAAAACTTTCCCATTCATATTAATTTGAAAATCAAAAAATCCATGGTCACTCAGTGTACTTTGGATTTTCTTCCAGCCTATTATTCTATTATGCAGATCTTTAGCTTATAAGGTGACATCAATCCGCCTTTTAACAGTTGAAGATTGAAACATTGACAATAAGTTTGGAACATTCCAAATAACAAGTTTTTTTTTAAAATTCTATGAACGAATTGGCTTTATTCCGTGGTCTATGATCAGAAATTTCATTTCCCCACAGAGGACTATGAACATTGAAATCGCCCCTGAGGAGTATTGATGATGTCCCAAATTGTTTAAACAGATTGTCAAGCTCCCTGCAGATTTCTTTATTGTCAAACGGCGGGAAGTATGTTGATACCCCTGTAATTTCACTATTTCTCACTGAAAAACTGGCTGCTACTATCTTTTCACTCATAAATTTTGTCAATATAGAAATGTTTTGGTTTCTTATTACTATTATCGCCTTCCCGTAAGGGTGAGCAATTATTCTCCATCCCATGATTTTTTCCTTTAATTGTATATGGTTCTTGTAACAAGTAAACTTCAGGAATATGGTCCCCAAACAAATTTGGATGCTCCTTTGTCTCAAATTTATATCGGTCCAGATTGTGTCGCCAAAAATTTCTATTGAAGGGGTTGTTAACCATAATTTGTTTGTTGAATCAACTGATCCCTCTCCCTGAAAAATACAGGACTATGTTCCGATGTTGCAGTGCAATCCGTTCCAATCATAACCCCAGTTCTTTTGAAATACCCTTTGCAGTTTCTGCATTCTGCTTTTGCTTTGTGCAATTTTTATAGCTATGTGACCCCAAGCACTTGGAGCTGCTTTCTTCTATTTGCATACATTTAGATCGAACATGTCCATATCGCAGACCTTCAAAACATCTAAGGGGTTCCACAAATTCTCTAAATCTATACGATCTGAAGCCACATTGTAGTCTTGATTCATCTTCAATTATTCGGAACGCTTCAGGTCCAAACTAATAACCCAGTGAATCGAACTACCTCTTCTTTTTTTTCTTTCTATATGGAATCCACACGTCCCTATGTCATTACTTTGTTTGATTTGATTGAGGAAATCAAATTCCACCTCCTCCCTGGACTTTCACTTTTTTCCACGTCGTATATAATGATTTGAGGCATTCTGATCTGTGGAATAGTAGCCGTGCATACATTTTTCAAATTTGAATACCTATTAATTGCATCTTTTAAATCTATGACCATTTCTGGTGTTTCTACCTAAACCAGGACTCCATTTTCCATTGCCGGCTTTAGACACATAATTTTAATTTCCATCTCCCTTGGCTGATATTCGCTTCTAATGTCCTTCTCATTTTAATCGATGAGTCTATTCTCTCTGTAATAGGTCTAATCACCAGTGTAGGGAAGTTTGCTTTAGGTCTTAGTAATAGTGTTGATTTATTATCTTTTTCATTCGAATTTATAATTTTTTTATGTATTTGACATCTTTCTTCACCCCCTAGCAGTTTTTTGGAGGCTTGGATTCTTCTAATAAAACTTAGACCTGATTTTAATGGGAATTTTTTATTTTCTACTATGCCATCACTGTTTTGTTTTTTAACCACTTTTGCGAATGTTTGTCCATTATTATCATCCGGTGAATTCATTTTGGTTCCTGAAAAATGTGACAAAACATTTAAAAATAAGTCTTCTCATATCTTCAACCGCTTACCCTCAATCCTATGTTTATTGATAAGATTTTCAAATATTTCCATTATTCCCAATGGTCCAAAGGTTATTTTACTTTCGTATTATTTCGTTTTCATTTACATTCACATTCCCTTTGCCTTCCTAATATTTGCAGCACCATTATTCATTTCTTTCTCTTTTCCTTTATGAGGAATACATGGTCTTTTATCTTTAGGACGATTCCCCCCTCCCCATTTTAATTTTTACATTTATTTTCTTTTTCCGTTTTATAGCCATTTGTATTTTGCTATCCGTGTGCATTGACGCTTCAATTATCTCATTTGAATCAGAATCCGATGATTTTTTAATGTGTTTATACGTCTTTTAAATTCTTTTATTGGGGGTGGTATATCAGGGATAATCATTTCCGCTCCTTTTGGCTTAAAATTCGCGTAGTTTTTCCTATCCGTCTTGTTTTTGTCCAATTCCATATTTTTTATTCATTCACAAGGTCTGAATTTCTAGTGCAACAAAAAGTAAAGCTTTTTCAAAATATTTGGAAGTTTTTCCAAATTTTAAATATGAATTATTATAAATACATTAAAAAGCTCTTCAAGTAAAACCTCATTCATTTTTTTCAACATAAAACTACCTAAAGGAAAACAAGAATTTCTTCTAATTAAATGCACCTATGAAAACTAAAAATTTCCCAAACAATTTTGTTTTTAACTAATACTCAACACATTTATGGACACTTTCCATACATTGGAACTGGCAAAAAAGTCGCAGAAAATTTGCTTGTGCAATAATAAAATCTTTGGATCCATTAAGACAATATCCGAGTCTTGCAAATAGAACACTGAACGTAGATATCGATAAAAGTTTTTGAGATGGTAAACACACATCAAAATGGCTACTCAAATAAGTGGGCGTTTCTGCCACAACTGCACTTCAAAAAGTCAATAACTTCTAAGTAAGATACTAAAAAACTTTTGAAATAAAATTCAAAAACCTGTTACTTCAGGGTTTCAGCTGCTCTTGAACACCACATTCAACAGAAATTATCCATAATTTTCATTTAATAGCCATATTTCGAAGAGCATAAGAAAATATCAACTACACCAATCGCAACGGATCCTAGTGGACCAATATGTCTCCTATTGGGAACTTCTGTTACTGTATTTTATCTTTGCTAAATGGATTTTCCCATGCCTTCCAAGTGTGTATATGGGATTTATGTTAGATTTGACTGTAGATGCCTCCCATAGGAAAAGTTAGTTTATGATCATCTAGTAGTTCCATCAAATAAAGCTTTTGTCCATTATCCTATGAAATGCTATTTAAAAGCAGATATTTTAGAATCTTAAAACAGGGTTTTTACGATTTCATATGGAGAAAACGAAGATCACAGAAAAGAACTCTTGAAAATAATTTACAGTTAGAAAAGATTTAATCTTACATGCCAAATCATGCATTCCTCATTCTCATGATAGACTGTTTGAATGTAATCTTAAGTCCGTTGTTATATAACAAAATATTGCGGAGCTTTGAAAAAAAAATAATACTTGGAATAATAGAAATATAGCTAAATATTTAAGTGCCAAATTCTTATTGGTTTAACATGCAACAAAGCATATTTGAGCTTTCTATAAAAAAAGTGAAAATTCTGAAACGTTTCATTAGTATTTTAAAACAAGTTTCCCAAATTCAAGTGCAGTAAAATTATTAACTGATAAAAATACTACATTGATCTCTTCTATGTTTAAAATAATTCTTAAGGAACTGTAATGATAAACGTCTTTTAATTTCTGCTCACCATCCTCAACTAATGTAAGGTTGATCTTGTTAATCAATCTTAACTAGACTTAAATGTAAATTCCTTGTACACTTAATTTTCATGGACAAAATTACTAGAACCATTTTTCAACGAACATAATTTAACTCCTCAAAATTAAGCTTACTGGTATATCTCCAGCATACTTGTTATTTAGCACATTACTTTATGATTAGCCAAAATAATTATTATGTACCTGTTAACGAAGCTCCTAATTTGGCTTTCGAAAGAACAATATTCTTTTGCTAGAAAATTAAGTATTCCTCTTTCTAGCCCGTATGAAATAATATAACAATGTTCTGAAGAAACTTAAAAGAAATTAATAAACCAAATTTTTTGACAAAATAACCCACCCAAATTGTTTATATTTTTAAATTAAGATGTTTCCATTCGTTCAGAAAAACTCAAATTGAGTCATGAATAAATTATGAAATCTGTATGTGGGGTGTAGGGAAAACATTCATAAAATATTAATCCATCTATTTTTCCCTTTTTTTTTAAAAAAAAAATCAACCTATTCAAAATGAATTCCCCATGAAAGGCTAATGCTCTCTTCTTTGGTATTGGCCAAAGGAGAAGAAGAAAAAAAAAGTAATGTCTTTATGTACGTGAAATGTAAAATGTAGGTGCCTTTCAGGTATGCCGTAATTTCAGCAAAAAAAAAAAAAAAAACTATCGTTATCAATAAGTACTCTTAAATTGTGATTGACATCATCCGTCGTCTTAAGATGTCTTCCAAACTGCAGACATCCATGTTGATCATTGTAAAACGAATCATAGGCAGATTTTCTTTCCAAATATCATGAGCATCACCACCTAATATAACTAGTTTGGGTTTTTAATACCTATTTTTTCGTTCAGAGAGATTTGCTCGAAGGTGATAAACGGGGATGAATTCTTGTTTAATATCAAGGAAATTGCATGTTTGCTGCATTATAGCTCTGACAAATTGTATGCCATTATCATTAATTAACTTTTTGGGTAGGCCATAAC
This sequence comes from Argiope aurantia, assembly GCA_026543865.1. Lineage (NCBI taxonomy): Eukaryota > Metazoa > Arthropoda > Arachnida > Araneae > Araneidae > Argiope > Argiope aurantia. The sequence continues at coordinate 1,066,127 of JAPMOR010076963.1, forward strand.
ATAAGAAATCTACATTTAAGATTTTTGTACAATTTGCTACAGTGGCTCTGTGTTTTCTCGGTTTTCCAGATTCTTTTGGTGGCGTGGAAACCTTGAACACTGTCAGATAAAGTCCTATCATATCTTCTTTTGGGTTAAATTTTGAAAGGATGCGACTCAATTCAAATTTCGGCTGATCTTGAGTAGCAGATCCTTTTGCATATTCTTTTTAATTTCGAGTTGAAGTTTCATTTTTTTAAAAATTCAAATATGTGCTCATTGACTAATCTTACATCTTCTGCTTCTTTTTTTTTAGCCCTGTCTTCAACTACTTCTTGTTCAACCGACTTAAGCTTTCACATTTTTTTTTGGGGGGGGGCTGCTACGCTTTTGTCGATAACATTATTCAACGTATTGTTTATAAATTCTTCATCTTGGATACTAGAACTCATTATCAAATCTTTTAAGTTCTCAGTGATCTGCAGTCCAAATTCTAATGCTAGTATTTTAAGTTCTTTCTTGCAGCTTCTGTCTAAATATGCCATCTCGAATAGCTTTTTTGTAATAATTCAGAAAATCTCTAATCTTACCTAATATTGTTAATCGGCAGAAACATATGAATTTGGAAGAAAAGGAAAATACCAGAATTCATTATTTTTTTAAAATTTGAATGTTAATTTCTTTCATTCAAATATTTTTAAAAAATGAATAAGGAAATATTCTTTTAGAATATGTTTTTAACATAGTACGCAAAATTTTAACACCTTGTGCAATAGTAGTTTCTATAAAGTGCTGTTCAATAAGATATATTTATGCACTTTCTTTAAAGAAATCAATAATAATTCTAATACTAATTATTCTAATATTTAATACAATATGGTAAATATATCTAAATAAAAATGTTCAACCCTCAGGAGCTTAATTTATATGAAAACCTTTAGTATTGAGGTTTTTCAATTTCAGTAATAGTTGATTATATTTTCAACATTATAAATAAACATTCTAAGAATGGGAAATTTTTTAAAATCATATATTACTGTTCAAATATCTATTTCAAAATTAAAATCCCTCCCTTTTTTTTCTTTTACTAAGCACATTTACCTTTCGCTCTTAAAATGAGAATGAAAACTGATTACTGAGATACTAAATCAAAATCAAATCATTTTAAAAAGTGATAAAAAACAATTCTGAAGAATTGTCAAATGGCATTTAATAGTTTTTTTTTTTTTTTACAAGAATGAGGGAAAGAAATCAGTGGAAAATAGGAGTGATTGATCCGCTATTTCCGATGAAATGATTGTTCGAATCAGTAATGTAGAGCTTTCACCTCGCTTCCTAGTTCAATCCTAGTACATCTAGCCTTTAATTCTACATAACAGATATTGCAATAATTGACGTCAATTTGCTATTAAAATTTGCAAATTCATTCTTGAAGCATTATACGACTACACTCTGAAACAATAATCACAAAATTTCAACGTGTTTTTCTGATCAAGGACATCTATAAATTTTTGAAATCCAATATCAAAATGATGCTTTAATGCTCTAGAAACAGAAGATAAATTGCAGATGTTCATTCACAAACTGTTTCGGAGAAAGTACTTCCGTTTTATATCTTTCGCTTATCTCTATTCAGCGACACAGCTGTAGATATTCGGGCACTTTTCGTGACTTTTATTTGATTATTATTGTTTTTTTTGGAGGGAGGGGGTATTTAGGATTTTTATTCCATATATCGTATCCTAATATCTAGATTTCTTTTCGCTGTTCAATTTTTCGAATATATATATATATATATATATATATATATATATATATATATATATATATATATATATATATATATGAGTATGAAATAAAATTACATATATTTTGGAGAATTAATTCCTATAATTTAGATGAAGTATCGCTTGAGTTTGTGATTCATCGAAAAGGTCTTAGCTGGAGTAGTCAAAAGTAAATGCTGGTGTTATTCTTAGAAAAAATATATATATTTCTGTGTAAAAATTAACTTGTGTTTACAAAAAATTACACATGATATGTTCTAAAAAATTATCAGCTGATTTTTTTTTTCAATTGACGTTTGTTTCCTCGTTAAGATAAAGAATCTTTGGCAATTCCATTTAGTTATTTGTTTTTAGTGTCATTAGCATTTACCAACTAATTGTATCGGTTTTGAGATCTGATATTTGCCGGCTCTAGAGAATCGATCGACATTTCAAATAATAATATGAATTATTTGTTCATCTCTTTATATATTTAATTTTTTTAAAAAAAAACGAATTTTTGAATCTATTCTTAAAATATTGATTTGGACGAATATGAGCAAAGCATTCGCATGTAACAGAATAAACACTTTTTCCACACAGTTTTGCTGTTTGTGCAAATTTTTCTTTCAATAACTAAATCATTTCAACAAATTTTCCAAAAATATAGACTTCAGTAAAATTCCATTATCTGTTTTTTACACTGTAATCATATTTATCTACATATGCAGATTTAATTATCAGGTTCGATTATCTCTTTAATATTGCCGACTAACTAAGACACAATTTCCACGCTTCTACCTGCAAAATTTAAGAGATATTTTTTTTCAAATATGAAATTTCACAAATTTGAATGGAGACATTTATTTTTATCCTACATCAACAAGTACGACATTTTTATACTTATTAAAAAAGCGTATTTTTACTCCTTGAAATGAATTTACTTTGAGTTGAAATTTTGACAGTTGTAGTTTGATGCTCTATTTCTTTCCCTCTCTCACTCCACCTCTTTTCTTTCATTGCCTATTTAGGAATTTCAATTTCACTTTCATGAATATTCTTTTAAGATCCAACTTAATCAGTCGAAAAACTAAACTGCGAATTTATAAGACTTTGCTATAAGATAATAATTCTGCTCTATGCAAGTGAAACTTGGACTCTTAATTTGGACACTCAGCGTTTTCTGAACATATTCGAGAGAAAGATCCTTAGAACTATCTTTGGCCCAGTACTACAGAGAGGATGTTGTCGAACTACATTCAATTTTGAATTATACAAACTCTCTAGGCAACCACAGATAACGCTAGTTATCCGGAGCAATAGGGTAAGATGGCTCAGCCATATCTGGAGAAGCCCTGAAAACAGCGCTCTCAAAATATCCACTTTAAAAAATTCTATGGGATCCCGAGCCAGAAGAAGACTTTCAACTAGATGGCTGTATGATGTGGAAAGAGACCTGAGTGTTCTGAGGAAGGGAGTTGCGGGGGATAGAAAGCGCAGAAAAGTGAGCGTGGTTGAGGCAGCCAAGGTCTGCAAGAGGCAGTTGTGCTCATGAAGAAGAAGAAGAAGAATATTCTCTTTCTTTTGTTTAAATAGAAAAAGAAACAATGCATTTCAGATAATGTCAATTAGAAATTTCAATTGTTTCAAGATAAATCTTTTTTTTTTTAAATCGTATTTCAGTTGTATCCATTGAGAAATGTATTCTGAATAACTGCTTTTTTCTAAGCTGACAAAGGATGGCGAAATGCGCAATTTGAAAAAAAAATTGAACAATTAATGCACTATTTTACGAATTTTTGATTTAAATAGGACACCATCTCATATCCCCTTAGCTGTAACCATAATGGCTACTGAACATCACTTTCATTAAAGATTTTTAAAAATTTACAGATTTTTTTTATTACACTCTCTAAGAAATATAGATAAAACATTTGAATGGTTGTATTGCGATCAATGGTTACATTTGAAGAGAATAAATTATAAAAAGTAAAACAGGAGACTCTTGACGGCTTTTACGCTGAAAATAAAACAACGGATTTAAAACTTAGAAAATGGAAATAATAAAATATTGAAATAATAAAAATGATGCTAAAATAAAATTGAGGACAAAATATTTAGATCAGAGAGAAAGAAGAGCAATAAAAATTATTCACACAAAACGCTCTAAAGCGTAATATTCAGTTTATTTTAAAAATTTGTTCTTCAAAATAATAATAGTAACGAAAAGAAACGGCCATTCATTTCTTAGATACGTCTCTAAGGTTAAAAAACACAATTTAATAAATTTATTTTTATTTTCTGATTTCACCCTTTTAATAACTTATTGTGAATTATCCCTGAATTGTATTTTGAATGGTTCGATAGAACATCAGTCTGAGGTAAGAATTAGTCAATAAATTATTCTTTTAATATGTCTGGAAATTGTAGATAAAACTGATACTTTTTCACTAGAGAGATGTGTATAAACTTCCATAGAATGCCTACCTTATTTAATGAGACTTTGCAGTTGGAAGTAAAGTCTAGGTGCAAAATTAAAGAAAAGAAACAAATAGAGTCTGAATAGAGTAGTGATGAAATTTCTCGAATTATTAAGTCTTCATTTTAAAACATTTGGTATTAAAACTAAGATTTTTAGAGAGCTAATGTTTTCTACTTTAAGTTAAGATATTTCCACCTCTAGACATATTGCATTCATTTATCATTTATAATATCTTTCACCTTTAGGTCACGTCTATTCTTGTAATAGTAAACGGATGTAATAGTCTTTTTCAATATCTTATGACCATTTTTCTTTAAAAAAAACCGATTCTACTTTCTTATTAAAATTTACAAACTTCGTTTTTTTTTCTTCGTTTTTTTTATGGTATGAATCTAACCAAATGGTTTGAAAGAGAATAATCAGCATCATATCACTGATAACAGAGGTAGTGTGAGAAACTAAGCAGATGAAATTGCATGCGAGGGTTTCATTTCCATTTTTAGTCGAAAATGTCGGCTGTCTGCGTGCTTCTTTTCTCCATTCTGGGATCTTCTTTGGCTTGTAAGATATTCATTTAAATTGCATTTAATTCGTAAAAATTCAATACTTGCTACGTGTTTTATCGTAATTTTATGCAAATTATGGTTATATATTTAGAGGGGTTTCTGCTGTAAAATTTAACAATGGAAGGATATTATGTCTAGTATGATAACTGAGGTTAATTTGAAATCTCTTTGCATGCTTCTTTGCTTGTGTACATTGAGAATTGGTGAATACATTTTCGATTTGCTAATAACTCTCAGTCATTAAACGCATGAATATAGCACAGAATTTATTTTATCTAATTTGTGTTTCCTGAATACTTGTACAATCAAAGTTGATATGATTTAAAATATTCATACTTCAATCAAATGTTTTTGAAAAGTAACATAAGTAATCACAATTTGCAAACAAAATAAATTTGTGAAAATTCATTTCGATCAAATATGTCTGTATTACATTTCATTTTATATCATAATTCGTGATTAAAACAATTTTTGCTGTCTGTTCCTAAATGAAGCTTCTAGAAAATTTTATCAATGATTTATCTAGCTGTTTGTTAATTCCACTGTTCGATAAATTTAAAGTCTGTTTTAGAATGCATTATTGGTTTCCATTGGAATATAAATAACTATCTCTAATTACCTTTTTTAATGCCGTATGAAGTACATAATTATGATTCTACTTACCTATAGTCAACTTTTTATTACTTCTAAATAGAAAAATGCTATCTCTTAAAGAGCAAAATAAATAAATAAATAAAATAAAAAAATATTAATGAGCATTTTGACCATATAACTTGGTTTTACAGAGTGTCTAGCTGACTGAGAAGAGTCAGCGAATTCCAAGGGATCTTGGAAAAATCAGAGAAAAGGTCATGGAAATTTATTCTGAAACTGGAATTTTTTATTTTTATAATTATTATCTTAGTCTATAATTCACTGGTCATTTTTTGCAAATAGAATGAAAACGTCTTTGGAAACTGAAATCAAAAACTGCCATCCGCGTTTCTGCGCTTATGCCAGGCATTTACATTTAAATTTACGAAGGACGAAATTTTGGCAATGTAGAATCATCAGCGCCTCTTCAATTCTGAAGTACGTGCATCTACATAATTTACGATAGATTCTGCTTCTGCCGTCTGTTCTAAAACAACTGAATCGTTCATTACGTGTCTTATTGTATTTTATGTAATACATGTTTATTCAATATATTCTTTTAAAAATGATTCTTTCACCACAACTTTTTGCATAATTTGTGATATTACCATAATAATTCGACAGAATTATAATTTGTTAATTCATTGTTTTTAGATCGTATGATGATCGAAATTTGTTTTTTCGCATTCATCAAAATAATTTTGGGACTGCAAAGATTGTTGGTTATATTAACATTTGGAATTACAATGGAAAAGAAAAATTAATTACCATAATTAATTTATTGCATATATATGTTTGTGTATGTGTGAAACAATGATTTTGTTTAGTTCTTTGAAGTTTATTCTTCTTCATAACTTCCAAGAAATAATCCAATTTTTAGGCTTTGTCAAGATTTCTTTTTCCTAGTTTTAGCGAGATCAGAGTAGCGAATCGAATAGGAAGATAGAAAGCAAGAAAGAGAAAGAGAGTTCGATTAATTATTTTTGGCATATAGATTAACTAGAAATTATTACATATAATATATTTCCCCCAAAAGATATCCTTTTTTCAGAACTTGAAATTGATCGTCGTAATTAACGAATATATTTTTCTTTTGCACTCTATGGAAAAGCAGCTTAACTAAAGGTCGAATTCACATTACTGTTAATGATTTTCAACTTTAATGGACCTCTCTTATTCAAAAGAAGAAGAAAATTGAATGTTTTATTTTTTACTTTCTCGTATGCAAAAAGAAAAAAAAAAAAGCATTGTAAATGGTGAAAAATTTGAATTCGAGATTTTGAAGAATCCCACATTTTGGACGATCCTCAAAAATGCAATTTTGGAATTATGTCTGTCTGTTTCTAAACAAGTTAAGTCAAAAACGCTTTGAACCTGACGGATAAAATTCTACATGTGGTTTTTACACCAAATTTGCAGATTTCTATCAAATTTTGAATAAAACTCATTTCCAGGAAATTTTGCTTGGCTGCCTGAGAACAAATGAATACGTAACTATAAAAAGATAGGTGGATATATTCTGGTATGCTGATTTAGTACTGAAAAGCGAAATAAGAATCAATTTTGAACCAAATCCATTAAAAGGTTGACTGTCTGCACTTTCATATCCATATAACAACTCAAAACTCTATATAACAACTCAAAAATGCAATGACTTAGATAAGTGAAATTTGGTGCACTACTCTCGAACCAAAAATGTAGATCCATATCAAATATTGCATCCAGTCTATGAAAGGGTTGACTGCCTTTCGGACTCATGCATGTAAACGCGATAGTTCGTAAATGCAACAACTTAGGTAAATGAAATTTGTTTCACAGTAGTACCATCTAAAGTGTTGATTTGAATCAAATTTTGTACCAAATTGATCGTTTGTCGGTCTGTACATTTTGATGTAGGTGAATGCGATAACATAATGACTTAGATAAATGAAATTCGCTATTAATAGTTATGTGTCAAGTCTTGGTTTCATTCAATCGGAAAAAAAGACCCAAAATGCATACTTGACTATAATGTATACTTTTGTATAGAATATGCATACTATATTGCGAAACACATAATGCTTATGTGTGGGACTCTGAAACTGCACATTTGTAGCTTTCATGGGGAGCAAATGATTACATCTTTTTGAGTATACGAGAAAATTTCTAGAGATCACTAATTCGAATGATCGTACCATGTGTTACGAAAATAAATGTATGAATTGTGTCATTAATATTCAAACTAGATGTAAAATTGTCTTCGTCTAATTTTTTGTAAATAAATAAGTTTAATACGAGAATTAATTTATTTTGTCTGATATCTTTTTGTTGAATTATCAGATGTTGTTGCTTATATTTCCTTTAAGCATTTCTTTTGTTTGTGCATGCTTTTTTGAGTACTGAGAAACAATGCAGATCTTTTGCTAAATTATAGGATCTTGTAATACCTTGGTCAAGACCGACCAAGTAAGAGAGTGGCGTAACAAAATAATTCTCTTATTTACAGCCAAATATATTTACAAAGAACAACTTTTCTCATCTAGGTTAATATCATTTACAAAAATCAAATAGTTCAATCACGAAATAGTTCCTCTATCAAATCGGCAAATAAATGGCCATAAAACCTCTAACAGACTGTTGGCTCTAAACGGCTACTCTAGGGTCGCTCCAGAAATCCACCGATCTTTATTGGGTGAACCCTAACACAGAAGCCCCAATCACACATAGCTTCTCAAAAACCAGGGACAACCTTTCCGCACTCCGAACTCTCCTTAGAAGCCCTTCTCTTCTTCTCTGGAAAAAACCGCATTTTATTTTCATCAGATACCCGCCTTCGGTTTCTCATTGATGAATTGTGAACCTCTTGGACACTGTTCTCAAACACCCAATAGCTTCTCAGCAACATTTCCTCAGGGGTTTAAAACCGACCGAGGTAGTGTTTGTTAAGGGACCATCTTTGTGGCCGACCGACTCTTGAGCCCATGTCAATTTCGAGTAATTCATAGTTAACGCTGACTGAAGTGCACTTGGGTTTGACATTTAATGACAATGGTTGCTGGTGATCAGTTCTTGATGACTTGAGTCTCTTCATAAAGGGAAAAAAAGTGTAGCATCTGGATATTTTGACGTTCCTTTCTCTTGAAGATATGATGGATCTATTTGAAACGGTGGGATGCACATCTGTTTTTTCACCCGTGGATATAGAAACAATTGATTAGACATAATAACTCTCCTACATAATAACTCTCCTAGTGAAAAGAATCCACATCTGGAGGTCTGTATGCACTTAACTGTATGTGGGAAAGCGGGAGACGTTATATCTGGTCTGGATGCCCTTAACCATGTGAGGGAAAAGAGGAAGCGTTATAATCTTTAAATTATTGTACGAATGATATTACCAATATTTTCTTCCACTTTTCTTCTGCATATCTTTAAATTCTTTCTGCATTAAGCAGAATGTTTTTGAAATTAAAATACTAAACACATTAAATTAATTTAAATTTGTTATTTGATACATTACACAAGAATATATTGCTCATTAAAAATACATAAAAAGAAATGAACATTTTTATACGATTTGATGATATCTGATCATTTTCATATCCGATACTATCACTTTTGACGATTTTTCCTTGCAGAGATGATGTACAGTAACTAATATATATATATATATATTGCATTTCCATAGACCCCCCCCTTGTTCCATTAAATACGTTTTCTGTACTTTTTTCCCCCTCTTGTCATTATGATCCTCACTATTTTAATTCGATACTTGTGTATTTATTGTTCATTTCGCTAGTTCAACTTTATGGTTTATCCTCGGTTGTTTCTCTTCCTGATTCCACTGGTAATTGAGGTTTAATGTATTGCTAAATAAAATGTAAATATCTTCTCCTCCATCTTTCATCTTATTCCTATTTTAGTAAAATCAATGCCTTCTGGCATAACCACATTGACGGGAGGATTTCTATACCTGAGTATAGAGAGTATATGAAACCTTAATAATTTACGAAATTCATCCATTCCATCTTATTTTAAAATTTTTACGTAAAAATAAAAAAAAAATGTGATGTGAACAATGCTTTATCAATAAATTTTAATCACTATTATTAATCTAATTAATAAAAAGAATTTACTCATAAGTACTAAATTTCCGCTTTTCTCTGTATTTTACAAATGGGTTAAACATTGTTAAACAAAATGTGCCATTATAGAGGTGACTTTTAAACTCTGGTTGGCTAGCTAAAAGTGAATGCAATTTTGCTGTCACAGAATAATTTCTCTTATTTTGATACAACACCGGGCTCTTTCAGTTTAAAAGTGCATATTATCATTGCCAATATATTCTTTCAATTGTTTTTCATCTTGTATTCGTAAATGATTTTTTTTCTTCTGTTAGTGGTATTATAGTGCTGTCTTGATGTGGATGTTGGTAAACAGTTTAAATAGGGAAGATCCCATTAGAAGGAAATAGATATATGCTTATAGGTATATGCCCATAATAGATCCCATTAGAAGGAAATGGATAGAATGCTGGCCTTGTTGTAGAAGAATACTGCCAATTTGAATGTGACTTTCGCATGTGACTCCCAATGTGCCAGTAGATTCTGGCTATCTAGATGAGCACACACGTTCTTATATATTATATTCGTTTATTAGAATGTTTACAAAAAATGTTGAAATGTTTTCAAAAGTGAGGCTTATCTGAAACTTTTTTGAAAACATTTATTCTATATTGATTTTAGTTTGAAAGAGCAGAACATTATATTTCACATATTGTTAAGAATGTACTAAGCAAAGTGTGGGTGATAGAAAATAAAACAAAATTTTTCTGAAGGTTTTATATATTTCAGAAAACAGTCAGCGTAATTTTTTATAAACATTGAAATAACAAGGAAAAGTCGTGGAAAAATCAAAGAGCAGAAATCCTGGACGTTCAGATTGAAAAGTCAAATGAATTATCCAATGTTATTTTGAAATAATAATGTGCCAATATAAATTCTTATGGAATTCTTTGATGAAATAAAAATATATACAAGATGTCCCCAGAAAGTGGAACCAGCTTTTATTTCCATAAATATTGTATATAAGAATACTCTTCCATTTATAACGCTTCATTAAATAAAGTAGAAAATCGTAAAAAAAACTCTTTGACTTCTATAAAGATTGATAGTAAAAATTTAAAAAAATTAAATTTTTATACTTCCCTCATGTATGAAAGTGTCAATGAGCAAAATATTTCTCATACCAACTATGCACACTCAAAATTTCATATTTTTATCTGAAAATTTGAAGAGAAATGCTTATTTTGAAATTTAGAGGAACTAATCAAAAATATAGACAGAAAAAGTTATTTCAGAAATGCAAATTTACTCATTATAGAAACCATATGCTAATTTTGTCTAATAGTTCTCATCCAATCATCATGACTTGAAAGAAATTTGTAAATTACATATTATGTTGTTCACTTTGATTGCTCAACAGTTGCAGCATCGATTTTATAAAGAAGGGAAGAGAAACTGATCATTTAAGATATCGCAGAGAAATATTGGAATGTTGAGTAAAAAAATAAAACTCTGTGTTTGCATTTGTGTGCTTTTTAAAAGAATGACATATTTCAGTGATTTGGATGGATGGATATGCAGTATGCAATTATTATGCTGGCCTTGTTCTAAAAGAATACAAATATTGTTTTTCGAATTTCCTGCATCTTTCTGGAAAGTGTCTGTTTAGAACGTTTGGCGATTACAAACTACAGGATCAATACTTTCCCACAGAGGAACGGGAAAGGTGAGGCATTTATACATGATATTTGGCATTTTGGATAATTTTCCTATATTATAGTTAAGGAGAAACTCAACATTCCAGAACCGATGGTGAAGAGAATATTTCTGTGTAACAACTGGCATCTATGCAGCATTCGTGGAGTCCATGGTCTGATACAATAGTTACACGGAGAAGTACATGATCGACGTCTAGAATGTTACAAGTAGGCCTTACCTTCAGTAAAATCCAATCCTTCTTTTCTGAGAAATGGAGCAGACTGACAGAATGTGCTGTAATTGAGACAGAAAAATTTTCAAAAACTTCAAAACTATCACTTTTAGAATGGTAAAAATCCTTTCTTCATGCGAGAGGTTTGTCATCAGTGGAAATTTTCTAAATACGTGGTATTTTTAAAAACTCTTTGCTTGGTTCTATTTTGCGCAACTATATACTGAATGGTGATCGATATATTTGGTTAATTATGATTAGTATTATGTTTGAACTAAGAGATGAAGTGGCTTTGGCAGAACATAATTTGAAGATCTTTGCCGACGAATTCATAAAACCTTTCTTAAAGCCACAGGTGATGGTCTCAAGGGCATATGCGGAGGTATTTTTAAAAGAATGTAACTTTGTTTAAGTGTCGAAGAATTTGTTATCATTTTCTTATTCCGCTCTTTTCATGATCTTATTCAATATATATATCCCTGAAAATAGCATGGAAAAGCTCGCTCAAATTCCGGTTAGAGGCATGGTAAAATGGTCTAAGTCCATAAATTTGCCTTGTAATATCCTTAATATCATTTACTCATTAACATTTTTTCACTATGGGGACCGTATATATATATATATATATATATATATATATATATTTCTACCTCCCTTTAGGGAATCTAAAATATTCTTATACCTTTAAGTACCTTAATTGATGAAACCTTGCAATTGGAAGTTTATGTTTAATTACAACTCTTAACCATAAACAGCTATTTCGACCCGCCCGAAAGCACACAGAAATGTTGAATGATCGAAATGTCATGCCAGCATAGGCGGGAACTACGGCTGAGTCCTAAAGACCATTACCGGCCTAGGTACAATCACTCCCGTAGGAGGCACGTCGCGTCATCGGTTGAGGGTAGCTGACCCCACACTATTTTTGTGGACGACGAAAACCAATCACCATACCGGAAGCTTCTCATTCACCTTTCTGAGGCGCACCACGGGCGTGTAATTGCAACTTTTAGCACATTGACTGTGCGTTACTGATAATATATAATTAAAACAAACCATATATCTAATTAGATGACCTCCTCTCTAATCTAACTAACTAGACAGATGGGCCGAATATCAGGCGTGAGTTGTGGCACCGAAAGTGTTAAAGAAATAGACGCTCGTTTAGTTTTTTGAAACGCTCCGTATATTTAAAATTTTTTCTTTAATGATTTGAATAAATGCCTTGATTTTACAATTATTATTTAAAAAGTTAATTAACAAATCATATTAATTCTATCTAGTAAGTAAATTTTTTTTTTGTTCTGAATCAGTTTCAATGAAAAAAAAAATATTTTAATGAACTAATATTAGAAAAAAATTTATGAATGCATGGATTATTTAAAATGTTTTTCTTCCAATAACGTATTAAGATATAACGAAGTAATAATATTTTATAAACGAATTTTTCAATAGATAATCTTCGTGATTTCGGCTGCAATGGCAGGCCCAAAATCTTCAATGCTCTTCTACAACTGAAAGGAGATATATACAGTCCTGGATATGAAGAAGGTGCGAATTATCCAGATGATCTATTTTGTGAATACACCATAACGGCCCCATATGGTTTTGTAAGTAATTAAAATATCTTAGTTATTCAATATAACACTAAACATACCACCACTTAATACATACTTATTTCTACCATAAACGGTCAAATGACTGGACTTTATGTTTCCTGATTGAATATATGAAATATGAATATTAGAAAGGAAATAAACAAATTAACTTCATTATAATTAAACAAAATTGTACATTGTCAATTTCTATGTATTACAAACACAAAGAATAAGAATTTTTAATTCAATGCTTATCGCATTTTTTACATATACAGGGTGTTTCCATTGTACTTTTTCCTCAAACATATTTTTGACATTTAGAACAAATTTTGATGGTTTTATTTTCGTTACAATTTCCTATTTGAGATATCTTACGTTGATAACAATCTGTAATAGATTTATGCATCGATCGTTTTGTATTAGTTCTTTCTTTTGGTAGTTCATGGGCTTCTCGAAAATCGGTGGCAAGTTCTACTGCTAACTGGAGTAAAATATCTTGTCTCCAGATATTTTTGTCTGCCGTTTGCTTGTACAAAATGCAGGCATTTATGCCAGCTAAATCAATGTGCAATTAACTGAATACAATATGTTGAATACGCATTATATCATAATTTCTGATCCGATAACCTTATAAAGCAATAAATTGTTCTCCCGATCAAATGACCGGTTGTGGTAGATAACGATATATGATAAATATTACTTAAAATGAACAAAATACAAATAAAAGAAATAATAGAATATTAATTACATATAATTCTTAGAAAAAGTCATGAAGTCAAATATGCAAAAGCGATAAGATTATATGCGCATTTTCGATACAATAGTTCATAATCGGTCATTTGATTGGTTATGGTATGTTTAGTGTTAAAAAACAGCATTCAAATGAATTCTTCCAGATTTTTAAGCAGTAGCTAACTCGGTGAAATAAAATATTCATATTCCACTTGGGGTAACTTTAAGCAATTAATATTCGTCAATTAAAGGTGTTCAGTTTAAAACAAAACAACATTGTTATATGAATATCTCAGTTAACAAAAATTAACAATTACTAATTTCAGAATAGGAAATGTTAGTCCAGTAACTTTAGCATTTTTCTTCAGAAAATTTTTGAAGCCAAGTTTCTTTTTTCCCCCTCAGAAATTGCTTATACTGTCACAATAAATTAAGCCTCAAAAGTTGACACAATGTTGCACTCTATCCATGTAATTTTTTTGAATGGGGGGAGGGGGAGGAGAATGAAAATTTCAAAAAAGTAATATGGGAATAGGTCATAGATAGGGAAATTTAAATCTTAAAAATTTACAGCTAAAAATATATTATTTTAATCACCTCATTTAAGATCCAATATGTAGGTTGTCAAAATCTTTTCTTCTCATATAGGCTGAACTTTGATTGTTATATGGAAAGAAGTGAAGTGTTTTTCAAAGATTACTGGAAGACAAACATACAGTCCTAAAAATCATATTATATATCAAAATGGTAGAGAATAAAAATCGATTTAAAATAAATATTGATATTACTTATTTTGGTGCAAAAGTTTGAATTCTAGAGTACTCAAAAAAGTTTTCGAAATAAAGATTTCATGCAGAAGTATTTATTTATATATTTATATAGTTCACAAGTATCAGAATATTGATGCAATATGAATGCTTGAAGAGGGCGTGTCAGCTATCTTAGTATTCTATTACCCAACTTATTTAATTAATCAAGATTTAAAATTATGAGGCCCAAGTACAAATATATTTCATGTAAATAGGACATTAATTTAATTATACTAATCACCAGACAAATATAACAAATTTGGTACTGTTTTTCAATTTAAATAGAAAAAAGTAAAGGGAAAAATATGAAATTTTTTATATGAAGCTTTGCTTTCACTGGTAATTATAATTAAATATTAAACGTGTGCAAAACAAATCTATACGTGTAAGATCAATAAAGTGAATGCATCTTAATATGATTGTGGTTCATGTTAACATTCAATTTCAGTTATTAAAATGGTTGTACGGCAGATGCACTCAGACACATTTGCGATCATTATTAATTAGTGCTATTTGCTCTCAGATTGTAGGCTTCCCAAAACTTAATCACTTTTGGCAGGAAAACTTGGTGAACGACAAAAGGGCTATAGAAAATGCATTTTTGTCATTCTAGCAAGAAAGTGACTGATAGATGAGGATTCTGATGATGGGATAATCATTCTTTTTCCTACAGTTAAAAATTATAATAATTGTTAAATTTTTCATACTTGAGTCCACTTTTCTGAAAATGCATTATACATTTTAGAATTAGTTAATATAAAAAGATATTTCAAATTTTCGTTTGAAGCAAATACAGATTTTTTTTATCAATATATTTTCATCAAAAATACTGGAGAATTTTCATATTATTATTGCTTTGATTCAGAAAATAGAATTTTTTCTTCAGTAATAATAAGTCTATCTAAATAAAATACCATATAAAACTGTAAACTATATTAAGTATTAAAAAAATCATTTCATTCCTTGATTGGCTGAAATTGTAAACAAAAATAATATGAAATAATCTTTGAGAGGTGCTAATAAATTGTTAAACATTTGAAATTTCAAAGTAACAAAATTTATAATAATTATTACAGTTATAAAAATATCATGAACGTTAAACACAATAGTTTCTTCATTTTAGCACGAGTAACATGCAGTTGTTTTAACATGTAATCAAATAATATTTACAATTCAAAATAAATTTGATTTAATAAATTGTGTAAAAGTAGATTATAAGTAGATTTCAAATATAAGATTCTGCCGGATATTACTTTTAAATTACAGAAATTTACATTTTCCTCCGCTACTTTCAACGACTATGACCTCAATTATATAGCCTCCTGTGACTTCAATTATATAGACGGTCACACATTGAGGTAACTAAATAAGTGGCATTAACAGCAAAATTAGAAACTCAAATTTTGCTCAAAAGATTAATTGCAGGATATTTTTTAACGTTATGAAGAATTGTGTACTATATACAATTATAAGATCTGCGGCAATTATCAGCCGCTCGAACTGCAATGAACGGCTTCCGTTCGGGAGAATCCTCTTCTGAATCAAGGCATTTCTGGCTACAAGTAAGCGCGCGCGCACACACACACATACACATACACATACACACGCACATGTAAAACATATTTTTTTAAGTAGTAGCGTGGCCGAATAAAAGAGGAAACTTTTGCAAATTTAAAAACTTTGCTTTATTCCAACCCGGGAGGCATAATTTATTTACAAAAAAAAAAAAAAAAAAAAAAAAAAACCCGACGAGATACGTCAGTTTACGACACAAGAGAAGAACAAAAGAGCGAAAAGGACCGAAATATTTTCCACAGTGCTTTTATACTACAAATTTCTGTTAGGGATTTCTTCGACACTTGTCGATTTTGGTAAGGGAAATATACGTATCCTTTAAAGAATTTGCTTAGCCTGACAGATTTTTATCCCTCCACTCAGAGTGTGAGAAAATGCTGATTAAAGCAGTTTTACAGAGCTTGTGTAGCATTAATTAAATAAGAAAGAAAGAATTTTATCAGGAAATAAGGGACCATTTTAGAAGGAAGTTAATTTGGGTAAAATTAATATAAAAATTTGGAAATAAATTAATATTTAAATTATATTTAAAAATACAATTAAAATTTCCCCCATCGCAAGACGTGGATGTGCGTCAGGGCCCTTTGAAACGCAATCCTACTTACAGTGGTGTCCAAGTAAAAGTTTAAAATTTAAAAGCATATTAAAAGTGATACCAGCAATTTTCAAAAGCTTGCTCTTCTAATCGGCCACGCTACTGCTTAAAAAAAATAAGCTTTTATATTTTAATCAGTAGATAAGATGTAATTTACCAGAATAGTCAGGCTGTTTTAGAACAGCTCCAATGACTACCGGAGATACATCGCAAGAAACATGAAGAGGTAAATTAGGGTTATATAGCTGTAACACTGGTTTAGTTATCAATTTATTTTTTAATATTTCAAAAGATTTTTAACTTTCTTCCGTCCATTGCCATGGTGTATCTTTTTTAAGAAGATTATTTAAGGGTTCTCTATTTTTAGCATAAGAATCAATAAACTCACTATAAACATTTACAGAACCAAGAAAACCTTGAAGTTTTTAAACATTTTTTGGAGATTGTAATTTTTTATTACTTTCAATACTATGATTATCAGGAGAAATGCATCCTGACTTCATACCCTTAGAAATTATTTTTATCGCGAGCAAATACACATTTATAAAATTTTAATTTTATGTTTCCTTATTCACACATTTGGAAAATATGTTTCAAATGGTCATAGTGTACCCCTATGAATTAGAGATAACTACTATGTCATCAAAATCGTGACATGCAAAATTTGAAAATTTATGTTTATTTAAAATTCTATGAATAGTTCGATTAAATATTTCAAATGCATTTTTAAAGCCAAAAGGTGACACTTAAAATGCGTATAAACCTTCAGTAGTTAGAAAAGCCGATTTATGTTTATTTTGTTCATTCAAGGGTATGTGCCAATATCTAGTTGCAAGATCCAAAGTTGAAAAAACTTTAGTAGTACTTAATTTATCTAATAAAGTTATGCATCCGGATGCACACTAACCCTTCCACAATTTGTCCCTTTGCTAATAAAACACCTCGTATGAAGCATATTATGATTGTGATTGCATATTATGCTTGTATGATTTTTCATTTCAGCGCATTCGAATCAAGTTCATTGATATGGATATCGAAGCATTCGATCTCTGCGATCGAGATGCAATCGCAATTCATGAAGGAGTAAGTGTCCTAAGTCCTGTACATGGAATTTTCTGTGGAAATGCTACCTATCCTGATATAATATCCATGGGGAATGCTTTGCATATCGTATTTCGGTCTGATTTTATGGTTGGCAAAAAGGGATTCCATCTGCAATATCATGCTGCTGTCTCCCAAGGTAATTTATTACTTCTCCACTTAATTACAAATAACTCGAATAAATGAAAGAATTCAACAGATAATTCATGGCAAACTATACTAACATCATAATTACTTGTATAAAACAGATACTGGATGAGAGGATCACAATATTAAATGATAGTTCTTTACGATAATATTGAAAAATGTTTTTGGATGTAATTACGAATAAATTTGAAAAATAAAATGTAATCAATTTATTCTTTTTACTTATATTTATACTATCATATAAACGTTAACAATAAAAATTTCGAAATTCAGAATCATTTTCGAGTCTGTATACATTTAAAAGAGCTGAAATATACGCACACAATTTTAAGAGGCTTCAGATATGTTCTTAGACCGTCAAAATTAAACACAAAAAGTATGTCTGAATTCATTCAAGTCCAGTTCAATGATTAGTTTAAATTTTCTCATGCAGTATAACCCGAGTTGTTATGAGAACGTACTTTGTAACGTTTCGTCATGTGACAGCAATTCCACGTAAAAGCGTTTTAAAAGAATAGATGCAATCTTAAAATATAAAATATGATCCAAAGTAGATATGATTCCACACTTTCGAATTTCTTCTGAAATACTCTTAAATTTCGAACATATAAAAGACATGCCCATTTTTCTGTGTATTTGAGGGATCAGCAAGAAACTAATAAAGAAGATGATTTGGGCTCACTGCGATTCATAGATTGACTTTAAATATTTGTCTATGGTTTAGTTCAATATACGCCCATTTTTTAAAAATAGCATGAGAAAATATAAAGATTTTGTTAAAAAGTAACCAAAATTTTCAATACATTTTTGGATTAGAGCACACAGAGTTTTTAACCAAATTACGGAATATCTGTCAATACGCTATCATAACATTGTATTAAAATTTAAAAAATACACTTTGAATATTCAAGGAGGTATGCAATAGATAATTTTTATACATATTTAGTCTAGCAAACAATGTAATTTTTTTAAATGTCTCATAATTTTTATATAGTAAGTAATATTTAACTACGCATGGGAATTACAATTTTTTCGTCATAATTTCAAAGCCAAATATTTAGGCAACTTATATAAAATTCCATTTGAATATTGTTAGTAATCAGAAAGATATAGGCATTGCAGAAAATTTATTTTCAATTCCTCTCTAAGAAAAGATAAATGAAGAAACATCTTGCAGAAATGAATTTTTCTTTAACTCCAATTTTCGAGTAGTAGTTCGAATTAAATTGTAGAGAAGTTCAAATTATTCGAAACACCCCTGATAACTTATAAACTTAGCATGTAATTTAAATTGCAGTAAATTAAGCATAATGAATAACTATAACATTTGTTACGCTATTTACATTATTAGTACAAGCATCACAATTGAAATATTTCTTACTTTATAATCCTAACAAAACTTAGAAATTTGTTATTTCTAAGTTTGGATTTCTCTGTTTATTGAATCTAATTTGGCTGATATTCTAGACTAACATCTCTAATTAACAAATTAGCTAAAGTCAGAAAGATAAAACTGTAATAGTTTGTTGTAATTAATATCATTATTTTAAATTAATTTCTGTTTTCAAAATAAAATCAATACCAGTAGTTTTTGTGCTGTTTTTTTATAAAATCACAATCGAAGCTTGTGAACCATTTCTAAAACAGCTAAGGAAAACATGAAAACAACAGCAAGTTATATCATGTGACTAAAAAGAGTGCAGAAATATTCTACCGACTGTGACACCTATGTACATAACAGAAATGTGGCTATTCTTTACTCAAAAGCTGCATAAGTTGCATATCAGTTCATACTGGGATGACCATAAAAGGTATCGACCATAAAAATAATATCCAGTTTTGGCAGAATGTGCAACAATATGCCTGATTCAAAATATGGTAGTAAACGTTTGTTGAAAGCACTAGAGTCTATCTTCCAATATGGAAATTGCCGAAGCCCATCATATATTTCAAAGTTCAAAAGTGTCACGAAATTTATGGTACACACAATATTATGATGACGATGACTATAAAGCTTATTATGTTATTAAAAATATTATGGTACAAAAACAGTTACCAAATTGTAATATATTGGTCATTTGCAAAAAGGAATTGCCAGTTGTTTCCGAAAACTGAAAAAAATTAACATAGGAACTGAGGAAAAGGGCGAGTTATTCGACTAATTACAAAACTATTACCTTCTGTTATTCTTAGCCATCTCAAAACATGCAAAGTGCAGTCGTTGTAGCACTGCAGTTGAAGCACTAAACATTCTACACATGGACATTGGAGCCAAAGGTGCAAATATCAACAGGCAGAAGCACAGAGGGAAACATTTCCCGGGAACGCTATTGGGCTTCTAAATGTTACGAGTATTATAAAGTCAATATATGTATAATTTTGTGATCAAAAAGAAGAATCGTCTGAATAGAATGACTCAAAATGCTAATGTAAGCTTTAATGGTTTATTTTGGAAAGTAGAGCTGAAACAATATTTCGTTGAGCTACAACACTGCCATTGGGAATGACATAGTTTCTTGCCCTACTGTTTAATGAAAGTGGAACTGGTGTATTGAAAAATCGCATGCTAAATATCGGCAGTTATACACGAGATGGTCTAAAACTTTTTGATTATGAACATATTTATAGTTTAAAGTCATTCATTATCACCTGTAAGAATTCACATAAAAAAAAACAATGCTAGCTCAATGAATGAAAAAGTTTTCAAAGTAATGAAGAAGTTGAAGATTTAATTTTTGAGCATAAAGAATTTTATGCTTTTTTACTGTAACCACAAACTCATTTTTATCAAAATTATTTTTTCGATATAAATTATCAACCATCAATTTAATATCTCCAATACTAATTAACATTTTTGAGGAAATTTTCAAGAAATGTTTCGTATACTATTGCTAATAAATTTAACAAAAAAGTTTGAATCAATATTTTTTTATTTATATTATTTATTATAAGAAAATATATGAAAAATTCAAAACAATGACCATATTCTAAAATATACAGGGTGTTTAAAAAAAGTGGAATGAAATTTTATTTCCCTAAATATTGCACCTAGACATATATTTCCAGTTACCAAGTTTTATTAAATATGGTGGATAATTATATGAAAACACATTGGCTTTTACAGAGATTACAAATGAAAAATTTTAAAAATTTAATTTTTCACTCCCCTTATAGTGTAGACATGTCAAGTCATAAAATGTTGTCCCATGTCCATAAAAAGTTTCTTGTTTCTCTCTACAAAATTTGTAGAGATATGCTTATTTTATATTTTTAAAATTTGAGGAATTAATTACAAATCTAGACGGAAAACGATTTTATAACGAAGGGAAGAGAAACTGAACATTTAAGATATTTCAGAGAAGTTCAGGAATGCCGAACAAGAAAATAAATAAATACGTTTTCTAATAGAATAACATACGTATTTCAGTAACAAAGAAAGTTGGGATATGCTGACATTTATGCTGCATGTAATCTTAATGCCGAACTAGTAGAAAAGCACAAACATCGTTTTCCGAATTCCTGACATCCATCTAGGAAGTGTATTTATAGAAAAATCTAGCGATTACAAACTGTAGTATGTTTATTTTTCCGGCGAGGATCGGGGAAGTTGAAGCGTTATACATGTGATGCAAAAATTAACATTTTAGCTTATTTTTCCAAGTTACCTCCATGTTAGTGTACAACAACTAATCCAAAAATCAACATTCTTAATCATTATTTCAACATAATAAATAGCATACATACAGTACATAGACAGCTACACAATCGACGTCTAGAAATTTACAATTGGGTCCTACTTTAGGTAACTACAAGAGGCTACTCTGTCCCGCGCTTAGGCATGAGATATATATGACCAGGCAATATTGGCAGGAACTATGTTTAAATCCTAAGGACCATCATCAGCAGCGGTACAACCCCTCCAACATGAGACACACCCTGTCATTGGTAGTCTACCACATACCATCAGAACGGCGAGAATCAACAGCATGCCCGTTTTGAGGTGCCACTTTATGTAAAATCAAATCTTTATTTTCTGAAAAATACAATTTGGAAAGATGAATGTTGTTTTAATCGAAAAAGAAACATTACTCTTCAAAATTTTGACCAGTAAAAATCCATTCTTCGTACTAGAGGTTCATTACCAGTGGGAACTATCAATAAATTCAAAAAATCTTTTGGTTGGATCCATTTTGTTCTACAGATTGCTGAATGATGACCGATATATTCAGTCAATTTTGGTTGGCTTTATGACTGAAATAAGGGATGAATTCCCTGGTAGCATAATTCAAAAAGCCTGTCTTTAAGTGATTAATGATGAACTCGATGGCATATGCTCAAATATTGTTAAAAGAATGCAACTTTGTATAGATGCCGAGGTGTTAATTTTCAACAAGTTTCTACTTCAATTAATGAATTATTTGACAATTTCTAAAATTTAATAGAAGTTAATAAATACGTTATTATTTTATGATTCTTCCTTTAATTATCTTTCATGATGTGCTTATTATCAAAGAAAATTACACCAAAAGTCTTGCTCAAACACCTGTCAGAGGTGTAAAAAATGGTCAGTAAATTTGTGATAGATGAGTGTACTCTTTGACATTTTTGCTCTATTCAGATAAAAACTGAATTTTTCAAACTTTTTATTATTTCCTTCTACGGAAGCCAAAGTATTTTCCTACATTCGAGTACTTGATTTGACGAAACTTTGCAATTTTAAAGGAAATAAATGCTTGAGCCATTGTTTTAGGATATCCTGTCATAATATATTTGCATTTTATTCAATCTCTTAGATTTTAGATCATTTTGAAGATAACTGCATCATGTGTCTAGTGTATAAAGTAAATTATGGTTATCCTGTTCGAGTTTTTATCCTGTTAAAACATTTACAAAAATCTGTTGTTGTTTTTTTTATCCATTTCTTAACAAGAAAACACCAAACACATTTCAAAAATAGCTTTTAAAAAAAGATGGCCTTGAATGCAGGCTGTCACATTAAACGGTAACTGAATATCTGCTTGCTACAAAACTAATATCTTTCTGAATCTTAATAGTGTTCGATTGGAATTTTTACATAAGTTTGCATAAGTTTACATCTAACTTTGAAATTAAAGACAGAAAATTTTCTATGCTCTACACATGCGAAGTTAAAAATTATTCACTAAAAATACTCATATTTCCTCGAATATTCAGAGTGAGTTCTTCAAATTTTAATATAATGTCATATTGTCAGTTATTCTGTAAGTTTTGTATAATCTGGTTAAAAATCCATTGTTCTGTAAGCAAAAAGCATGTGGAAATTTTTGGAGCATTTATTTTTAATCTTTATATTTTTTCAAATATGAATTCTACTTTTACAGAAATGTACATTAAGTACCTTACACTTTAAACGAAACCACTGATAAAAATTTCAAATTCTAATCAACTTTCTATTAATTGAAATGAGCTCAAATCATTTTTTTGGCAGAGGTTCTAAATGCCTCCGTTCGCTACCTTTCTTTGCATGGTCAAAGTTCTGCCTTCCTTGCGAAATTCGAAAGAAATGTTTAAATCTGAAAGTATTTTTGACAATATATTTGCAGGTTTCTGTGGTTTGGGCGAAAAGGTCTGCCGAAATCGCAAATGCTTCAAGCCCTCCCAAGCCTGTGATGGAAATGATGACTGTGGTGATGGCACTGATGAAGAAAATTGTGGTGAGTCCCAGAAATGCTCACATTTATTCTATTGCATTTTACCACGACATTTTTTATTCTATTATTAATATATTTTTTTATAAAATTAGCTTACATAAATATTATTGTAAGCGTTCAAATCTTTGATTTTTAATGGTTTCCTCCTTTATTAATTATAATGGAATAATTCTTGTTTTTGACTTTTAACCAAAAGTATGAGAATTTTTTTCTTTAAAAATTTATTAAATAAAATCTTACGGATATTTCAAGCTTTATTGCAGCAGCTGTCAGGAAAAGTTTATGGAAGAAGCAGATACTGCTGAATTTATGAAGAATTTTTTAGGGAAAAAAAAAAAAAAACGGGGGGTAGAAAAAAAAAAGTATTCAAAGATATTTGGATCTTCCCCGACTTTCCACATTCTTAACGCTTTAGTACAGTGATAACATGGTCTAAAAGACTGTTAGTTTCAACTTCAAAACCGTATTATTGTAACTATTTCTGATGGGACCCTTCCCCCTTTAGTTGGGTTGTAAGATCTCGTTTTCAGGGCCGGAGGATTTTAAATTAGAAATCTTATTCCAGAAAGAGCAGCCATGCATAAGGAACTGTTGTACTTAAATTCATCGGGTTCAAATATTCTCCACTGGTGTAGTTTGGAAGTTAAGAGATGGGATGTCGATTCAAATGTCATCCTCGTCATTTAAGCGCGGTTCAAAACGACGAGGTCCTTATCAAAATAACCTTCTTGTTGTTTACAAATGGGACGTAAATATAACTTAACTAAATTAAACTAAACTTACGATTGTCTATGGAAGACTGAGAGGGGGGAAAATGCCCATTTGCTTTCTCAAAGAAGCTACAGGATGTCTACGAAGTGTGAGGATGCCTGAAGAATGCGTCTTTGACAGATTTTTCGCAGTTCTTCTCATAAGGACGCGAGTGCTGTCATTGACATTATACGATGCGGATTATTATATTGGGTTGTTCGGAAAGTAATTTCGTTTTTTCCCGACAGAGGATTTAATTGTATTCTTTTTTGCACCCATCTTCACATTTAAGCCGTATACTTTTTATATGCTTTGAGAGCTCATATAGCAAGGTTTGTGTGTGAAAAATTCCAATTAATTCTACGCAGTAGTTTTTGGTTGGTGCCCTTTTAAATATGGAGAGCGATAAGCAGCATTTTCGACATATCTTTCTGTTTTACTACAGAAAGGGTAAAAATGCTGTTCAAGCCAGAAAGAAATTGACCGATGTGTATGGAGAAGGTGTGTTGACAGTACGCCAGTGCCAGAACTGGTTCGCTAAATTTTTTAGACGGTAAAACCTTTACCTCAAATGAGGAGGTGAAAAACCACCTCTATCAGTTTTTTGGCAGCAAAGACCAAAAATTTTATGAGCGTGGAATTATGCTACTACCAGAAAGATGGCAAAAGGTGTTGGAACAGAACTGCCAATATATAATTTAATAAAGTATTTGTTTATTATACGAAAACTGTCTTTCATTCCCCCCCCCCCAAAAAAAAAACGAAATTACTTTCCGAACAACCCAATATATTAGACGCACATACATTCCTCCCACGTGCCCATTTGCATCTAAAGTTTTTCAGGTGGACATAACAAAGCTGAATGTTATTCAATGATTCTTTTATCAGAGAAGATATTTTCAGTACTTGTAATGAACGAAGTTGGGATATAAATGAGCAAATATATTTGCTTGTAACCATATCTTCCTAGAGCAAGTGCTTCCTAGTTAACTGTAGGTGACACAGAGAGTTTGAAGCTCCAGCACTTAATCTTGAATATCACATACGAGGCTTGGTCTCAATGCTCAACATGCAGGTCTTTTTCATTTGGACGTCTTCGGACTGCATGAAAGATGTCTAAGCGAGAATCATTCGTTGCTGCGAACAACGATAAAATGATTTTGTTAATTCTTTCTTTCAATTCAATGCTGAAATTTCAACTTGCATTTAATCTTTTCTCGCATTCAAAATGGAATACGAAACTTGGTTCCAAAGTAAACGTTGTTGGTTTTTGTAAATACCATCATCTCTCTTCTCTTAATTAAAAAAAAAAGAATTCCAAACATTTTATATATGTGCGTTTCAAAGATGTAAAAAACACGGTAGAAATACAGAAATTTTTTTCATGTGTTTATTATTTTTGTTTTGCTTTTATAGTTGATTTCCAGGGAAATTAGCTTATTTTCCAAGTAAAGCCCTTCAAAAAAGTATGCTTATTATGGTTAAACTGAAAATAAAATTATAAATATGTTTATACTTACAGTTTTATATAGAGATATGTTTTCTATTAGATTGTCTTCATATTTAGATATACACAAGCTCAAATAGTAACATCCGATTTCGAATACATATTCAAATTTTCCAGATGGACACATATGCTATTTGTAAATAATTGATGAATTACGAGCAATTGGAATTCCTAAGGATAAATGAGGGTTCCTCTCTTTTCAACAGATCTTTAGATATAATACAACTTTAATAATTTCTTATTTTATATTAAAATATTTAATAAACAAAAGCTTTGTGTTTTTAAAAACAAAGTATATTTTATAATATCTTTGAAATTTTTAATTTCGTAAATTAAAATTTTTTCAATAGAAACATGGGGAAAATTTTGACACCAATGAAAGTAACAAGACCTAAACCATCATTGCTCCAGGTATTATCCAGTTTCATCCAGTAGTTTTTAAGATATAATTCAACAATCAAAAAGAAAGCTAATTTTCACTTTTTTTGGCGAAAGACATTTCACCATTGAAAAAGGATTCGCTGACAAGGGGGGGGGGGGGAGATGCCAAATGGAACAACAGACCTATCAGTTTAAAACAAGTTTAAAATAAAAGTGTGTGCTTGTGCTTGATAAATTAATAATTGTTATGTTTCTGGAAAAGTAATTAAGTCTAAAATATTTTTGCATAAACAAATCCTTAAAATATCGCTTGGTGGAAACCTGATATGCAATTCAACATTTCTGCGTTATTTTTGTTATATTCATAAAGAAATGTTTCAGAATATAAACATATATCTTGTGTTTTTAAGCTGCTTAAATTTTTTTCTGTTTTATTTAATATTAACTGCAGACTAATAAAGAATTTTTAGAAGAAGCAATAAGTCTCAAAAATACTGCTTAACTATTATTGATATCTTTTTGTAAATGGACATGTAAATAAAAATATTATCCATGCATTTGAAATTCTTATTTACTATCTTTCATCGCTTCTGTATTTTGCGGAATTGATGCTTTATTTTAAAAAAAATGTAATGTCAAACTTCATTAGAATAAAATTTCTGAATTACGGACTGAATTGAAAACTTGAATTGCTATGTTTACATATATTGAAACAGATCTTGATTATTTTCCTTATATAACTCCACTTATTTTGATTTGATTTTTACTAAAAGATTTTATTTCGAGGTTTCTCATTATGAAGAATAATTTAAAGGATGAAAAATTGGTGTTGTCATTTGGGAATATGAAACTATAAATGCAACTATAAATATGTAGACTATCCCTTATGGAAATACAATTTACATATTTTTTAACAGGGCATATTTTCAAATTTAATGACACATTTTTCTTTACTGTAAATTTTATATAACTCTAACTTCTTTATGAACAACAAGAAGTGTTCTGATACTTTTTCGGTAGACTTTACTAATCTTTTGTACATTTGTATCACATTTCCATATTTTATATTTAGCATATTTTTATTCTACGCCTCTTCAATTTTATCTTTATATATTATATACAGATGATTTTAAATATGGCTTAACGCGAGAGAGGAGGAAATACTCACCAAATCAAATAAGGTTCGCAATAATTTGCCTGATGGAAAATGGAAACAGTATTATTTAAAATAACACTAAACAGTATGATTTAAATAACTACATGATTTAAAGTAACGTGAATACGGTTGTGCATTTCGATACCGCAGGTCTGCAAATGTTAAAACAAACTTCCTGTCTTTTTTTAATCAGAAGAAAACGAATACCATTCATGTCAATGTCATCCGGCGGGGGGGGGGAAGAAACCGTAAGCAAATCTGAATAAAAGGGCCGACACCAATCCTTGTGCAAACTTCACTCCAACAGCGTGTGCAGAATGCCCAGATTTTACGACAATTGTTCATTTTTCTTGTAAATCCACATGCGCATCAACGATGTTTCTTCACCAATGACTAGGCAGGAGTAATCGGCGACTATGCAATAAGACCGTGTGATCTGATCGAACATCTTGACGAAGGACATTTCTGCAAGAGGCAAGACTAGGCTTGCTGGAGGATGTTTCAACTAATTTCCAGTGGCGTATGTGGTTCCAGCACGATGGAGCTCCAGTCCATTTCGGACGAGATGTACAACCCTATCTGGACGTCACATTTCCAAACTGATAGATAGAACGAAATAGAACTGTAGTTTGGCCTCCATGATTACCCGATCTGTCGTGTCTTGATTTCTTTTTGTGGAGTCAGTTGAAGAATCTGATGTCTCAGATCCCCCTTGATTGTGAAAAAAACTTAATCGCAAGACTTTCGTCTGCTGCTGCAGAGGTTTTCAATGTACCTGGAAGCGTTCCAAACCGTTCGTCAATACCTCTTTCGCCGCTGTTCTTGCATCACCGTTTGTGGTCCTTCCTTTAATCGATTATTGCAAATATTCATTAATATTACTTTTTTTTAGCGAATACGTTATTCTTGAGTCTGTAAAGCATCTGCATTTCATTTTCGAATACACCTTTTTTTAATCAAAATTGTTTTTCTTTGTGTGCACTACCACTTCTTAAATTTTTTTCTCATCCTTTCTGAATTATCCTGTACGTGTACAAAAAGAGATGACGATGATGATTTTTTCAGGACATCCACTTATATCGACGAGCTGCGGACTTCGACCCAGTTCTTCCTCCTCTCTTTTTGGAACAGATCGAGTGATCGGAGGTCGAGAAGCAAAACCTGGAAGTTGGCCATGGCAAGCAGATCTTCAGTTGTCTTATTATCATCCAAATGGACATATGTGCGGAGGAACCCTACTAAATGCTCAATGGGTGGTCACAGCAGCTCACTGTTTCATGCGGTACATGTTTTTGGTTCTCTAAACTTTCAAAACTCATTTATGCTATTTTTATTGGATTCGAACGTTGATGGCCGAAAAAAGCTCTTATAATTCAGTCATTGCTAATTGGTGCTCTCGCTTATATTTAATCTTTTTTCCCGCGCTTCATTTCCAGTTGAGCATGCAATTGTTTATTAATAGGCTCAAAGTATGAGCGAGAATTCAGTGTGTAAGCCTACTTCGGGGATATTATGTGGCGAAAGAAGAAAAGAAGAAGTGTGTAAGCCTACGAAGCAATATTATTCTACCGTTTTTAAATAAATGTATATTTTATTTTCTACGGACTCAGCTCTACAATTTGCACACCCTGCAAATTCTCTGCATAGTCAAAAGGTATGATTTAATCATCAGAAATTTAATTTAAAAAATACTTGTTAATGATGCACGATATTTGTAATTGAAAATGCATCTAAATTGATTCTGATTATGCAAAGGATGGGAAACACTCCGTGAAGCAAATAAATTTATTTATCTTCTGTTGGTAGTTTTATGTTGTCATCAACTTGATAAATTTATTAACAAACTTTCTGACTTTCTTCTGCAAGATAAAGGGTACTGAATTTTACTTAAAAAAATAATTGAAAAATTTATCATTAGAACATGTTTAATGCTATAAAGTTTAAACCAACATATTTTCTACTCTTTAATTCTTTCTTTTAAAAAACTCATTAAATTTTTGTTCTTAGAAATCAAATGCCTCATGAGTGGAGAATACATTTAGGAAATCATCACAAATTTTATCAGGATCCGGATGAACAAATTCGTTTTGTGGAAAGAATTATTATATATCCAGAACTGACTGGCAATCAGGTAAAGTCACTTTTTATTCTTAAATATATTCAAGCCAAGTGTTATGGTGGCAAATAAAATAGCATACATATTTGTGCTGTTATCGGCTAAGATATTTGAATTTGAAAGCAGTTGATCCCATTTAAAATAAAGCAATTGAAAACGATAAAAAAATAAATTTTACTCTCTTCAATCCAATCCAGGGTTTACTAGTTTTTTTTTTAACTTTCTTTTTCTAATTCAAATTTGAATCTTTTTATTTTTATCATATGTTCCTATGACTTTGAAATCCAGTCGCTAAAAAATCTAAATCGTAGCAGGTAGATTGTGCATTATAAAAAAAAATTCAAAACGTCTATTTCCTTATTTAAAAGGCAGCACGCGTGATTTCATTTAGAAGAATAGTACTGTTTCATTAGAAGGATGCAACATGTATTGCAACAATCTTCGCAGAATCCTTCATGAAAGTTCTATAGCTAATAAGGCAACCATATGGTGATTACATCTGAAAGTGCTTTTTCTTTTACATCGCTGTGTTGAGAATTATCTGTTTTTGAATTTTGTTTCACAACAAATTCAGACAAATATAAATTTTGAAGAAATATTTCAGATCCAATAGAATTTATTACTGTGTGTGCGAGTATTGAATGATGGAGAATTTTTAATGCGTTAAGAGAATTCCTACCATCTAACATTTATATTTTAGTCGTTTTTACAGATATAAAACACCATTATATGCTCCTGAATTTGGAGCTATAATGGCCCTTTTATCGATTTGGATGAGCGTACGAGCATAATTTCAACCGAACAATTTTATTTTGACAAAAGTAAACATACATAACATTTAAAAAAAATAACAGGTATCATACACAGCTGATTGACAGATGAAGTTTATTTAAATCTGGGACCCTCTTCCTCGAAGATATTGTTAAGTTTTTAAAATGGAATAATAAACAAAAAGATTTTGACATATGGTTTACAAGCTGTTTTACAATTGCAGTTCGCACAACTTGGAATTACTTTCCTTGAGGAGGGGGCAATAGATAAGTAGTATTCAATTAACAAAATCAAATAATCGATTATAAATTCAAAGGAGATGATTGATTATTTACAGATAAAGAGTTTTGTGATTTTTTTTAATATGCAATTTATGAAGAATTTACAAAAGTGCTGAATCTTTTGTAATTTGTTTGGTTACTGAGTCTAGTTTTTCTGAAGTGAGATTGGAACGTTTTAGATAGCCCTTCAAACGGGACGTTAATATAACTAAACTTAACACTAATAACTTAAATTGCCTAAACTGGAACGTTTTAGATGAATTGAATCGTAGGCACGCTATTATTGTATCGTTGAAAAGAAGGACGACATGCAGTTGGGGAAGGAGAAGGAGGATTTTTGACCATGTGGAAAGGTAAAAGTTTTGTAGAAGAAACTTGGCAAAGGACGGAATAATCCGAAGTTATTTTGTTAGTAATGAGGAAAGATTACGTCTTCATGTGGATTGATGAATTAAACCAGTTATCTTATTTCGCTTCCTAAAAGGTCTCTCTATCACAGGGCTTCTTAGAGTTGTAGAAGGTTTAATGAAGTGGAAGGTGATTGTTAAGGGGCGTAAGAAAGATGATTGCCTGTTTCGAAGGAGCCGCAGGAATTGTCTGCTCTTATTTGAATCTATGTAGGTAGGAAGAAGACGGTGGAAGTGGATTTCATTTCTGTGTCATGAAGCTAGATCGTTTTGGTTTTGGGTATGATATAGAATACGTTTCTGCCAGAGGAACTCTTTTCCCATTCCTTTTGCCAAATTTCATTTAATATAAATTTTAGTTGTGTGCGGACATTTTTTTTTCACAATTCTTTGTATTGAATTGCAAGTTATTAAATTATCCATAAAACTGCAAAATAAAGAAGCATAAAGGAATTGGATCTTGGAATGATTTAAAATACTAATGCTAGTATCATCAAATTTAAATTCGCTATATTTGCATTCATCAATCTGAAATAATATTAATATTTATATATTTTGTTCTTATATTTTCGCCATACAAATAAATTAAGCAATATCTTTAAGGCATGAAGCGACGGTGTTAAAAATAAATTTATACTGTTTCTAAATCAGGTTGTGTCCTTATTTGCTACCACATTATAAAAAAGACAAAACGTAAGTTTTTGAAGTTTCTCGTCTTTGCTCACAGAGTATTATTTTAATACTTTAACGTTATATTTTGATATACCCAGTAAAATTGCGTTTTCATTATTTCTTTTACAGCTAATAGACTTCCAGTTAGAAGATTTAACCCATGACATAGCCCTTATAAAACTCAATGCTCCTGTCAAATTCTCCGAGAAAGTGCGACCTGCCTGTATTCCAGAACAAAACTACCAACTGAAAACTAGTACCAAGTGCATGGCAACAGGTTGGGGTACTACAAGAGGTAACAGAAAGCTATACACTCTTGAGCGAATTTTTCTATCCTTTTATATAGGAATTGATATTTCCAGATATTATGAGCAAATTGAGTGATAACTCAAATAGCCAGAACTGAGAAACCTAAGCAGTACATTACTTAGTACCGCTCAGTTAAATAGTCTTAATTATTGAATATGTTCTTAAAAGTAATTGATATATCTTAACATCAATTGATATAACTGAGCATCAACTATTTTCTTTAAACGAAAGCTGTTTAAAATGTTGTTTTACAGAAACATTCAATAGTATTATGTGCTATTAGCTATATGTCAATGTTTAAGCATACAGAGTGTTTCAACCACTGTAGTAAGAGAAATCAACTTAAAAAATTAAGCCAAAATTTCCACTTAATCTTATAGTACTTCCCTGAAATTTTTCAACGTAGTCCCCAAGGCTTTTGGTAGATTTGGAAGATTATATTTATGTGTCTTGGAGGATCATTCTCCTAATCTTTATGATGTTTACATTCTCGGTGACAAACTCAGGGATCCTTAACAACATTAAGAAGTATAAATGCATATAATATTAAAAATGATGCTGATTCGGTAACAATATAAAAAATACATATTTGATACGAATGCCAAAAATCCGAATTTCATTTTACATATCATGAAAAGTTAATTAAAAAAATATTTACAGCCAGTTCCGTTGAAATCGAACTATTAGAATGAAAGTCAGCGTTGGGAAAAACGGCGTGGCATCAAAATTTGAATTTTTTTGAAATCTTTACTTGATCTACTCCAATTAATCAATTCATGTACTATTATTGGCAAAGTGTTTTAATGATTTTTAAACAAGCGATTAATAAATCCTTTAATGATCTATAAACAAATTTTGATCTTTTTGTCTTTTCAAAATCCGAATTGTTGAGATATGCGTTGCATTTTTCTATTTGCATTTTCAATGACATAAACGCCAACATGTTTCGGTGAATTTTTTAACCCCTTTTGCCATTACCTCTGTCAGCGCCGTATCTGAGCAGCTTATATAAATCTATAGATTTTTAATTTGGTAAGAGACAAAATAATTTTCCTACGAGTAATATAAACAAAAAGACCGAATGCGTAAATTTATTTAGATATTTATGTTAATATCAGTCAGCACAAAAATAGTGTTTTTGATAAAAGTAATTCCTTGCCTTGAATTGTTAGTCATTGGAATTGAGCTAGAATTACCACAATTAATTTTAATTTGAAAACTGTAACAATTAACATAGAATTACAAACAATAAAAATTAGTTTAATGCGTAAATATAGACAATAATCAGCATTCTTACCTACATTCTTGATGTTAAAATAAATTAATGTTTTTAGTTATAAATCATGCAATCAAAATGAAAATACTGGTAAGTTAATAACCCACTTCAGTCCCGAAATCATTATATAACCTGGAATATTTTTTCAAACAGAATAATTTCAAGAATCACGTTAATTATTTATTATTAATTCAAGGGTATCAAAATTACCCAGACATTCAAAAAGTGTATATAAAAATGGCATAAAGATTCCAAAAACAATTGCCACAGATATTTTCAAGACTGCTATCTGTTAACTCAATCGTAGCTAACAACAGAGTGGGATGCGATGAGTTTTTTTAAAAAAAAAAAGGAAAGAGAACTATGGAGACTTACTTCATGAGTAAATTTGCTAACTGTTTGCAATCTCTGTCAATATTACTTCATATCAGATTCTTCTCGAAGTACCAGTATTCATGTAATTTATTATTTGTAATTATTTTTTGTGTGATTATTCATATGCTAAATTGACTGATTAATATTGTTAATAAATGGCGCTACATGTACTCTTTAAACTGCATAGTTTGAGAAGCGAGCACTTGTGTTTTATTTTCATGTCTGTTCTGGAATAAACTGGTGCAAATAGGCACAGCTCGCTCGATGTTAAATAGGAAATGTTTCGTGATGTCAAAATTTTACTACAACTCCCTTTTTTCCTTTCACTTATCTTCACCGGCGTGAGAGTCCAGGATGGGTCCTGGCCTTTCTCTGAAGTCAATATCATGCCATCCTGCTCTTAGCTAAAGTTTTTCCATTTGTCGCTTCAATTGTATTTTTTTTTCACAGTCATGTTTAAAAATTCGTAAAAATATGATTTCTTATTTATAAATTAATTTCTTTATCTTGCATAGTAAGATAATATTCTGTTAGTAAGCATAAAATATTTTGCATATATATAATAGTTTCCAACATGTCATCAAAAGATTAGCATGATTTATTTAACATTAGAAGTTTCTAAATTTTTCTAAAACGTTATAACGCTGGAACTTTCCATCAGAACTGCATAAAATTTTAATTGATGGCTAATTTCAGACGAAAAATCGATTCAGTGAAAAAAAAATCGATAGTTGTTATTTCGAAAATTTTCCATGAAATTTAACTATACTGATTAATTCAGTTAATCAGTATGTCAATTTGAATAAACCTTTCCCCGTGAATCATTCCCACCGATGCTAGTTTAGGGAAGAAGAGAAAATAAACATTGGAATTAAAAATACTTTCCATTTTTTTTGGTTGGCGACAATACATGTTTAAGGTAGAGAGCATTATTGTATATCATGGCATAAGTAATTCCTAACATAAGTGTAGGTGTTCAGAGAAGCGGAATCGTTTATTTCCTTAAATAACGAGTTTAGACATTTACTTCCAATTAAAAGGTTTTTTTTATATAAAGTGAGAAATTTTCTAAAAGCAATTTGATTTCAGAATTGTATTCTAAATGATTTGAGTGGACACAATCATCTCTGGGGAAGCAATATACTTTACTTTGCAACATATAATGATTTACTTAACAGTGACTATTTTTCCTTAGTATTATATGATAATAGACGTCATCAGTCGTCTACTACTCCTAGTTCTTCCAGATATAAATTTGATGCAGCCAACTGGACCAAATTTATTTCATTAGTTAATATTACTGAGGAAATGGTGAGCAACATTAATATAGATACCGCCGTTGCTCAGATTACACATGTTTTGATAACTACAGCGAATGTTTCAGTGTCTAAAACTTCTACAAAATTTAGAAGACAACACAAGATGTGGCGGAATAATGATTGTCAGGTTTCATATATGATGCAAAGGAAAGCCTGGGATACGTTCTACAGGTCCCCCACTTCGGAGATGATGACAGAAATGATGACCACGCTGTTTTACAGGCAATCCATGTGTCCATTTTATTAAAAATTGATATAAATATTTTAATATCATGAGTGTGGCAGCCAAAGATGGATTTTGTGCCATAAAACACAAACAAAATAAAGCTCAGGCTCGTTTCTATTTGTAAAATTAGCATGGACAACTTTATGACACCTTATTCATAATTCAGATTAGTGCACAACTGATTTACAATTTAAGAATAACAAAACATATTATGAGAACTTATTAAAAGTGAGAAAGTAATATTGCTTTTATTAATTCTTATATTATATTAATTGAGGTATTTAAGAACATTATTCGAAATATACATCAAAGAATATATATAATATTATGAATATGCTTCCGACATAGCAAATATTACGATATGTAACCAGTTTTTAATAAAAATTTCCTTACTTAATTTTTATATACTTTAAAACTGTTCTGGATGAGGTCTGGAAGGCGAAAGCATTGCTCATACAGATTGAACACGATAGTTCTCTCATTTGAATTATGTTCAACATATTTTGGAGATATCAAAGGGAGTTTTTCTTCATGCCCATATTGATTGGCAAAAAATGTAACAAAAAGAAATGCTGATAAAGAATAAACATGTTACTCCAAGGTTCTATAAACTTGTGGTGAATATGTGGAACATATATCCAGCAACTAGGGCTTCTAGGAGAAGTCACATATTTTATTAAGGAGTTTCTCTTTCCAATCTAGTTGGCAATACACTGAGGAAAATACAAAATATATCATATATAACACGTTTTTAAAAAGTGCTGGAGTATTTCCTAACAATTCTCTAGTATTCACTCGCTTCTACGCATTCGTAAACAATTTTCTGTATTGCTCTGTTCACAAAAAAGTAGATAAGTGTGAATACTATCTATTACGAAATTGTACGGCAATGCGTCAAATAATTGTTGGATTGCGATTTTGAAATCATTTTGTGTAAAAGATATCAATACTGATGATCTTTCAGCTTTATATTTGGAAGGAATTCACAAGAGCTTATGTCAATCTGGCGAACGTGAAAGCTATAATATACCATGGTTGGCAAACAATCATGAAAGGTGAATTTTCAGTAATGGATTGCATTCTCTTCAGGGAGAATCCAATTCTTTATTCATGGCAAATGTTGCCAGGAAAGGTCTCAGATTTATTGAACATTGGAGGAGATTCTCGTGAAAAATCCTCCAGGTCGAAGGACGCTCAACCACGTCATACGTTTAATTTTCCTAATAGTGCATATCCAAATTTCGCTCATTATTGCATCTTTCTGGCTATAATGTAACGCATGCATATAGGATCACAAAAATGTCCCTCCCGCTACTAATACAGAAATCATAATACATTGGATCACTGTCTTATTCATGCTGCCATCTGTTAGCGTCCTGGAGGAAACTTTTAGATACTTAACATCAAAATGAAACACTCGCATGCTCATAAGTGCTTCCGCAGTGATAGAAACCACTTTTTCTTTAAATATTTCTGATTTTCAGAGATGTTGCGAACGCTATAACCAATATTTTTTTGTAGGTACCGGGCAATCTCACGTCTTAAAAGAAGTAGATTTATGGATTGAAACAGCTCGCACTTGTGAAGGTGAATTCGGACCCATTAATGATAAAACTATGATATGTGTCTCTAACAGAGAAGGCCGACAAGATGTTTGCCATGTAAGCTCGCTATTTCATATTGTGTATATATTTTTTTAAAAATGTTCCTATAATTTTTAATGCTACTTCCATTATGTATTTTTAAACATTTTGTTTTCTAACTAATTTTAATTCATAATTATTTTTTAAAACATTGATTAAAAAAATATCAAAAATATTAAGTAGCAACCAAGCAAAAAATTTTATGGCTAAAAACTTAACCTTAGAATGCATGACTTTTTATTTCATTTACAAAAAATATACGAGTTTCAAATAGTTGCATATAAATTAGAAAAAATTTAAAAAAAATATTTACTTATTTTTTATGAATTTAAAAAAAAATTGAAATGAGCCAAATGGTTGCATTATAAATTAAACATTATCCCAGTGACATAAATCACATTATAACAGCTCTGCAATAAAAGTAAAAGTCCCTTTTTACCGATATATTTTTACAATACAATAATAAGCTATATTAATAGTATTTTTAACGGTAGAATAATTCATAAAATAGCCATCTTGATATTTTTCCAAGTTCCCAGCTTAAATCTAATTCTAGTATTTCTATTGCCATTCATCTGTCTTTCCTACAAGTATTTATCAAAAAGCATTTAAAAAATGATTTCCAAACACTCATTATTACCCTTTGTGATAGTCATATGAAGCTTATAAATGGAAATAAATATATGTAGCCAAATGGTTACACGATGCATTGTAGGAACGATATAACTATAAACTTTTTTTCTGCAATATATAGTTTTAAATGAGTGGTTGCAATTACTTTATTTTAATTAGATTAACGTACCGTTTGTAATTTACACGAGCTATTTGGGGACGAACCTTGTAGCTTTGAACCTTTGTCAGATGACGAGGGCGTCACCATCTCTCCAAACTTCCAAATGGAATCAATGAGAGGATATTTGATCATGCACATGTGTATAGAAATTAAATCTCAAACCCGTGATCTTCAGTTTTGATGCCAAAACCAGCCATGATTCTCAATAACTACTAATAGCCTAGTTTGCTTTAAAATGTCGTATAAAGAAGAAGTTTCTTTTAAATGTAAGAACACAAAGGCACATTGCTATAGGTTTCTTTTACAATAAATAAGGCCCTTCTAACTAAGCAATGTTTTGTTTCTGGATTTTGATTACGGTCTTTCATTTACTAGAGGAGACTATATTACACATTTTGGGCATGGAAGAATAATTTTTTTTTAAATCCTTAAGGTATATTAATAGAAATCTTAGTGAGAAACTCCATCTTGAAGCCATACATTTCATATTTTTTCAAAAAGAAATAGTGAAAATAATATTCCAAGTAGAAATATTTGAGATCCTATATAGGCAGAAATTCTCATCAAGTATGTACGTTGAGTAGCCTGTTTTCTTTTAGTATATGACTATTATATTAAATTATCACAGCTATGGATCAAAACAATTTTACAAACTTATCTGTTTGAAATAACTGACGTTGAGATCATATTCTTTATTTTCTAGATTGCGTTAGCAGATTTGTAAAGAAATTTTTTGTAAAAAATTTATATATGTTATGTAAAAGTTTTATAGATATGTTATGATTGAAGAAAATTTCATTTCTGCGAAACATTTTAATAACTTCCAGTTACTTAATCAATGTCACTTGATTCAACGAAATTTCGTCTTTTAAATTTTTCGCCTTATCTCTGTCATTCCTTTATTTATAAAATTAAATCATCTGACTGAAGCTTTGTTAAGAAACTACAGATATTGGCCAATTCTGAAATGTAATTAGCTTAATGAATACTGAGGTGAGCAAGCACTCACTCTTCTTTATCTTCAGAAAGGAAATGCTCTTTTCAATTCATCTGAGAAAACTGTTCGTATGGTGGCTTGTTAATTAAGAATCCAGGGGTATTACAAAAAATAAAGCTATAATCTATCTTTTTAAAATCCTCTGCTCAATAAAATTAAATTTAAAAGAAATTATATATTTAAATTAGTAAATTGACTGGACACAAGTTTGTAAAAATGCTTCAGTGAATGAGCACTAAGTAAAAAGTTTCTTGTCCCAAATTAGAAAAAATAATTGTCTGAATAATTTCGACAGAAATGCATTTTAGAAATGTTTCCTTTGTACGAATAAATAAAAACAATTAGACAGAAGAAGTAAGAAGAGATGATATTATGATAGAGTCATCTTATTTAATGGATTCCGAATGTAAACGAAGTTTTGAATTCCCTCAACTATCGACAAATGAAAAGTTGAGAAATAACCAAATCTATAAAAGGTTTGAAATAAATGCAGGCCCAATGGACTCTGGTTTCTTCCAGTTTTGTTTGAAATTCATATGGAAGGATCACACAAATAACGTGATTTCATTAATTGTTTTATTATGATTAATCTTTATATTCACACCGCATCATGAAGCCCTCGTAATTTTGAAGTGTCATCAGATGGTGAGAGGACAATAAGATTTGCAAATATGAATTTTCAGAGAAAATCCTGATTTAAAAATGGGACAGTATCATTATTTCTATAAAAATAAAATTAATTTATAAAGAACATGAAGGATGAACTAAAGGAAATAATAAACAAATAGTAAAATTCCCATACCTGTATATTCTTCATAATTTAAATACTGGAATTTTCTTTTTGTAGTACGAAAGTATTTTTATAAATATATGATCAGTCTAAAATAGTATAGGAGTATGTAAATTTCTATTGTTAATTATTATCTAGCATTAAATGATTGTTTTTTTTTTAGTTAACTTTAATTTATCAGCGAAATGTTGGCTCATTGATAAAACCATGTCGGTCCCGGCTTCGAAATTCTGATGTAAATTTTGGATTAAAAATTCGATTCGAGTAAAGGTCTGCCATTTATATAAGTCTGTTATTCGCCAATAGAGAATCAAATGTCCTTTAGATAGAATGGTGTTGAAGTTTCGAGAGGGTGGCCATCTCAAGTTTTTCTCTCGTTATTTGAACACGGTTCAAAGCTGCATAGTACTGTTTGCGAGGGCTAGCTGCAAAGGAGCCCTAGTACAACTTCAGAATGGGATATTAATCGAATTAAATTAAAAGAGTCAAACTTCTTTGAAAA
The DNA here is from genome assembly GCA_026543865.1 of Argiope aurantia. Classification (NCBI taxonomy): domain Eukaryota; kingdom Metazoa; phylum Arthropoda; class Arachnida; order Araneae; family Araneidae; genus Argiope; species Argiope aurantia. The sequence continues at coordinate 1,106,044 of JAPMOR010076963.1, forward strand.
GGCTAAATTGAGTTAATCAGTCCAAAGTTTTGCTTTTAAAAATTAGATTTGTTTCAGAGATATTTGTAATTATATATTTGAGTCCAACTCAAGCAACGCGTCTTTTTATGTGGAAACAGTTGTTTTCAAATGACGTGGTAATAAGACCCTTGCTGTTATTATTTCATACATGACGAGTAAAGCCAGGGGATTAAAAGAAGTAAAAATTCTGCTGTAAGAATAAGGCTAACACTGATCCATTCCCGTTTATCCATGCTTCTTATTAGTTTAAAAGCTGAATAATAACTGTTGTGCTTTTTTGCAGGGTGACAGCGGAGGTCCTCTAGTTTGTGAATACAATGGCAAATGGCATATCATGGGTGCTACTAGCCACGGTACGGCAGGCAACATGGAAGGAGGACTTTGTGGCTTGTCTGGGTCTTATACAGTGTACTCGAAAGTTTCGGACAAGGTGGATTGGATAAATAAAATGCTTAACAAGTACAGTTAATATAAACAAACTGACAAAAAGCTTATGTACAGAATTTAACCATAAAAATACAAATAAATAGATTTTTATTGAATGATTGTGAGATTTTTTAAAAAGAATTTTCTTTTTTCAGAAACTTATATTGATTTCTTGAAGGATTATCGATCACATTATCTATACAGGTTGTTAAGCGAAAAAAGCAGAGAGGTGATTGTATACTTAAAAGAAAGACATTAAATCGGTGAAAATCGCAAAATCTGATATTGACGTCACTTGAGAATAACAAGATTTCAATAAAATTCGAAAACAAGTATTTGACAGCATGTGTACATCCGGTCTTGTGTTGTGCAATACAATAATACAAAAGAAAATTATATAAATGAATTCATTACATAACATTGTTGAATTGACATCAATGCGCAGTTTTCAACGACATAATGTCAATTAGGATTCTGCTCTTTATGTTAGGTTTCAGTTTACACTAGGTATCTGAAAGTAATACAATCAGTCTTATTTCAAACTAAACTTGCGAAAGTGAAAAAACGTGGTTATTTGTGCCATTCTGCATAAATTAAAAACTTTTGTTTTCATTTTTGATTTTTACTTTAACAAATTTAAAATTTCTCAGAACACTTTTTTTAAGGCAATCTGACCAGTATAGTAATTCCGCCATTTCAAGATTTCTAATTATCTTTAATTTCAGCTAAACAAGAGAGATAAGATAAAAAGACACAACTTAATTACTTTTATAAAGAAAAACTTATTTATCTCTATATAAAATTATTAAAGTGAAAAAAAAAGAATTAAAAAAATTAAGGAATTTCCAAAAAAGAGAAATTAAAGAAATGCCGTCAAAAAGTTTGCAACCATTGCCAAAGACATATCAGGTAGGATAGAGTAAGGATTTAAACTAAAATTTTCCAAAGAAATAATCACGTACAGGAATTACTTTATTTCTCTACAGCATAATTTATTAATCTTCTGATAATTCAGAAAAGAACCATAAATGTTTTGAAAAAAAATCCATTACATATAATTCCAGATCATTAAAATTACCAGAATCAATAGAACGTAACATTTCTTTCATTCAATTACACGAAAAAAGAGCACACCTATAAGATCAAAGTAAGAATTGCCGCTTTAAAAGATAAACAAACGAAAATTCGCTCATCCACAAAGAAAAGCTTATTGGATTCATTCCACTCGGCGCATTTCTTCTTGTTCAAGACAACGTGTCCGTTTTTAGTAAACTTTAAATTAAAGCTCAAACCGTATCTTCTGACATCTTACTTAAATAATTCAATTAAACTTAAAAACACCATCAGCAATTCACCAATATATGCCTTCCCTTTCCTCCGATTTCAGAACCTGCATCCCTATTTTCGCGATTTTTATAGATTCAAGATATATGCAATGACATATTCAATTACAATTTTCGGAGTTACCTGTCAAAGTACACTCATGTCCAAAATTAAGGTCACAAACATAAAATCTGAGAAAAATGAAAAACTATTCACTGTGTTGCCACGAAATTTGGCACAGAGGTACACTACAATGGAAGAAAGAACATACACACATAACAATATGGGAAAGATTTTAATTGGGAATTAAGAAACAGTGTATATCAAAAAGTGTTACATTATGAATCAGAGATAAAGCATTTATTTCGGGAAAAACCTGTCTAATATGGAGTGTGACCACCGTGCACTGCTATACAGGCTTCACAACGAGCTTTCATACTGTTTATGAGAGTGTCAATAAATGCTTGGGGCAACAAAGCCCATTCTTCCACAAACGCGGCTTTTAACTCTTGGAGGATATTAGGAAGGGGGTTACGCTGCGCAATGGCTCTTTCAAGACCATCCCAAACATGTTCAATAGGATTAAGATCCGGAGACCTCGAGGGCCAGTCCATACGTTGAATATCCTCTTCCTCAAGAAAATCATCAACGATCTGGGCTCTGTGTGGACGCGCGATATCGTCCATAAACATGAAGTCTGGGCCAAAAGCACCCCGGAACAACCTCACATAGGCTTCAAGGATCTCATCCCTATAGCGATGTGCATTGACAGTACATGCATCGAAGACGTGCAGTGGCGTACGACTGCCCAACATCATGCCCCCCCCCCCCAGGCAAGGATTCCTCTGCCACCAAATCTGATGATTTCTTTTACGTAGGAGAGATGATAGCGAGCTCCTCGCTCTCTCCAGATGAAGATTCGACAAGTGTTACTCTATGTAGTATATCTCGACATATTACTGAAAAGAACACGTCCCCATTCTTGCTGTGCCCAAGACTGATGTGTTCGGCACCACAACAACCGGGCTTTTCTGTTGAATGCAATCAAAGAGGCGCACTCAACTGGTCGCCGGGCATAAAGGACCCTCTCTGCTAGACGTCTGTATACTGTTTGTCTGGAAATTCTTATTCCAGACGCAGCAGCAAGGTCACAAGCAAGTTGAGGAGCCGTTGTCAGCCTGTGCCGTCGTGCGCTTAATGCCAAATAGCGATCCTGTGCAGGCGTCGTTGCTCTGTGACGGCCTTGGCCGGCCTTCCTGGTTACGGTACCACTTGTTGGGAATTGATTCCACAACCTGGATACCACTTTCGGTGCCACTTGTAACCATCGAGCCACCTCCGCTTGAGACTGACCAACTTCAAGCCTGCCAACGGATCTCCATCTCAAGGAATCGTCTAAACGATTATGAGAACTCATTCTCACTGTAAGCAGGCTAAATTTTTTGTTTTAATGCAATATTCACAAAATTGCCGGCAAAAATCCCAGATGCCTAAACGGTAAAATTTCAGTTGTTCCTCAAAAACTAATGCTAAACTACATTTTTTCCCACAACAAAGGTTAATATCGTGTTACCGGTCCTTCACAATATATAAAATATAATTTGTTTAAATTTTATGGTAGCCATTAAGAATTACTTTGAAAAAAAAAATTTTGTGACCTTAATTTTCGATATGAGTGTATATATCTGATCACCTTATATATTAGATCTTTGTTATTTAGCATCTATCTTCTTTTACACCTAAACATAACATACTGGTCGGCACCTAATGTGCTTTGTGTAGATTCAAGAATTACACGTAAATTAGAAGCAGTTTCGATCAAATTAAGCAAGAAATGTACTTCATTGAGGGGCGGATTCCCCATCAATAGGTCTGATACACTACAGGAGGATCAGACCTATTGATGTGAAGAACGAACCACATGAAACAAAACTGATTTGTATGCCAGAAGGTTGATGACGTGTCAAAAGTTCCATTTTTTTTTTCGATGTTTGCTTTTTCTATTCTAAATTTCTATCTGATTCGGTGAGGCGAATGGAGTTGAAAACCACTATTTTCTTTTCTAACGTCAGGGCAATCCTTCAGTCTGATATGATAATTTAGTCATGGCGGTATGGAGTCGATATCGTTAGTGAATAGATAGTCATACTGAATTTAATTTCGGTTTATTTAATAAACTGAAGATCATTTTTAAGTAAGATGAGTTATCAGTAAGTAATCCACATATTTTGTACGCAAAAATAACAAGAAATTTGAACCAATATTTGTAAAGCGATAGTGGATAATTTCATTCACTGACAGTTCTGCCATCAACAAATTTAACTACTGCTTAGCATCGTTCAATTTTATTGCATGAAAAAAAGGTGAATTAATTTTCAATTTTGGAATGAATTGTTTCATCTTGTAGCTGGGTGGGTGTATTTTATCCAAGGAAAGATGCTTTTTTGTCTTTTTCTTATTTTCGCACACACATACATATAACAACACACATGGACGATAATCACACATATATAAAGAAACACATAATATATACATTTAAAAGTAGAAATTGCCGCTAACAAAGAGCGAACGAATAATTCCTTTTGCCGCTAACAAAAGAGCGAGTGGTGCCTGCTTGCATCAGTTTCTCACCAACTCTCAGGTTGAAGTATTTACAATAAAAAGCTCTAGAGCACTTCCCTCACATTCCACATAAATAGTCCAGAGCATATTGCGCCATCTATGTTCGGTATTAATTTTTACTGTATGAATAAATATACAAAGAATAAAAAATACAAATAAAATAATTAAATGAAAAACAAAAATTGCAAATAATGAAATCACATAAACATACTCCGACCCATCAAGAAGTCATTCTTGATGCACAGGTGATATACAAAGTTTAACTATAAGCCTTTTAAAAAGCCCTTTCAAAGTTTTTAATTTAACTACTCTTATGGTCCCATCCTTACCAGGATGTATAGCTACAACCTTACCAAGAAGGTATGTTGCTGGGGGAGTACTATCTTCTTTAATAATTGCAATATCACCAATTTTAATGTTTGGATAACAATTTTTCCATTTTCTCCTATTTTGTAACGAGCTCAAATAATCTATATGCCATCTTTTACAAAAATTTAATTTAATTTTTTGGACAATATCCTAGCGTTTCCTTAATGAAAGTGTAGACACTTCCAGTGTCTCAGGAGGACTAGAATTACAACTTCAATTATAAAATGAGATGGTGTTAGAACATTTATCTACATCATCATTATCTAAACTAACTAGAGGTCTTGAGCTTAATATCGCCTCTATTTGAGTTAATAATGTATAAAGTTCTTCAAATGTTCAGTTCGAATTTCCTAAAACTCGTTTTAAGTGAATTTTTACAGATTCTACATCATCTTCCCAGAGTCCACCAAAATGCGGACTCAAAAGAGAGATAGTATGCCATTCAATTTCCTGTTGAGAAAGAAAATACGAAACCTTTTGATCTAGATTAATTTTAAATAAATGGTTGTATAAATCTTTGATCTTCCTTTTTGCTCTAAAAAATTAGTTCCATTGTCCGAATGAATATGTTTAGGTGTGCTCCTTCTTGAGCAAAAATGTTTCAATGCAGCGATAAAGGAATCGGACGTGTAATCAGTTACTAATTCTAAATGTAAAACCGTCGTAGCAAAGCATGCAAATACAACAATTTAACCTTTCGTTGTTTTGTCTCCTTTCCCTCGGTGCTCCAATATAGAAATTGGACCTGCATAATCAATACAACATACAAAAAATTGTCTATTGAGAGTCCTCAGGAAGATATCCCATTTTTTGTTTTGACAGATTACTTCTAAATCTACAACATACAACAAAATTTAATACACATTTTTTAACTATACTTTTAACATTTAATATCCAAAATGTTTGGCGTAAAATATCTATTAACAAATTACCACATGCATGCAAATTTAAAATATGGAAATACTGTACAATTAGAATACTTAATTTAGGTTAGGTAATATGATAGAATGGTTTGCATTATACTGCAAAGATGCATTTTGAAGATGCCCTCCCACTCTGAGCAACCCGTCCTTATCAATGAATGGACAAAGTGCTGATAGTGGGCTTTTCTTTGGCATTGGTTGGTTTGACTTTATACAATTAATTTCAGCATCAAAAAATACAGTTTGAACATATGTTACAATAATATTACTAGCAAAAAATTCTTTCCTTTGTAGTTTTAGGTTCAATTATAACTGTAGAATTCTTATTCACTTTACCAGTTTTACAATTATTTATAAATCTAATACAAAAACATAGTACATTAATTAACTTAGTATATGACGAATATTTTTCAATTAATGAATCTATTAAATCATTTTTCAAAATTGCAGCAAATACACATGCAGTTTTTTTTTCTTTTCCTCAAAGGCTGAGTCATTGTTTTTGAATATTGGTTGCTTTGGCCAATCAGCCGCTGATGATGATAGGAAAGTAGGGCCCTCCCACCATAAGCGACAATCTGGCAGATCCTTAGGAGACAAACCTCTGGATCTTATATATGCTGGATTTTCTTTTGACGGCACATACCTCCATCTATTTTGAGGGATGAGGTCCAAGATCTCTGAAGTACTGTTGGCAAAAAAGGGCTTCCAATTTCGAGAAGAAGCCAACCAGGAAAGAACAACTTGAGAATCTGTCCAAGTATATAAATTAATAACTTGATCATGAAAAATATTAATTAAAACAGATAATAAACGGGCTAACCATGGAATGGATACAGGCTTTAGCGGAGCTACCTTGCTTTTAGCTGCTAAAATAGTGGCTTTAGTAACACCATTATCAAACCGTTGAACTGCATAAATGATACAGGCATATGCTGTTTCCGATGCATCTGAAAAGGCATGAAGAGTAATTTCCCTTTCTGTAATTAGAAGCCATCTCGGAATAGAAATGTGACATATTTGCTGAAATTCCTTTTTGAATTTACGCCACTTAACTGCAAAATGTTCCTGTAAGACATTGTCCCAATCAAGTTTCAGCAACCATAACTGCTGATAAAAGATTTTTATTGATATTGTGCAAGGTGAAAGAAAACCCCAAGGATCAAATAGCCTTGCTGATTGTGACAGAAAAGATCTTTTGGCGATTTCATTCTCAAAGTTAAAGTCAATTTTAAAAGCAAAGCAATCAGTAAAAGAGTACCAAATAAGTCCCAGAGTTTTACAGCAGTTTTCGGGATGAATTTCCACATTGGATTCCTTAGCACTTAGACATACAGCTAAATTATTTAAGACATGTGGAGAATTGGAACGCGACTTTCTTAAGTGAAATCTTCGGACATCTAGAATTTCCGACAATTTTTGGATTAAAGCGATTGCTTCTTCATTAGATTTTGCTCCAGCCATCAAGTCATCCATATAAAAGGAATTTTGAATTATTTTTGATATTTCAGGATTTATAATTTGAGAATCCAAGCCTATTTGATGTAAACATCTAGTAGCTAAAAATGGAGCGGATGAAGTTCCATAAGTTACAGTAGAAAGTTTGTATTCCTTAATAGTGGAATCAGATGAATTTCTCCACACTAATTTTTGCAAATTTTGATCTTCTGAATCAATTAAAATTTGTCTATACATTTGTTTTATCTCGGAAGTTAAAGCAATTTTATTTAGTCTGAATGCGACAAGAATAGTAAAAATATCTGGTTGCAATATTTTCCCTACCCCCAAAACTGAATTCAACGAATTAGGCGGTTTGCAGGATCCATCTAACACAACTCGAAGTTTGGTTGTAATACTGTCTTTCTTTTGCACAACATGATGAGGAAGAAAGTAATCCGGTTTAGAAGAATCAAAATCTTTGTTAGGTGACATATGCCCCAATTCTTCATATTCACTCATAAAACCCTTGTATTCCTTATATTTTTTCGGATCATCCTTGTTGAAAAGAAATTATAGAAAAAATCGTTTGCGAAACGAAACCGAAACTAAAGAAAAATAACGTTTGCTCGCAATTGGTGAACTTCTTATGAAACTCATCAGATGTTCTTCTCTTTAAAAATATGAAAACTAATAATCAATAATAAGAAAGAAATGAAGAAACTTATCTGTTTCTCCTCCTGACATCTCGTCTGTGCCTCCAATTTGTAGCAGGGTGGGTGTGTTTAATCCAAGGAAAGATGCTTTCTTGTCTTTTTCTTATTTATTTTCGCGCGCACACACACACACACATATAACAACACACATGGACGATGATCACACATATATAAGGAAACACATAATATATACATTTAAAAGTAGAAATTACCATTAACACAGAGTGAACGAATAATTCTTTTTGCCGCTAACAAAGAGCGAACGAATAATTCCTTTTGCCGCTAACAAAAGAGCGAGCGGTGCCTGCTTGCACCAGTTTCGCACCAACTCTCAGATTGAAGTGTTTACAATAAAAAGCTCTAGTGCGACTTCGACTTCGACTTCGATGGTAGGCTTATCGGGGCACCCGTCCTTGGAGAAGGACTATCTCCTTATTGATGTGACTGATAAGAGCTTTACTTTTAATAAATTGCCATGATATTGTTGGGTTATTGAGAAATTTACTAGGGTTAAGTTTCGTGGTGAAACTAGCGTTGTGATTGGCTGGGCTTAGGAGGAATATAGAATGGCGTATTGCTATTGGTTGTTACTGGTGGAGTAGGTGAGTGCATATGCTGCCAGATGTAAACGGGACTTTGCAATGTAAATCTAATGCAGGGTGAAATTACATGTTTAATTTTATAACACTAGATGGCGCCATGGGCGTCGATTGTTACATTAATTTGGACAAGTGATGTTAAAGGGTTAGACTTGTTAGCGAAAGGGTTAAAGGTTTAAAGGAGCACGTTTTTGGGTCTTTTAATTCGTGGATTGGGATCATATTTAGGGATTAGTTCTAATGCTTCGTTATCTATATTTACAAGGTTATTATAAAAGTTAGTGGTTATTTTTTGAACGAATTTTTTGAGTGGTGGATAATCGATTGCTTTGTAAATTTCTGAGTTGGAGAAAGATCTGGGTGCTTTACAAATATTTTTTATTATTTGATTTTGTTATTGATCTAGTAGTTTGAAGTTACTTTTGGCAGCATACCCCCACACTGGGCAGGCATAAGTGATTACTGGACGCAAATAGGCTGTGTAAATAAGTAATTTATTTTCCCTATTCATTTTTGAGTTCCATGATATTAGGGGGTAGAATTTTCGCGCTAGTTCACGGAATTTATTTTTGATGTAGATAAAGTGGGGTTTCCAAGTTAATTTCCTGTCTATAATTACTCCGAGATATTTGCAATTCTGAGACCAAGGGATAATTTTGTCGTTAATTTTAAGCTGGGGGTATGATTTATTTGCAGGTGATTTATGAAATATTATAGCTTCTGTTTTCGTGACGTTAATTGTAATTTTCCATTTTTCGAACCAGCCTTCAAGTTTTTTGAGGTGTCTGTTTAGTGCTAGTTGTATGTAATTTGGGTTTTTATTTTTTGCAAGAATTGCTGTGTTGTCCGCGAAGATGCATAACATTGTATTGAACTGTTTAGGGATGTCGCTAATGAAGATGGAAAACAACACTGGGCCAATTTTAGAGCCTTGGGCTACCCCAGCATGAATATTTTTTTTCTGAGAAGATTGCATTTTTGACTTTGACTTTAAATTTACGGTTTAAGAGGTAGGAATGAATTATTTCAATGAGGTAGTTGGGGGTATTATATTTAATTAATTTATAGATTGAACCATGTTGCCAAACTCTATCGAATGCCTTTTGGATGTCTAAAAAGACTGCTGCTGATTTGTTTTTGTTATTAAATGCTTCTTCGATGAATTCGGTAACACGGTATTGTTACAAACCTGCGATTCGGCTTCCCAACATAGTTTGTTCCATCAATAGAAAGAAAGTTTTACAGTCATCTGAATGGGACTAGCGCGTCGGAGGTCCCAGAGCTTGGCGACTTGGCGACAAATTTGGCGACTTTGGCGCCAAAATAGATAATACCCGAAACTTCGAGAATTTTCCCGATCCGTCCAGTAGGAACCGAGATACGCCTCGAACGTTCCTGATTGGTTGAGAGGCTTCTAGCCCCGCCTTCTGAGACCTATAAAAGGGTCCACAGCTGCCAGAGCAAGCAAGCCAGTAGTCAGAGTGGACGGAGTGGTGGAAGAAGAGTAAGCGGAATCGACGGAGCGAAGTCAGTAATACGAGCCAGAGTCGGAGAAGTAGAAGACGGAGGAGTCGGAAGCGACTGAGGAAAGTTAGTGCTGAACTGAGCTGTGCGCTACTGTCTGCAGTAGACTCTGGTTGTATGCTGCTGTGTATGCTGTTGTATGCTACACGTCTCGGGTGAAGATAATCGTCTTCTGTGCTGTATATAGTTGTCGCTTTGTGCTGTCCTGTGTGTCTTCGTGTAAATAAACGTCGTTGTTTTTATTCTACTTCTGCCTACGGATTGAGCGTTCTCCACACCATATAACTTCCACTATCCAAACGAACCCCGGTAGAAAATTCGTAACATTTGGTGTCAGAAGTGGGGTAGTGGTCAGCAGTGTATGGTGAAAACGAGATCTCAGGCTACGATGGCTGAAAGCGGTAATGGTCAGTTACTGGCTCTGTTGGCTGAGATGAAGAAACTTATGGAAGAGATGAAGCAAGGACAAGATGAGATGAAGCAAGGACAAGATGAGATGAAGCAAGGACAAGAAAGAATGGAGAAAAGACAAGAAAAAATGGTGCAGGAGATGAAGAAATCTATGGAAGCCTTCACGGAAGAAATGAAAACCGGATTTGAATACATGAAGAGCGAATTGAAGAAAGGAATTTCATCGTGGAAAGAAATTTTAAAAGATGAAGTTAACAAAACATAAAAAGTCCAAGATATCACAGAAGAAATTGGAGGAAGTAACGAGAGCCAAGTGGAAGGAGAAAAGAGTGAAGACCGAATGGAGACTGGTGTCACCGAAAGGGAGCTTAGCCATCCGGAGGATGAACCGAGGTTTAATAAGGAGAGGAACCAACAGGGAGAATGTCAAATAGTTGCGGAGCTGAAACAGTCTTCTCCGAAAGAGTCCCCTGAAGTGGAACCGAAAGTGCAGGCGCTTGGGGATGGAGAAGATGGACTTTCTTCGGACGGGTCTGTTGATAGCGACCCGTGCTCGATGCCTATGGATTCAAGAGTTGATGCGGCCCTGTTTGGATTGGATTCGTCCCAAAGATTAAAGGAGCTACCTCTCTGCAAGCCTCTTGATATCTCCTTGCATAGTGACACGGAAGAAGACTACGTGGCGGGAATCGCTGATCCCTGTAGTCACAATCTCAACTTCCTTCAAGAATTCATCTTTACTGTGGATCTGCATAGAAGTGCGATGCAAATAGGAGCCGATGAATCTCCTGTGCATCCGGACATGTTATGTCGTCGCAGAAGGACCCTTCCAGCAAAAACGGATGCGCTCTTCGGAAGATCCAGTGTGGAGGGCGTCGGACAATTCTCGAGTGTCCAGAATAGACCGGGAAGAGGTGGACGTATTCCCGTGAAAGCTTTGGCGACGAAGGCGAATACCTGGCTTTCGAGTGGACTTCAGAAGGCACCGTTGGATCATCCTGATACACGGCTGGTTCGATGGAAGAAGTTCAAAGTGACCAACCGACCAGCCTGGCAAGAATTCAGTCCGGAGGTCTCTACTACGATCCAGCGTTTGGCTCCATGGGACATCCTGCATTTTAAGGAGCGGAATCAAGTCTGGATGTACAATCCGAAACGACGAAGAGGTCCGGGTCAAAATCATTGAGAAGGTTCGGATGAATCGTTAGTCGCCGCCAAGTTAGTGAATGATGTCATCTTCGAAAGACCAGAAGCCGCCTAAAACATCGTCATAACATCATACGGAAGCCTACGCCAGCTGTTGGAATGAAGTAGGACTGCCGGGACGTCAGTCCTTGAAGAGGGGAGCAATGTTACAAACCTGCGATTCGGCTTCCCAGCATAGTTTGTTCCATCAATAGAAAGAAAGTTTTACAGTCATCTGAATGGGACTAGCGCGTCGGAGGTCCCAGAGCTTGGCGACAAATTTGGCGACTTTGGCGCCAAAATAGATAATACCCGAAACTTCGAGAATTTTCCCGATCCGTCCAGTAGGAACCGAGATACGCCTCGAACGTTCCTGATTGGTTGAGAGGCTTCTAGCCCCGCCTTCTGAGATCTATAAAAGGGTCCACAGCTGCCAGAGCAAGCAGGCCAGTAGTCAGAGTGGACGGAGTGGTGGAAGAAGAGTAAGCGGAATCGACACGGAGCGAAGTCAGTAATCCGAGCCAGAGTCGGAGAAGTAGAAGACGGAGGAGTCGGAAGCGACTGAGGCAAGCTAGTGCTGAACTGAGCTGTGCGCTACTGTCTGCAGTAGATTCTGGTTGTATGCTACACGTCTCGGGTGAAGATAATCGTCTTCTGTGCTGTATATAGTTGTCGCTTTGTGCTGTCCTGTGTGTCTTCGTGTAAATAAACGTCGTTGTTTTTATTCTACTTCTGCCTACGGATTGAGCGTTCTCCACACCATATAACTTCCACTATCCAAACGAACCCCGGTAAAGAAAATTTCGTAACAGTATAGTTGGTGTGTTGTAGAAAGGTTTTTCCTGAATCCAAATTGTTCTGGTATGAGAATTTTATTTTCTTCAAGGAAAGTGTTTAGTCTTTTAAGTATTATGTGTTCAGTTAATTTACTTATTGATGGTAGTAGGGAGATGGGTTTGTAATTTGTGGGGTTGGTTGGGTCTTTACCGGGTTTGTGTATAGGCACAACAGTTGCTGTCTTCCATCTTTTGGGAAAATATCCAATAATTAAAATTTTATAAATTAATATTGTAATTTCGAATATGATATTGTCAGGGAGATTTTTGAGCATTTTATTGTTTATTCCATCATGTCCAGGGGATTTATTAGTTTTAAGTTTTTTAATTGCTAATTTAATTTCACTGGGGGTGGGAGGTGTTCTGATTTCTTTTGAGTGTGTTTTTATTGAATTTAAATTGGGGTACTGTTTCATTAACCATGTTATCAGTGTCTATGTCTATTGTGTCATTATTTGAATTTGTTTTTCTAAATTAGTGGCTATGCATTATGCTTTGTCTTCATCTGTGAGAGCAAGTGTGTAGGTGTCAGTTAGTGGTGGAATATTTTTGAATTTCTTTTTAAAAGGTTTCACTAGCTCCCATATAGTGTTGTCTTTTGCATTAGCATTAACTATTTTATCAATGAAATTATTTTGTTCTATTGTTTTATTTAGTTTGGTAATTTCTTTGTTTAGTTTATTTGTTTAGTTTGTTTAGTTTATTCTTGAAGGCTGGGTCCCTAGTTTGTTGAAACATCTTTCTAGCATAATTACGTTCTTTATTAAGTTTCTTTATTTTTGGGTTAAAGTGAAAATTGGATGGGGTGACGGGTTTAGACGCTGTGATCTTATTTTGGTTAATTAGTTACTTTAAAGTATTGACTGCGTTTTCTAATTTATTTTCAGTGTCAATATTTATGAAATTAAGATTTTTAGTTTTAGCTAGGTTATTTTTGAATAGGGTCCAATTGGTTTGAATTTTTCCTAGGTTGTCTGGCAAGGTGTATTTAATAAAGAAGTTTATCAGTATGGGATTGTGATCGGAGCTTAGTTCAGGGATGGAGAGTATTTCATATGGAAAAATAAAATCTTTAACTAGGGTGAGGTATATTGTACTTGCTGAGTGAGTTCCAAATCTTGTGGGGGTAGTAGGAGCGATGGTATCTATGCCAGCTCTTTTGCAAAATGTATTGAGAGATATTTCTCTGGTTGAGTTGTAATTACATCCCCAGTTTTTATGATGGGCATTAAAATCTCCGGTTATTATTTGGTTGGGGCTAATTTGTATTAGTGCTTCTATGTCAAAAGTAAAGAGGGAAGTGTCAGAATTGGGGGGAATGTAAATGGAGGTGAGCGTTATGGATTCTTTATTTTTAAAATTAATTACTATTACGTTTGCTTTTACATGATAAAGAGTTGGTAGTTCATAGTGGGGGATATAATTTTTAATTAGTATAGCTGTTCCTCCTGCTGCGTTTTGGTTGGGGTTTGTAATTTGGCGGTAGCTGTAGTAAGCAACGTAATTTGCTAGAAAGATTTTCTTTTGTGGTCTCAGGTGTGTTTCCTGAATTAGGATAATGTCGGGGTTATACTTATTTACAAACAGTCTGAATTCGTTTATTTTATTCTTGATCCCGTTTGCGTTCCAGTACACAATGCTTAAACTATTTAGATTGAATTAATTTAATTAGATGCATGAGTTTCATGGCTTTTAAAAGCCATCATTAATAGTTATAGTTTATCTTCTAAAGAGCTTGTATATTTAAGTTGTTTTAGTGCTGTAAATAGATTGGGATAAGTTTTTACTAACTTTCTTACTTCATGTGTTGCTTCAGCGATGTTTCTGATAAAACTGTCGCCTAGCATTGCTGTCAGGTTAATGTTGTCACGGTTATTGTTTTTGTTTACAATAACAGAAGATTGGTCTCGTGGCGCCCTCTGTTGGGAAGCGTTGCCATTAAGGAGGTCGGCGAAAGATTTGTTTTCTTGAATACATGCCTGCCGGATGTTTATGTTTTTTCTGGTTGGGGGGTAGTAATTATCGTGGATATTGTTGTTATTAGGTAACTGGGGGAATGCTTCGCAGCCCCTATAAGATGTGACATGGCCTATTTTATTACAATTGATGCATTTTGGTTCTGCTATTTTTTCTTTGATTGAGCACTGGTTAGTTAGGTGCTCCTGGTTACATTTTAAGCATCTTGGCTTCATCTCACAACATTCTGCGGTGTGGTGAAAGAGATTACATTTGAAGCATTGGTTTATTGTTCTCCTGCCCCTAAAGGATTCTACCTTGATTTTTAGGTAATTTATATGTGTTATATCAAAAATTCTTTGTGCCTCATTATTTCTCCTTAACTCAATGAGGTAGAAGGGGAGGGGGCGTCTGGATTTCAACTGTGTTAATTGTGATACTTTAGTTACAGGTAGGTCATATTCTATTAAGAGGACTTCTTTTAGTTCATCTGTGTTTTGATCATGGGGTAACCCTTTGATCACTACTTTTAGTGTCCTCTCATCTCTTGGCTTAATGATGTAAAAATCATAGCCCTGGGTTTTACAGAAATTAGTGATTTTTCTATGTTGTTCTGCATCGGTGGGAAAGATTTTTACATATACACTCGTTAGTTTGTTGCCTGTTGGACCACAGACATTCCTGATTTGCACGAGTATTTCTGCGTAATCTTGGTTGTACCTAAGCATTATTGGGGGGAGTTTTTTAATTGGGATGGCTGTTATGGTTTAAATTTATTATTTGTGGTTTAAATTTATTATTATTTGTGGTACAAATAAATTAAATTTATTTGTGGTTTCAATTAGATTAATTTGGCTATTTTGAGCTGGGCGGGCTGTTTTTCTTTTTGGGGACATGGTAAATTTCTCCTGGTTTGCAAATTTAGCTCTATCATTGCCACAACAATTAGGTAGAAGGTCCAACTCACCCTCTAGTGCTCCTTTCTGTGCAAGGGCCTCCTGGTGGTTTTGCCTCATGTTGTGGTAGTCCTGGCATTCTGTATCAAGTCCATTTTCCAAATAAAATTGGATTGCATTTAGTAATCTTTTGATTTTATAGAATTCGATTTTTCGCTCTAAAAAGAGCCGTTCGCTACAGTGACATTGTTGCTGAGTATTCTCAGCATCAGTTTCCATATCATCGGCACGTATGCGTTTACCGCTTTCCTCCTCCGAGTCGCTACCGCTCATGACGGTAGCTAGTAAGAGAATGAGAATAAAAGCTCTAGTGCGCTTCCCTCACATTTCATATATACAAATGGTTCAGAGCATATTGCGCCATATATGTTCAGTATTAATTTTTACTGTATGAATAAGTATACAAATAATAAAAAATACAAATAAAATAATTAAATGAAAAAGAAAAATTACAAATAATGAAATCACATAAACACATCTAAAAGTTTACATTTTTTTAAATGTTCAATTTTATGCATGGTCTTGCTCAAAAATAAAAGTCCATTGTTTACAAAAGTCAAATGAAAGTAAATTTGTCGGATACCTATAAATTGAAATATCAGAATAAAGTACAACAATAATGATTACTTTAAACAACATTTGAATTTTATAATTGATTAGAAGGGCAGCCAGCATATAATTATATACAAGGTGATTCAAAATTAAAACATCCCTACTCTGAGCTCTCTATACAACGAATTACTCAATGTAAAGGCTCCATAATTGTTGAGCATACTATTCAAGACATGGAGAAACGGATTACGCAGAAAAAAAGCACCGGTAGATGGCACTGTACAACAGAAAATATGCTGAAAAGACACAAATAACCACAAAAAACAAACACATGCGATATAAATTTTTTCCTTTTTAATTTCTACTGCTGATATGAAAAAAAGAAAATGAAAAAGTGAAGAAACTTAAATTGTCATTGCAACAGCAATTTCACACTGTAAGCAAAAATTTGTATAAACACTTGGTTTGCAGCTACTGTTCTATACTTTATTTCACCATAACTTGGCAGTATTGTAAAAGGCAGAAAATGTGACGCTCCTCGTTGGGAAAGAGTTCCCCATCAATGTTAACTTTAAAATAGCTAAAATGCGCATAAATTTATCAAATAATATCATAAATTACAGAAATCCTTTTTTTTATCAGTATGTATTTAAAATTATTATCAAGTTAGAAGTGCTTATCTGTTAAGTATTTTGTAAATTAAGCGAACGAATAAAACCAAACGATTGACATAATGAATTCCGCTTTGGCTAGAACCGGTTTTCAAGGCCAAATATTTGGCGCAATTTTCTTGTACGCTTCCACCAACTTTGCTACATTCAGTTCGCAACCGTTATTATCCTAACTCTACTTTTTTATTCTCGCTTTTTTTACCAGCTATTTTTTTTGATACTGTTAATCACTTAGTAGTTATTAGTTTCGATTGTTGAATATTTATTCGATTCCTCATTTCTATTCACTGCTAAAATGTCTGAAAAAGTGTTATCATCGACTGCGTTGTACACACCTTCAAGACGAGTGAAACAAACAAAAAGTGCAGCACGCAGAAAATATTAAATGTTTATTTTCGACTCCAAGAAGAAAACCTTCAAGATTCTATCAACCAAATCGTCAATAAAGTTTCACATCTTAC
The DNA here is from genome assembly GCA_026543865.1 of Argiope aurantia. Classification (NCBI taxonomy): domain Eukaryota; kingdom Metazoa; phylum Arthropoda; class Arachnida; order Araneae; family Araneidae; genus Argiope; species Argiope aurantia. The sequence goes on from JAPMOR010076963.1 coordinate 1,123,032, forward strand.
AGGTGTTTCGCAAAGAACAGTTTCCCGTTTGAAAAAAAGAAATAAAGGCAACCAGTCCTTTAAGTACCCATGGAAAGAAACGACCAGGCTCAGTAGGTAAACATTCAAGTCTTGTAAAATCTGATTTTACATTATCCTGTATTTGATGAAAAATCCATGCATTTCTTCGGAGAAATGAGATCCCAACATTAGATAAAGTTTTAAAAGATGTGAATTATGATACAGATATCTTTTCGAAAAACATTAGCCGAACTATGCTTTACAGAATATTGAAAGATTTGGGGTTTTCTTTTGAAAAACGATGAAACGAAATGAAATAATTTTAATGATTTATTAAAATAATGCATCAATAATATTGAACAAAATAAGGAAAAAAATTAATTCTCTGATTTAAAATGATAATAAAGTTAATAAATATTTACTATTTGGCGAAAAATTTGCGAGATAAAGTTTTGCCAGCGACCTACATTTCTAGTAATTTTGTAGTTTAAAGTAACCCAGTTCCCCTGAAAACGACTGTGATTCGACATGCCTAGAATATACTCTACTGCCAAGTTAGGGTGGAACAGAGTATAGGCATAGAACAGGATAAAACAGGGAAAATGTAATTCTTATCAGCAATGGTTGTCAGGACGTGCTTTGCTTGTGAAGTTGTTTTATAAAACAAAGGAAATTCTGTAGCTGCACTTGAGAATTTATTCAAACGACCATTACTTCCACACGCTTTCAAAAGGATGATTGCTCCATTCGAGAAAACTGGAGATCTTAGAGTTCAACCGGGTCGAGGACGTAAATCGACTCGTCCAGATGTTGCCACCTCTATTGTTGAACAATCAATGGATAACATTGTAGACTGCAGTAGTGCACGTACAGTGCCACGCCACTTGGATATTCTCTATACTACAGTGTGGAACGTACTGAGAAAAACAGTGCATTTTTCCCCCGTACAAAATTCGTTGCAATCAGCAGTTGCTGCTCATCGACAGGGAGAAGCGAGTGACCTTTGCATTGACATTTTTGGCTAGAGTTGAAATGGATTTGTAGTGGCCATGGCAGATATTATGAAGCGATGAAGAACATTTCCATTTAAGTGGATCAGCCAACATCCATAACTGTCGCATTTGGAACAAGGAAAACTCTCGTACCTTCCGAGAGATTCCACTTCACTCACCGAAAGTTACAGTTTGGTGTGGATTCAGAGCCACATTTATTTTTGGACCTTTCTTTTTCGAAGAGGCTACACGCAATGGTCTTGTGGCATGCACCGTGGTGGCATGACCAGGAGGTACAAAACATGTTCGAACATTTTGTTGTACCCCAAATGCAACAGCGCCAATGTCTTGCTTCAATTACTTTTATACAAGATGGAGCGCCTCCACACATTGGACTTTGTGTACAGCAGTTTCTGCAGCAACATTTTACTAATGATATAATAATTAGTCGAGTAGTTCCCGACAATCTGGCCATTTCGTTCTCCAGATCTTAATCCCTGTGATTTTTGGCTGTGGGGGCTCTTAAAAAATCTAGTTTATCGAGGACGTCGGGTAACCTTGGCAGATTTGAAAGACAATATCACTCTGCATGTGAGAAGCACCACAATCGACCAATTACGATTCGCAGTTGAACAAGCTGTCCATAGAATGCAGATTTTGCCTCTTGAAGAAGGGAACCATATTGAGCAGCTTCTCCAGCATCGATAGGGTCCTTGTGATTGAATGTTTGATGCGTTCGAATAAAATGTGCTACAAATGTGTGTTTTGTGTTTTACAGCATATTTTCTGTTATACAGCGCTATTTACCAGTTTTTTTTTATTGCGTAATCCGTTTTCCCATGTCTTGAAAAGTATGCTCAACAATTTTGGACCCTTAACACAGAGTAGTTCGCTGTATAGAGAGCTCAGAGTAGGGGTGTTTCAATTTTGATCAACTTGTACATATACTTTCATTATCCTCTCACTGCAGGGAAGCTCTCATGGATTGCAGAAGTTTTTTTCATCTGCCTTTGATAAATTTTGTATAAAACAGATTCAGTTCAAGTTCAATATAGGTATATACCAGATTTTTACCGACTGATTTAAATTCATTTATATATAAGACTTCTTGTTATTATTGATTTCTGCATTCATTTGTAAAATAAATCTGAGACAGAATTAATTTAGAGAAGAGATATCAGTTCTATTCTTGTATTATAACCATCCCTAAGATGAGAAGTTCTTATTTTAGATAGTTTTTATTTTGTTATAAAACTATGACTTAAAACTGACTATGACTTGACAATGCTAAAAAAAGCACAAATAAAAAGCAAAAATATAATAAAAATGAAATATAAAATGATTTAATGCTCCAAGCACCTTTCAAAGCAGTAATTTTTTGATCAAATTCCAGTTTCAATAAAATGTTCCATAGATGGCAACCCCCTCCCCCCAAAAAAAGATACACAGTCACATACTACCGCTTTTGCCGCTCACTCGTATTATTAATAATATTTCTAGAGATATGATTACCCTACGTTGCAGTTAAAATTTAAATTAAAAATGTGGATTATTGATTTCAAAGACGTATTATCAAACTCAACACAGCATCATATTTTAACACGCAATTTTATGAAGGCATTTAAAAGGAAGATGTGTCACTGGAAAAATAATTACTAGCAGAAATTATAATGCATGTAATATTGACATTGAATTATAATGTAATATATAAAAAATACATTTTTCTTACAAATCTTCAGAATTCTATTTGAGAATTATTTGTATTATTCCTTATCTTTTTTTTTGTTAATTTGATGTATTAGATAAATTAGCAGTCTTCTCTTATAATGATTGTTTATTTAGTTATAACATATTCATTTTATTATTTATGTTAGTGCTTTCTGAGAAATTTGCATTTTTTTCAGATGAAAAAACAACACAATTTTATTTTGATGCAACGATTTACTTGAAAATAAAATTTTAGGAATTATTTTTATTTCTACAGTGATATACTTCAATTCTTGAATAAAAAATTCCGCGTTTCTGTTCATGCACAAAAAAAGCAAAATTTCGATCACAGTGGCAAAAACCTGTGAATGAAAGATGTCATGAAACAATGAAATTGATTTGAATGTTGTTACAATTTAAATACAATTACAAATTGCGTATTACAACAATACGCAAATTGTAACAACGCATTATTACACATTGCGTTTTAAATGAATTAAAAAAATATTAAATTAAAAAGAAAATTGTATTAGATATTTATTAAATTTATTTTTAAGAGCCGATATCTGAGAAAATACCCAACATGGGCCTTTATTTTTCAATTAAATATATACACATTAATATACAATATGACACAGTTATATGTATATTTATTGAGAGAAAGGTAAAACGAGGACAAATTAGCAACATAAGCACAATTTACAGCTTTTTAATTTTATAAAAAAAGAAATGAAATGAAGCACTGAATATGCATTTAACATAAAATGATTTAAACACTAGCTTGTTTTAATTAGATTTATTAAATGAGTAATAATATATTTGCCAATTTCTTTTTAACAAATGTTTTAAAATTAGTTTTTTAAAGAGATAAAGTTGAGTTTGGCCTTAAATTGTAAAGAGCTGATAATGGAAACAAAAATGAAAAACCTAAGAATTGTTTACAATTCTTGGGTGTTGGTTTAAACATGAATCTGAATGAGAGTTTATTTATGAAACTCATCTGAGAAATCAATCTTTTTTTCACCAAGTCTAATTTCTCATTACAGCATAGAAGCTTCCATTTATACATTGCAATTGTGAGCTCTTTCAGATGGCTTCTGTCTTTTACTGTGACTCCAATTCAAAATGCAAAACGTTCTTTCAATTGCAACACATAAACAGACGGTGGTAGAAAGGGGAGTAAGGTTTCTCCGTAGGAGGGGGGACGACAAATAGCATTTCTCTAATTTAGCATCAAAATAACACAAATAAAAAACTACTAACTATTTGTATGGTGTTGAGTAATTAGAATTTTATCACAGCAATTATAGCTATAACTGCTGTTTTTGGTGAAGTAAATAACAATAAAGTTATTACTTAATAAAAAGATTATTAGAACCAATTTTTTTAATTAAAAAGTAATTTTTGAAAGAATATTTTTCAGATAAATTTTTATGCGTAAATACATTTTTAGACCAACAGTTTGCATTTTTCTATTCCTCAAAGCAAAATAATTGTAAGTTCTTTAAAAAGTAAGAATTATTGTGGGCATCACGGAGAAATATTCAAATAATGAAAAATTCATTCAATCTCGTTAACATTCCAATTGTTTAAAAAAAGTTTTTCCCTAAATTTGCCGCGCTTAAAAGGCTATATTAAAACTTGCCTAGTTTGCAAACATAAATTACAGAGCTAACATTAAATTACAATATACAAGAATAGTTTCAATAAGAATTTCAAAGATGATTTTAAGTTGAAGAAACTTAAAATCGCCTTTAATCATAAAGCCAACTATGCCAAAATAGGTTAATGCCTTCCTTTCCGTTTGATTCACGGTCTGTACCAATGTTTAGATTCATCTAACACACAAGATGTTTACAATGTTTTAATGAAATATTTAAAATATTTTGCACATCTCTTTCTTATTAATGAGCGCATTTATTAATAGAATGTATGTCTATATTTGTAATAGTTTTTAGTAAATTTTCGTTATCAGTTGCAAGACTTTGTGAACACCCTGTATATAATATTTGTATACCGCAATTATTAATATATCCAACATATTTTTTAGATTGCGAATAATTTTTCGATTTCAATTATGTGTGTAGGAAGGTGGATGCCCTTTCCGTTGCCTCCTGACAACGATCATTTTCAGCTCAGTATAGAAAGCTCGATAACTATAGAAATTTCAATACATATAGAAAGTTCGATCAAACTCGATCAGCATCGAATGCCCGATCAAGATTTATGAGCATTAAAATTTAAATAGGATCAAATGACTGGTAGATATATCTGCCGCTAAAATTAATACTTATTATAAATAAAAAACAATATAATTTAATGAAAAATCTATTATGAAATTGAAATGGCAATACTTTTAAAAGCATACAATACTGTTAAAGTTCGAAAAATTATATATCTTCGAAAATTTAAAAACACATACTGCAGAAACAAAATTACTTTGAAAAAGGGGAAAAATCTTATGGCATAATTCAGAGCAGATTTCGAAAGTTCGAAGATAATATTTATGAAATTTCGATCTGCACCGAAAATTTGATCATAAATAACATTTATTCATCAAACAGTAAGAACACTTGCATTTATTTATCGTAATGTCGTCATAATAAATCGTTTCTTTTTCCTTCAAATATTGATATCGAAAAATCATTGTTTTCAAAATATTGAAAATCAGCATAGCCACAACCACTGATTAACACCTGTCTATTGTTGGTTATGGCACAGCCCTACCAGGTACCATAGAAAAAAAAAATAACGAAGTCAGTTTTTAGGGAAAGTAAGAAATAAATAATATCATATTAATATGTTAAAACCATGTTTTGAGACTTGAAATAGTAAATATGACAGATACACAATAAATTATATCCTATCAAATGCACAATCGGTTTGTGGTCTGTTCACCCTGTACGAGAGGCTGATAAGAAATTGACTCATCTCCATATAGATCACACTCGTTTCAGTCACCACCATCTACTATTTAATGATAGAACACGTTTGTCGCACATGCCACGCGAATTTTAGTATGAAACACATTTTTGTTGAATGTCCTTTTAATTCTCATCGTTATTACCATTTTAATTCAACATGTCTTTTGAAAGACTTCATTCGTGAGAAGCACCATCCAAATGTTTTTAATTTTATAAAGTCAGTTTTGTGTGTGTGTGTGAGCATCTAACACCTTTTATCATTTTTCTTATTTCTTTTAAAAAGTTACAGTTCCATAAGTACTCTAGTTGTTTTAATATCTTGTTGTTTTTAATTAAAAAATTTTCTGACATTTTATTTAAATTCAATGAAAGTTTTATATAGTTTAGTCAAGAATGGCTCTTGCACCAATAAAATCCAAAAACCGAACCAAAACAAACCTGAAGTTTCATATATTTACCTCATTTATGAAAAATATATTTTCCTATATTCTTATTTTCTGTCAATCGGAGCCAAACTGGGTATTCGTCTTTAAAAATCCATACAGGGACGAACATACACTTATCAGGCATAGCTAAAATAAATTCCCCACCACCTAGACACTAAGCAGTTCGAGCATTTTTCGAATCAAAACAAATTTGGCACATATCGTATTTTGTACTGTCCCTTCGAGATAAATTTTCGAGTACTTCGATATAAGGCGGTGCCCATTGTTGAAGAAAATAGCGAAAAATATGTCATTAAACATTATCGTAATATGTATTGACACTGCTGCATCTATTTCACTCTAGATTCTTCTGCTGTATTTTTCACTTACGTCAATTTTTTTCCCTCCCGATATATCTCGTAAACGAAGCTTTCTAACCAAGATTTCGCTGTACCGTATTCAATGCCGAGGGATGGAGGACTTTCTATGAACGTCTTGAGAATATCACGCACCTTTTAAAGACTTAAGATGCTTAAAAATGGTTTTCAAATTTAAGCACTTTTTATGATGCTATATACCACCCCATTAAGGAATATTATAAGTTGGTTACTATTATACATTTTCACTGAGAAGTAGATATTTAAATACCTAACATGGGTTCTGATGGGTTGATAAATTACTCTGGTAGAGAGTACTCAACGTTATTAAGATGATCTGATCCAGTCATTTGATAATAATAGTAGAAGTACAAATCTTAAAAGTTTCAAATTCATTAATGGGATTGTCTCAATTTTAGTAAATCACTTAAAAAAGAATATAATGGTCATCAGATTTTAACAAATTAGTAAATAAAAAAAGAAATAAATTGCCTTTTTCTAAAAATTGTTACCATTAAAACTTTTTTAATGATTGAGCTGAATCTGAAATCCCTTTTTTCCCCAATACTTTTATTTTACATTAAATAAAACACATGGGGTTAGAGACATTTATTATAAATAAAAGAATATCTCACAACAATATTAGTTCAGTAACATTTTATTAAAATACGTACACATATAATGCCAACTGCTGGTATTAGCTTGATTTATTTCTCATTTCATATGCAATATTGCGTTTCAAATTGGAAGTCAATTTTTTTTCACAGCTAAAAACGTTATTTTGCGCTGGTGACTTCACTCTGGATATTGTTACTTTCAGTAGAAGGTTCATTATTATCTTTAATAGTTTCATCAGAAGGAGATAACTGATTTGATTGCTCATCTAATTTCTGTGGTTCTTCCTGTAAAAATGTAAAGGAGTTAACAAAAATAATAACATATTTTAAAAATACATTTTCTTATGAAACGTATCTTACAAAAAAAAAAAAAAAAAAAAAAAAAAAAAAAATCGAATTTTATAAAATGTGTAGCTACTAAACTGCACAAATCTCGCAGCAACATTTTGTATATAAGCAGCAGTCAGTTTTTACATCAAATGGAATGAGATACTGCATATTTTTTCTTGTGCACTGAAAAATATAATGTAATTAACTTTGTTCTGCAATATGCTTCTATTTGATTATTTATATCTAAAATGTTTTAAAATTACATTTCAGAAAAAAAATAGCCTTGGAAATATCGATATTCGAATTAATTAATACTATGATCTTCAACAGAAGTTCATTAAACAATATTTTTGAGATGCAGTGCAGAAAATTCAGAACATTATTACTGTGCTAAGTTCAGTAATGTGAAAATTCCTATTCCTTCCATAGGAAATCCATATATGATACAACAAATATTTTGGTACAGATATGAACAATAAATTATTTGTTACCTTTCAACTATATCTCGCAAAAATAAGAAATTAACGTAAAAGCATTCTCAAGGCAGTCTCCATACTTAAAACTTTAAAGGTAAAACCAATTCACAAAAGTTTATTATCTTTTTTTCAAAAACAAACATTGTAAGATATTTTCCTATACATTCTGAATAAGTATGTTATATTTTTACCTCAGAAGAATTTAATTTTGTAGGAATATCATCAAGAATGATTTCTTGATCACCACATGAATCAGCACAGCACTAAAAGAGAAGAAAAACAATTAATGCCTGTTAAAAACATTAAAACTAACGAATGATACCATTTATTGATACAAAACAAAGCGGTAATAAATCTAGCAGCTATTTAAGGTTTTTAAAAGAATAAATATAAAGTTATTGCAAAAATAATTAAATGAACCTTTGTTGCCAATTTTATAAGCACAATGAAACATAGGTCAAGGTGTTTATTATTGCCCTGAACAGAAAGTGAGATGGCAAAACTCGTTTTTAATCCAGAGTATTTTTTTTATAAAGAGAACAATAAAAACGAATGTGAAAATCAAATCCGATTTTGAGAAATTATAACTTAACTGCCGGATTTTTTAAATCTTTTGTAACTTAAATGTTTTAATTCATAGAGTTTACCTACTATTTATCAGTGCGCCTTGAAGTACCGAGTAAAGCTTATAAAAGAATCCCTAATTAAGAAGATAACACCCAGTATACTATTTATAGGACAATTATAAGTCATTTCCATTACAATTATATTCAAACCATTTATTTTCCCTTGTCCTTTTTCTCTTTATCTAACAATATATGAGCGATTTTGATTAAATCTGTCATACAACAGAGGGTTGAACTCATATGGTTCATAGGCACAAACATACAGACCATGTCCTTTACTGACATACTGACGTTTAATATTCCAAATGAGTTCTATCATTCTCTTTCATTTAATAGATCAGATCGAAATCTCTCCAAAAATTCCTAAACAGGCTTCAACAAACACATACTAGCCATTAATAGATTTTAAAATCAAAGTATCTTTCTTTGGTTTATTTTCGAGGCAAAGCAAGAATTCGAAAGTAACATTTTTCCACACTTTTTTCCGTAAACAATAATTAATTTTAAAATCAAAAATAGGAATGAAACTGTAATTTCATTAAAATCTCTACTTTCATTTAAGTAGGACATTAAGAAATTTAATTGAAAGTTCTAAATAACTTTGAAGTAGTCCTCTTCTCATGGCAGTTTCTTTATAGCAGTCTCCAACAAACAAACAAGCAAGTAAAAAAAATGATGGTAATCTGAAAGGTGAAGACAGATTGACTCTTGTCTGGATAAAGTGCAAATAATACTGATCTTTCATGGAATCGAGTCTCAAACCTGAAATTCTACCAAGAGGACATTACACTTTCTTCATACTGAGAACAAAATAAATTTATGTTAGATTTTTATCTAAGAGTAAGGTTAAAACTGCACACTTCGAGTGGGTTGCACGTATAAAAGAACAAAAACTGTTTATTACGAAAAGGTAATTATTTATCTAATTCGAATAATCTTTCTGCCTTGAATACTTCAGGAGTTACTAGAGAAATGAAAATTTTATCTTCTCACACCACTTACTAGGCGATCCATCATTGAACTCATTTGTGACATTCACCCTTCATATAATATATCCCATACTGTTTGAAATCCAATAAAAAAATCCAATATGAAATCTTAATTTTTATACAATCCTCGGGTCCTATTAGTTATATTTAGAAAACTAATTTTGAGAATTAATACAAACTACAACGATTATAGTGGACACACTGCATGCATAATAAACATTCTTTATCCGTTTTATTAAACTAATTATTTTTTAATCTTGCAAATCCAAACTTCCGAGTTTCCCACGATCCTAAGTTTATGTACATTTAAAATTGATGCTATTTCAGCTAATTAAGCAAAACTTCCTTTTGTAAGGTGTACAAGCTCTAAAAGCATTTTCACACTCTCATTTTCCTGCTTGTTGCTCTCTTATTTAAAATGCACAATTTCCAGGAACTGAAATTAAACAAAGAAATCTTAATCTTGAGTTGAAAGTTAAACTCTTTTCATAATAAGCATGAAAAAAAATAACAGACTTTTGTTTTCGTTTGAAAAGAAATGGAATAACTATTTATTACACCCGACAGATGGCGTTCTTCAATGCAGAACTCTGTAATGTAAAAACGGCCAATCAACTTTTTGTTCACTTAAGTTTTTCACTTCCGATGTGATGTGTGTTTCCTTGTGCTCGTCCAACATATTAAATAGTGTTTCTTTCGTATAAAAGTTGCAGTCTGTCTTCGTGGATTTATTTATTAACGATTGGATTACTAATTATTGCTATTTTAGATGCCTATGACCGCGACAGAAGGAAGGTAAGTGAATCACTTTTTTACATACAATTTATAAAATTTTATAAGGTTTTCTAAAAAAGATTAATAATATATTATATAATTGTGAATAATATATATATATATATATATATATATATATATTGGGTAGAACCTTTATATTGTATTAAGTACGCATATATTCATATATGTCAGTCGCAAATGAATAAATAATGGCATCGTTAATAACCAGAGAGAATAATATTAAAAAACTGAACTCTAGTAATTATGTTAACTGAAAGTTCAAAAGAGAAATGTTTCTCACATTAAAAAATCTATATGATCTCGTTACAAAAGAAACGCTGAAACCGAAACCCGACTATTGTCAGAAACGCGATCAAAACGCCAGAGCTATCATAAATTTATCCACTGAAGATAATCAAATTATCCATGTAAGACCCGAAAAACAACTACGGACGTCTTAGTGAAAATTCATGAAAGATCAAATATAACTAGTAAATTATTTTTACTAAGAAAATTTTATAGTATAAAACCAGATGATGGCGATAATATGAATAATTACATCATGAGTTTAATGAAATTAATCGATAAGCTCTGTGCTATCGGTGAAAATATAAACAACTCGCACATCTCAGCGTTAGGCTTATGCATATTACTACAAAGTTACAATAATTTAATTACTGCTCTTGAAGCAAGATCAGAAAATGAATTGAGCGCTGATGACATCAAGAGTAAATTAATCGACGAATATACAACGGCTGGAGACAAAACTGGCAACAGTGCTTTAAAAAAAAATGTGCATCTAATTTTTAAAAAATGTGCACCTAATGTCATAAAGTAAAACCCCGTGAAGTCTGAATGCTTGCATTTTAAAATTAAAAAGGAAAATCTTAGAAGATATTCAAATAAAAATAATCCTCCCACCAAGCACAAAGTCTGTAAATCCCCTTTCTGCTTTCATCATCAAAATTAAAAAGTCATCAAAAATTAATTACGCTGAATATTTTTTATTCGCCAAAAGAAACACTACAGACAATTAGTCATTGATTTTGATAGGAGCTCTCACATCTTCAAAGTCAAACATTTCTTTACAGAAATAAATTATGAGCAAACAGGATCAGTATTAGGTGCCAATTCAAGGTCAGGTCAAAGTTGTACTTCAAACTATGATTTCGGATGGAAAAATGAGCAACGTTCTCTTGAATAATATTTTATAGGTACTGGAAATAGAAACAAATTTATTATCTGTTAGAAATGCCACAGAGAATCGTTGCAGTGTGATTTTTAAGAAAAATAAATGTAAAATAATGCACGATGATAAAAAGGTTTTAGAAAAATAAATCTCTTTATAAAGTTATTTTAGACTAGCCACCTTTGGCGACCAGCTGGTTCGCCAATCTTAATGCTCGTTAAAAATGTTAATAATTAAATATTTTATGCAACACCTATTTTTATAATTAAATATTTTATGTAACTCCTATTTTTATAATTAAATATTTTATGTAACTTCTATTTTAATAGCCTCCTCATCAAAATATTTTAAAATTTCAAATTTTGATAGTAATATAATTCACTCATAATATTATAAAGGTCTTCAGCCATAACGTAATATGTATCTCGCTAATTTTTTGGTAGCTTCTGTAGAATTTATGCTTTAAATCAAAGTGGAAATGATTAAATTGCAATTAATATAAGAAAATTTTTTACTGAAACAAAGCATTTTTTTTAAATAGGAGTACTGAAAACAGAGTCCCTGAGCATTTAAACCTTATGGACACTAAAGAATATCTTTCTTGTTTTAAGAACAGATTGATTAATTAACAATGCTTAATTTTAAATGCATCAAACACTAAGAAAATAAACAGAATCGTTTGAAATAATTGGTTGAAAACATGTAAAGCCTAACCTCGTTAGCGTTGGAAAAAAACTGAAGCCCTACTCATTTGGTGGTGGGGAAATGAAAAGACTTTTTGGCTGGAAAGTTAGTTTTTAATTAATAAAAAAATTAACCACTCAATTAACTGGAATAGTGACCTATGTCCTATTTCAGACTACAATCTATCTCTGTGCCAAATTTCTTCCAATTCCGTTCAGCCGTGACTGAGTAACAAACATCCATCCACCATCCAAACTTTCAAATTTATAATAGTAGTATAGATTTTTTAAAAATTCATTAAAAAGAAAAAATTAATTAGTTGGTTAAAACGTAAGTTTAATTGAAAAGATTGTTTTTTGATATTCAACATGATGTAAAAATCAATTTTATGCTGTATTATTTTCGGAAGTTTTAGCGGAAAAACACCAACATTTTGCTTAATTTTTAATAAATTAAAAATTTAAAAAAGGTTCCGAGGTGCACATTCCCGACCTTCAAGGTATACATGTACCAAATTTGGTAGCTGTAGGTCAAACGGTCTGGCCTGTACAGCGCCAACACACACACACACACACACACACACACACACACACACACACACACA
>JAPMOR010076963.1:1144564-1237949 GCA_026543865.1 Argiope aurantia
ATAATGGTTAAAAAATATGATACAAAAAGGAAAGTTATATAAAAAAGAGAAATTTTACATAATGGTGTGAAAATCTGCATTATATAATGCAGAACAGATTTGATAAAATCACACATTTTATAACAACTTCATTATGAAAACACATCAATATCTTTCAAGTATTTTAATGCTTAAAAAATGAGTGCAATTTCAATTTCTTAAAGATAAAAAGAAATGACAAAAACATATCGAAATTTACATTAAAAAGAAAATAATAGAGACAATTTCATCAAAGACTACATGATTAGCTAACTTTTGTTAGTTGGACCAAATTATAACTCTGACCTCCTTATACTATTTAAAGTATACATATATTATTCACAAAAGCAGGGTTGCCATTCAAATCTGGAAAAAAAATTCCTGTTTTTCCCTGTACATATACACAATATAAGAGGAAATGCGCGCCCAATCCTCAGTTGTAATTAAAAAATGATATTCCATAATTTTAATGAATGCAAAAAACAAGATTCTTCTATAAATACAGATTTTAAAAAAAATATAGCTTTTAAAACATTAAAATTTTTGGACATGCATTCAAATATTCTTGTAAAATTCTTCACAAATATAAAGTACTCTGCTAAAATGTCTTTTTTTTTTCAGTTTTAGTAGATCCACTAGTAATCAGTAGCTTATAGTCACTACACCAAAATCGGTATTTTTTCTCAGCCTTCTCTTGTTATTTATTCTCTTTCTCTTTTTTTAAATTCACAGGATCATCAAGCTCTATCAAAAATAAATATCGCATGTTTTTCTTTCTTCGATTATATTTCTTATGACAATGTTTTTAATTAACTGTTTCACAAAAAATGTCCAAAGAATATCAGCAATATAAGAGAAGCTATCTTTAACCAGAATCAATTAATTCTGACCAGCATTTAACATATTATCATTCGTGGCAGATACAGGCAAAAAAGTTTTTTAATTGGAAATCTATATATTTCTTTATGCCGTCAAAAATCTTTAGAGTACTTTCGCAAACACTGATAACTTCTCCCCAGAGGAAAGAACAAAACCCCAATGAAAATTCAAAAGAACCAATAACTTACAGGAAATCGGCATGTCTATCTAGATTTTTAAATATTCTATACATTGCTCTTAGAATAACATACACTTTCCATTCAGTACATTTATGTTCATATTGAAACGCTCAATAGATTATGTGTAGTCTAAAATTTTACAGTAATTTTTGCACCAGTTCTTTTTTGACATGCTTAAAAATTTTTTAAATTTATATTTGGTCCACCCAAATTAACTTTTAAAATTAACTGTATGTAAAAAAATTGATATTACTTTTTTAAATTTTCAAACAATCCTTGAGTAGTGGTATGCCTTAAAAATACAGAATACCTTGAAGAGACCTTATTGGATGACTCATACCAATATCTTACAATAAAATCCATTTGGTATTTTTGTGAAATATGGTTCAAAGCTTCGTCAAAGCATGTTAAAAATTTTTTTCTTCTTAAGAGATTCTTTAAGAGACTATTGAGAAAACGGAACTTATCCGCAAGTAATAATATGCATTTAAGATCGAATGGCGGCGTAATAAGTTTTAATGCCCATATGAGTTCAGCTGATTTTCGGAAATCAAATTTTACATACCCTCTTCTCTAGTATTCCTTTTAGATATAAAGCCCAATATCAATTATGATTTTTTTTAAATGGCATGCAATTGGTCTCTCTCCCTTGGCATGACTAATATGTGCATGTGTTCCCATATTACTTAATCTTAGTATCTCCTTAAAAAGTGATGCAGAAAATAGATTTTGTGGAACTTTTCTGACTAATTAAACAAAGTTAGTTCATATTTTTATCCGTCCATTTTTTATAAAATACGAATTCTGAGCTGCTCATTGTGTAAATATTATATATATATATATATGTAACATTATTTGTTGAATCAGAATGCAGTTTGAAGACAGTGAAGAGACTTTTTAATTTTTACAGTTCGATTTATTCTCTCCGGGAGGCAAACATGATTATTTACAAGAAGGCGCGGACATGGCACGTCCGCCACAGCGCGCTGCAAAAACAGAAGTGGGCAAGAAGAAGGAACGAAATAAATTATCCCTCGTCTTATATAACATTGAGTATGGATAGGGAAAATATAATTTTACAGTACTAATATATTATTAAGATTCTGATAGGGATTTCTGACGCATGTCAATCACATGTAAGGGAAACACAGGGATCTTTTAAAAAGAATGTGCTTACTGGACAGTTTTTTACCCCTTCACGCCGAGCGTGGGAAAGTTAGACTTTTAGCTGACTCTGCAATTCAACAAAGCTTCTTTTGAATTAATTAAGTAGAGACAGTGGAATTGGATCACGAAATAAGAGAATATTTTAGAATAAAGTTACTATGGGCTAAATTAAGATAAAATCTTGAAAATTATTTAAATTGAAATTAGAGTTAAAATATCATTATATATATATATATATATATATATATATATATATATATATATATATCAATTCTACTCTGAATAGCTAACATTTTTCAAAAAATAAACAAGCTATTGAATAAACTTACATGTGAGTAACTAAATACTATCACGATTGAATGCTGCTATTTCTTCTACAGAAATTTATTCTATTCTCTAACACAGTTACAGCAGTCTCTCGCGTCCTCATTTGTTATAATCCGGGAATGCCATGTAAGAAAAACAACTGTCGCTGAAATCGAAATTAGACTGATCTCTATAAAAAAAAGGGAGAAAGGGAATGACGAGTGCAAAAGGAGCGACTTTCCGCGATTACAAAGTTGTTTTATTTTTGGTGTTATGGCTACGATCTTTTTTTTCCCTTGCAATCTTCTGACATCGACATTTTTTAGATGGAAAAAAAAAATAATAATAACTCCCGATAATAAAATTCCCTGTATTTTCCCGGTTTTAATGGACGGTTTCTAATTCCCCTGCATTTTCCCGGTTCTCACTGCGCCGTGGCAACCTTGTAAGATAAATTAATGACAGTACTTGGTTCACACTACAAATCTTCTGACAGCTTGAGTAATAACAAGTATATTAAGAAATTAATTATTTTTTACTGTAAAACTAGCAGAGATAAAAATATGAACATTAATGTGGTTTTCAGTAGAAACATTGCTTTAATAAAAAAGTATCTGGAAAGTATCATGAAAAGTATCAAAAGTATCTAAAAAGTATCATTGCCATCTGAAAAGTAAATCATCACTCTTTTTAATGCGATCTGAATGAAAAAACTGAATTTCGAAAACGTTGAAATTCCCATTTCCTCGAAAATATGTCATGTGTTAACTCTTTCAACCAACTACAGTTCAACTAATATATCCGGATCTGAAAAAATGTCTAACAACAACAATAATATGATATTAGAAATTCCATTAAAGACTATTTTTCTAATTAACATTTTATTTAATTCTCTGATGTGAATGTTTTCAGAAAGTAAATGATATAAATTCATGAAAAGTGAAAAAAAACAACAACTATTGAAGTGTGCAAATTTAATAGTGCATAGTATTTAATAGTTCAAAAATAAATAAGTAAAATACTACTGCAATTAGATTTAAAAAAATAGAAATAAATACCAAAACAGAAGACTCCTCAGACAAAGGTATAAATGGGGGACTGGATGTAAACCGTCCTGTTGACATAAAGCAAGTTAAGCTATCATACAGCAATTGGGAAATACATTTCAGGAAATCTCCATCATTATAGCAGAACCTAAATAGAAAAGCAAAATTCAAAAAGGGATATAATGAAAGTTAATATAAATACTACACACAAATTAGACTGAAAATTTTAGTCTCTACTAGGAATAAAATATCGAAATATGATTTTAAAACTACTCATATCAAGAATCCTAAACATATATGACAAACCTTTCTTTTCTTTTTCTTTCTGAAAACCAAATTTTAACAAATTTACAACTACAGAAAAAAAAATGCAGACTGGTGCAGTGAAAAGAGAAAATCTCCTCTTGAATGAATTTGTATGTTAAGATTAATAAGAATGCCCAGCTAAAACAAATTAATTTAATTAAACACATTAAATTAATCAAGCAGAATTCAAAACTTTTATAATTTGTAATTCTAGCACTGGTACAAACTTTTCTTTCATATTCATTGGTGTGATACAGTTGTAATCTCACTTCAGTATAATGGAATTAAAATGGTTACTAAAAATAATTATGGAGAAGATAAACGTACAGTACAGAGATTTCAGAGAATTAATTAAAGAAGTGAAAAATATTTTATATGCACCAAACCAGTAACAACTAATTCATCAGAGGCAGACAGCAATGAATTAATTTAGATATAAAAATATCCCAATTCCTGCAGCTCTCCAATTCATTTTGGGGATATTTAAATTAAAAAAAAATATATATGATCCGAAATTCCAATAACCACGTATTCTTTACAAGCGTGTTCTCAAGCATTTTACCAATCAAATCACATTCCATGCTAAATCGATTATAAGAAAATGCAAAGAAAAAGAGAATATAAAAAGAGAAAAATCAGTTACAAAAACATAAAAAGGAAAATACAGAATATACCAGTTTAATAATATTCACAACTTTACAGGGTTTTTTATTAAACCTTATATTATGAAGAGAATCGAGTATGCATTTTGGACCTCTTTCTATTGATCTGTTGGGTTTAGAACGTACGATTTTCAAGGCAAAATCAAACGTCAAAATTCATTTATCATGTTTATTGAGTTTTGGAGTTAAGTCACATACACACCGACAATCTATCCAATCCATCGACGATCTAATATATCTAAAATTTTAGAGTATGAGTTCTGTACTAAAATTGCTCATATAACTTTTGAATTATGAGTAATTTCATCCACACATGAACAAATAAATAAATTGGTAATCGATCTTATGACATATTTGGTCCAACATTTAATACAGATCTACAATTCTAGTATAAAACCACATGTCGAATTTCATTTATAGTTAATTCGCTGAGCTTTTGGGTTATCTAGGTCTTATACCAGCTCATAGGCATATAAATTTTTCTTTAATTCCTTTTTTATAATACCTTTAATAAACTTCCTTCTTTTCAATCTACTTAAATTAGAAAATTAAATGTACGCAGATGCATCGTTAAGACAAAATCACAAGCGCATGTAAATTGTTATTTTTATTCTCCTTCAACTCACGAGAAACAAGGTAAGTAGGGCGAAAAGAAGGATGCTAGTTTGTGATTTTCTGAATGGTCAGGGATGGGATAAACTTGCAGCAGCCCCTAGAAGATCACTCCTCCCTAATTTAATGGTGCTTTGCGATGCGATTATTCGGCTTTAATAGCCCTTGGTTGGCGCGATGCTTCGGAAGGTGACAAAAGGTTTTTTCATCACAACTGCAATTATAGAATGAGATTAACGAATGGATTAAAATACATTCCGTCAAAATCATGAATTATCTGAAAGAAAAAGCAGTAAATGTTACACAAAATAAATAAACAGCATTTTGAAACACGTTGGGAGTACAGTTCGGCAGTTCCAATGGATTAGTCGACACTGATACAAACATTTTTAAAAACTTAAATTTCTATTAAGCTATCTTACTTCATTTCAGATGTCAAATGGTCCAGAGCCTGCCGTAATGAAGCAAGCGATTTGTGAGGTAAAGGTACATTCATATGAGCCCGTATTCTGCTAATGATATAAGCATTGATAGATGACCAGAAACTGTCTGAAGAATCTTCTTTCATTTGTCCAAAAGGTAAAGCAGCCTGAAGATCAAGAATTATATTTTCAACAACATTCCTTGGAAAATCAGGATGATTCTCTCTCATAGGTTGCAATGTTCCAGTCTAAAAACAAAATTCAAAGTTAAAAAAAAAAAGCACAGTCAAGGTGTTATTTAGTCGATTGTGTCCATGAAAAGAATTCTAATAGTAAATGCTGAAAAATAGAAAATATACATATAATTGCACTTTGTTGTATACCTCTAAGCTTTTTTTTTAAATATTAAGTATTCTTAAACTGAAATACTACAAGAGCTGCGAATTTAATGATTTTATGTTCGATTCTTGCACAGATTCGTTGATACAACGGTCAAAGTTGTAGAGGAATTTGATGAAAGAGTGTAAGCTACACGTCTAAAGTGCATCTTGCTAAGGATATATTTTGGAGCTTTCTAAAACTATAACATTTTGAACATTTAAATAATCAAACCATGCAAAATTTGTAAAAAAAAATTCATTATTTATAAGATTTTTAGAAAAAAAAACATTTTATTACCGTTTGTCAAAAGGTTTTGCGCAACGTACAATAGATTCGAAATTATATTGTCACAGACCATTCTGCATTTCTCATATAATTAAAATCATTATATTTAAAAGAAAAATTCCACATTCATTTTTTGAGGATGAATTTCAGATTATTTTAACCCAAATGTAAAAATGCATTTTTTCCCAGTTAAAAAATAGCATTTCCCGATGTAAAAGTGCAGAAAATCTAAAAATGCATTGTGAATCTAGATAGAATAAGAAAACTTTGATTTAGGTTTCACAATCTGTTTCTATTCATAGGATATTTTTATTTCTAGTTTACTATACAGTCCTATAATTTTCAACTGATTATAATTTAATCAATTTTAAAAATACCGATGCGGATTTCCTATTTGACCGAGTTGTAACAAAAGAGAAAAACTTTTAATTGATCAGCTTTGTTTAAAGCATTGAATAAAAATGATTTTAGTCCAAATGCAGTTTGTGAAAATTAATAGAAAAGCTGACACAAATTACTTCCCCCCTTCTTGTTCTGAAAATGATAGTACCTATTTATCTCCACAAGTTAAAAGTTTTTTCATTTTTTCCCCCTTTTTATTGGAATACACAATATAGCACCACCATCCTCTGAGCTTAAGCAACAGAGTTAATTAAAATGAAAACTTGTCCATAAAGATTTTAGCAAAATTTATTTTATTTATCAGTGGGCCACAAAAGAGTAAATAAGGTAGCTGCCGCTTAACATGATCACTTTAGGACTTAAGTATTCTGATAAATATTAATCGATTGGGTAAAATAAACTATATATAATATATATTTGTCATATCAGACGAGGAGAAAAGGCTAGTTATAAGTTATTTCGAAAATTCCAAATAAAAATGTATTAATCGTTGCTCATCGCCACCTATTCTTCAATGATTCACTTATAAATTGTATGCATTTGTAATATCTTTTTTAAAATTTTATATCCTCTCTTTTAATATCCCCCCTTTTTTTTCTTCAAAATATCAAGAGCTTACCGCGTTTCGGCGTTCGTTGAAAAGTTTCTTCAACACATTCATTCCTTTCGGGCCCATGAATGTTTATTGCCTTATCTTACTCACAAAAAGTTCCAGATTTTTTGAAATTTTACAAAGAAACTATGAAATTTTCATCTGCACCGCACTGACTAAATTTAGGTAAATATCTATACAGGTCAAGAATTTCAATCATGCCTTCAAATCTAAAATAATTCTTTTTATCCAATTTACTTTCGTAATTCGATTGCGGGCAATAATGATTTATGGCTGTCCAACAGATATTAAGCCGGAGCAGGCAGCATAGTTAAATGTATGAATCAATCCAAATCATTCTAGTCCAGAAAAAAACAATGCGAAAACCATTCCATGGAAAAAATAACCATACAAGTGTTGTCAGCAATTTCACGAACGTCAATCATTACCGTTGGCTGAAAATGAAGGATTGTTGAATTACCTATTTAAAAACTGATAACACTAAATGAATACTTTTATGTAATTTGAATATTCTGCTCGGGACCAGAGGATTCTGATAATTTACAACAAATGAAAACACATGATTCCCACTCTTAATGAAGCTGAAAATACAAGGACTTTAAAAAAAAAAAATCACGGACAATAAAATTATATATTTTAGATACAGAAATGAGTAGATAATAAATTTAAATAAAACACTTTCACTGTAATGCTCAAACGCACGATTCTTTTCATTCCTACTACTTCTAAATACTTAAGAGAAGATCACTAAAGATACTTGTTTTTCTTATTTTCAGTCAATAATCTAGAACTTGCAGCTCAAAGTAGGTTTCAAGATCATAGTACAAGAGTCATTAACGTCAGTTACCACACAAAGGGTACCGATTTCACCTGCACATTCATACTTAAGCTGAAAAAAATTCATTAAAAATTTCCATAAAAATATCTAACCTTACTTTTGAGAAAAGGGAAAATGCAAGAGATAGATACAAATTAAGAAATCTTTATTTACATTTAAACAAATGAACTGGAATTCCAATATTTGAAATTTACATTTTAAATTACCCTGTTAAAGCTTCAATTCCTAAAACTATTCGATTTTGTTTGGCATCGAAAATCTATTCTCTTCTGCTTTTTCAACTACTTTGTTCACATATTTCTACAATTTAAAAGTAGTCTCTTAAATTATTGCCCCCCCCCCCTTTTTAATCATTTAAATTTTTTTCAATGTTTTTTTTTTTTTTTTCTTTTTTTTACCACTTTGAGATTTCAATCTTCGCTCGTCGACTTTTTTTTAATGCATTTACAGCATGCATTTTTCTGCATATATTTCTTTTGTGATTTGGATATTTTCTACTCCACTATATCTTTTTTTTTTTTTTCAATTCAGCTGAAATCAAATGGTCTGGCCATGGAATTTTATTAAGAGAATCTTAATTACTTACCGCAATTTCTGATACGACTTTTGACTTTTTAAATATTTTGATGAAAATTTGTCAATTCCATTTTTTGGATACTTCAAATTCTACTGAAGTGCAAGCCACATCATTCAAAAAGTTGTTCAATTTTAATAAACTTGAATAAATTCCTTTCCCTGTAAGCATTTGCAAGTGGCAAGTTCTCCTTGGACATGAACACTCATGTTCCTCTGGAAAGTGCATAATTGAGAAAAAACTTATCCAAAGCTTTACAAATGAACATATATACTATATCCTGGCATTCATGTTTCAAATCTGCTGGCTGTATTTTCGAATATATTATATATTAGCTTATTAGTAAGCTTTTGGAACATTTTGTCCCAAAAAAATCCAGTATTAACTTTTCTGATATTTTGCAAATGAAAGAAATGTTATTTAACAGTTCTTAAGCCCTTCAAGAATATTGTTCTTCAAGACACTAAAAGTTTTCAAGCAGTAGTTACTATCTTTTTCATATCCAATACTATATATGGTAAAAGTGTATATAAAAGAATGTAAAACAAATATATGAATAATCATTTCAAGGATCTTTGTTGCATTTATCAACAAATTTATATGATTTAAATTTTGGTGTTATAAATGTCAACATATAACTGTTCATCATTTCAACTGCTTATCCAAAGTAGCTGCATTCTCCACATAGCTAGCTGCTTTCCAAAAATTCTTAGAAAGTTTCAAATTCTCTAATAATTTGCATTGTTTCTAGCATTACTATTTCAGCCAGCGTAACGCAATCGTGGACAATAAAACAGTATGTTTTGCTTACAGTTGCTTGAAGAGGAGAAGCAAATTAGTTCCCATGGTTCAGCACGAGGTCTATGCTAGAATCAAACTGCATCGATCTTTTTCCCTCACATACCAGAATCGTGCTGGGTTAATCTTCTTTCAGAAAAGGGGACTAATTGAAAATCCATGAAAGGTACATATTAAAAAAAATATTACAAAAATCTACACTGCTCTGCCAGACATTCTGCGGAATTTCAATTGATAAGCAAAAATGGATATCATTTGCAAAATATAATTTCCCATTCATGAATACAATTATATCTGTCAAGAAATTTCTTATTGTCAAAACAAGCAGAAACTATTATTTCAAAAACATCCAATTCTTCTGTATCTAAAATTTATCAATTTCAAAACTTACCAATGCATAAAATATGAATAAATGAAATTCCCCTTCAAAATAAAATGAATAACTTTTAAAAAATGGTAACAAGAGTTTGATGAAACATACTTGATAAGCACTGAAAATATTCAAACTAAAATATTATTATTATTAAAAAAAAAAAAAGCAACTTACACAGAAATCGTCCCAAGCAGTTTCATTTTCACGGGAATTGAAACTACAAGGTTGTGTATTAGAAAGACTGTCCCAAAAGCATGTACTCTGAATTTTAGTTTTTTTTCTAACTGCTCCAGTGGAAGTAGATTTTGGAGCGACTTGTTTACTTAAAGGTGAAATAGCTGCTGTAGGCAAATTCTTCAATAAAATGAAAAAAGAACCGAGTCAGAATTGTTGAAAGATAAAATAAGTCCAATGTTAAACCGAATCCACTACCCTATAATTATTAATTTATGCAATATAATCAAGCATTTCCATAAGAATACAGAACATTAAAACATAATGACTATACTAAAACTCACAAATATCTTTACACAATCAAATATGTATTTAAGCATTTTAAACAAATCTTCTATAATATGAAAGCCAGCATTCAAAATGTTTCACAAATTCACCTATAATTGACTTTTAAAAAAATTGTACATTAAAATTTATAAATTCAATACAAAATTGATATTAATGACTTGCAAATGTCCACTGTTCTACAATTCTAGAATAGAAAATTCTATAATGAAAGATAATAAATTTTCAAAATAATAGCTAGTAAATATATATAAGTTTTAGTATTAGAACATCACTTATGATAATTCACTGTAATTTCCTTTTATAAATTAATAAATAATTATCTCAAAACAATTCACACACTTGATTTATCCAAGGCAAATTGGTTTCAAACACTTTGGAAATAGACTTATCAGAATCAACTCCTTCACTAATATTTACACTTGGTTCGACTGTAGAGCTTTCAGTAGTTCCTGGAGCAGAAGAGCTAGCAAAATTTTCTGACTTATTTGAAGACACAGCTTGGTCATTCTAAACAATACAAAATGAAATAAATTAAAAACGAATGGCATCAAAAACACAAAAGGAAATTTAAAAAATTGAAATTATGTCTAGAATTAAGTAAAAACGTTACAAAGCATAAATTTCACATTCACAATTAAGACAAATTCTAGTACAAAGATAAACTCATTGTACATTTCTAAATTCTTCTGAAGGTTCAAAAGCAATTAACTCATGAACTTTCATGGTAACAAACACTTCCCGAGTATTTAACTGATCATATAAAAAAAATACCAAAATAATTTCTAATACCCAAGCAGCAGGGTTGTTCACGCCTCCAGCTTTTTTTTGTTTATTTACACAGTTTATTACAAGAAGAAAATCGAATATGTATTTTATACCTTTTTCCTTGTTGTGACTAAGTTCAAAATTTCATACAAACTAAGAATTTCGGTGCTCACACAATTATGTCATTGCATTTTTAAGCAATGCATTCGCATGCATACGAAAAGACAGATTAATAGACAATCATAATCTTGGCAGATTTCGTCCAATCTAATGCACATTAATAAATATGGTAATGAAATTGCTGAATTTCCCCTTTCTAATTTGTTTTGATATAAAATTATCGAGTTACATATACATAACAGAATTCCAGTAGACGAATTTCGCCTAAATATTGACTGAGATCAACAATTTTGTCGCATAAATGATGCATTAAATTTCACCTGCCTAGCTTGCTATGTTTTGGGATTACTGTGTTGTTCATAGGCAAACATAGTTTTTTGAAATTAAGTGCAAAACGAAACGATTCCTCGAGGATTAATTCTTTGATAACTACAATACTTTCTCTTTGAATGTAATAAAGAAAAATGAAATACAGCTACAAAAACATTACTTCAAAAAAACTTTCCTGTAATTATTAGTTAATTTTTTTAAACTCAAAAACATGTTTAAAACCTAATCTACAACAAATATTGACAGAGTAAAAAAGTACTTTTATTCACTTTCACAGTTCTTTATTCACGAATTTATTCATTTTAAAAATGTTTTCCTTATTTGCTGAAGACATTAACAGAAAGCTGAAGATTAAATATTTCTTCATGCATGCAATTTAAATAGACTAGTAATATAAGAAACAACAGAGTTCTGGCAAACTTTAAGGATATGGACAGCGTTCCCAGAAACATTTATTTTACATAGGAACCTAATAGAAAGCAGATTATGATTGCATGCTAAAGTTTGTTGACCTCCCACAGTGAACTGGACACTGTCGATACTGCTCCTTTCAGCGGTGGCGGGGTAGTCAACTGTACATCAGTGAATTGAACAATCTAGTTATAATAATTCACTCAGAGAGAATAAAAGTAGGTTGAAATTATAGAATTATCTTAAGACGGCAGGCATGGATTTAGTGTATATAATACAAAAACGGCCAGTTGACGATTTGAATTAACAGATGAGTTCTTCACTATGAAATGTTTCAGCATATACATATAAATTTCGCATAACAATCAACTCTACAAAACTCATAATGCTAATGTATAAATTAATGTGTGTGTGTGTGGGGGGGAGGGGGTTCTTTGGAAATCTTTTACAATGCAAATGTAGTGTAGTTCAGCCGTTTTATCTACACTAAACATATGTCTGTCCTTTTGAAATCATTATATAGTTATGTTCTGCTTTTAAATAATTTTTAATGAGAATATTTATCAGAGCATCACTCCTAAGCTCTGACAATGAGAATATCTGAACCCTATCATATATCATTAAAATAAACAACTTCATCGCATTGGCATTCAACACTTATTGAAAAAGCATTTTGATAGAAAATTGGTTTAGTCTCACTCACATGTTTTATTGCCATGCCCCAATTTAACAGCTATGACTACTGTGATTTACTACCTGTGAAGTTACACTCAAAAGCATTAGGGAAGGATATTCATTATTTTCAAAACCATATAAAAATAGTCATCTTATTCACATCTGACTTCAAAATACCATTGCATGATTTACTTGCACTTATTAGATCTTTTATAAGGTAGACAGAAAAAAAACAACCCTGCAATAATTTGTCATTCACATCCATCTTTGCTTGTGTTACATGCATTGTGTTTATAGATACAATAATTAAATAAGATTTTAGGTACTTCTGATTATAAATAACACCACAGGCACATTAATATTAATGACATATTTAATCAGTGATGTAGCTCAATCAACAGAAGTTGTGAAAAAAAAAACTCATATGCATGAATTATTTCTAATAAACACATCATAAGTCCATTGGGTTATGAGATCATGTGGCATTTTGAATTTTTTTGTGCCTTTTTCAAAGAGACGGCGGCAGAGGTCTAACAGCGGAGGGGGAGGGAACAAGTCCGACAGGCACAATTTCTGAAATTTAATTACAAAATAACTCACAATAATTAATTTTACATTTAATTAAAGACATTAATTAAAATAAATAATAAATAGATCATTAAAATTCTTCACTCTCTTAGTTTTCTTTTTTATTCAGTTACTGATCCTAATTTTTCTCTCATTATTAAAAAATTAGCTAGGATTTTTGTAAAAAAATTTTTCCTCAATTTCTTTCACTGACCATCAAAACATTGTTAATAACTGAATCTTTTTTAAAACAATTTTGACAGTTAATCGCCCAGAGTTCCAATTGTAAAAATATATGGTTATATTTCAATCTCGATTTTAGTATATAGATCGAAACACAGGGTGTAGCAATAAATTATCGTAATTTGTTAGAACATGACCGTGGAAATATTTAACTGGACTTAAACAAGCGTTTTTAACTATTTTGAATTTGGTTCGAATTTAATAAAATTCTTAATCTTCTGGATCTTTTTTAATATTTGTAAATATTTTAATTACAGCAAAAAGGAATTAATCGAATACGGATTCAATAATTTAAAAATGCCTAGTATTGGATAATGATAATATATGCAAAATAATAATAGAACTAAATTTAAAAATTCATAAAAAGTTTTCTTGATTAGTTAATTTTCTTGAAATTGAACAATGCTTCTATAATGTGCCATCATACGAAAACAATTGATGCATAAAACACCATTGAAGAGAGAGAAAACATGACAAAAGATATATAGTATAATTATTTTAAGAACCCATACTAATTCAAAAAGAAAGGGGGAAAAAATTACTATCGTTGTCAGCTGCATCGTGAAGATTAATAGAACTTTCACCGTCTTCAAGCGAGGGGTTTTTGACGAAATAATTTCACACGGATTCTTTTTGTTACTCCCAATTTTAAAACTGGAGATACTCGATTTCATTGTACTAATACGTGATATTTCACACACATGTCTTTTAGCATTACCAGTGTGAAGGTATTTTTGACATACAATGCATTTAACTTTGTACCTACTGCGCTTGAATAGCATGGCACGTTAAAAGAATGAATGCGTGCTACTATAATGGAGTCGATTTAAAATGAATGTAGAAACTAAATTCAAAATGGTTTGATAAAGGAAACTTTGCAGAAATACAGAATAATTAATAAAAAATGCTCGATATTTTTCGCCAAAAATGGATCTTTTTTAGCGCAGTCACTAGCAAATAATTTTTTTAATAAGGAACGCAGCAACGAGCATTTATTCCGATGTGTTTCAAATCTGAGGCATGAATAATAATATAGAAGGTTCTGTCATGAATACAGAAGGCGGGAAAAGTATGATAATGTTGTTTTTTAAGATTGCATGAGAAAATATTTTGTAAATACATGTACAAACTTACATACATTTAACAAACAATTAAACATATAAAACAAAAAAATTTTTTCTTTGATAATAAGATATGAAAAAATGCATATGTGAAAAATGGACTACTTGAACAGTCGATTTCCCATATACTTAATTATATGTATATATTTAGACTTAAAAACCAATACATTTTATTGAAAAACATATAATGAATTTGAAATCCTCTATCTTCATTTTTAGGCACATGTTCTTGTTATTAAGTACTTTTTTCCCAGGGAGCTATTGCAAGCTAATGTCTCCCTCCCTAACCCTTCAAAAAGTTTTTTACTTCTCAATTGCATGCATTAGTTTCTCTTAATATATTATATAAGAATATTCAACAAATAACTAATTTCATTAAGACACCTTTATCCGAATTATATTCAAAATTTAGATGCACTTGCTTTTATATAGTTTTTGCCATGAAGAGTATACTTAATATAGAAATCGACAATTTTAATTATTAATTTACTCAAAAAGTTTAGTGCAAACTTGGAAAAGCAGTTTAGCTACACTTTTGATGTAGCTAAGAATCTACTATTCACATATATTTTTTATAGTAAATTGCAATCGGTAATACATTATTTGTGAAATAGTTGCAGCCTCATAAGTTAGATTGCAAAAAGGGTAAATAAACCTAAATTACAATTACACAATTTACTTACCACAATGATTTATAGTGAATTCACATAATTTGGCTATACCAAAGCAATTCTTCTTAGTATGTCGACTTTAATTATCTACATTTTATTATATTTACTTTAACCATTAAGCAGATTTTAATCAGAGAATTAACATAAAAAATAAACATAACAGATCAGAAAAACTTCAAATTCAGTCTAATTTGGCACACATTGAAAAGGTCATCCCATTATTTAAAAAATTATCTCAAAAGCTAGTGGTAAAATAGGTACATGAAATCGCACACAGATGTTGCACATATCTATATTCAGAAAAACAAATATGCTCCTACCATTTAAAACAACATATAATCATACACCAAAATGTACAGAGTGTCTGAAGTATTTTATAAAACAAGTTTAAATTATGCAAAATTTAAATATAAATACTTAAGTTAAAATACATGGATATGCACATTTAACTAACCCTGATTTTGTTAAGAGATGAAGATTCATTTTCCGATGCTTTA
This sequence comes from Argiope aurantia, assembly GCA_026543865.1. Classification (NCBI taxonomy): domain Eukaryota; kingdom Metazoa; phylum Arthropoda; class Arachnida; order Araneae; family Araneidae; genus Argiope; species Argiope aurantia. The sequence goes on from JAPMOR010076963.1 coordinate 1,160,348, forward strand.
TCACTTTTAGCAAGATCTCGAATCATCTTCAAAGCCTGCTGCCTCTGAACATCAGATTTTAAAGTCTTAGCTTCTCGATAAAGGCCAATTAGAAAATCTGAGTGGTATTCGACTCCACCCTGGGGAATGTTTGATGGATCAGTAGTAGAATGCGAAGTAACAGATTCTGTAGCAGAAGTTGGACAGATGGGAGAAAAATTTCTGAAAAATAAGTGCATATGAGAAATTAGATGACTAATGAACGAAAAAAAATTTAAGTAAGATATTATAAAACCAAATAATTTAATCTTTATTAATAGAACCATGAGCAGTAATTAAATTTCTAAAAGTTTAGCATGATCCGATAATTTATCCTTAAATGTAATGTTTACAAGTGGTTAATGATGACAATCGCATGTGGGTTTCGGAGGTAAAATAATACTGCCGCAATGATTTTACAAACTGGAAATTTGTTCTTATTATTAATGAAGCATTTTTTTCTCAATAAAGATATTTTAGAATATGAGTACATGTTAAATACAAAAAAATATACACTTATTAATAGTACTTTCAAATATTATAGGAAAAACTTATAATTAGGTGCAAATTTTTAGAAAATGTAATAATTTTACCAGCTGATTTAAAATGTTCAAGAAGTTGATTTTAAAAGCTGATCAGCAGAGAACTACATTCAACAAACTGCTAACAATGTGTCTTTATTATCTAGCATATTAACAGTTAAATTACAAAATCAGTAACTTCACTTGTTTATCAGTTTCCAACATTTACTGTTTCATAATTAGATATAATTCTATGTTTTCAATAAAGTTCAGTCGTTTTTACACACAAGAAAATGCAGCCATTTCTGTACTGTTCCAAACTAATTGATCTCACACCTATTAATTAATTTAGAAACATATACTAAAAGAGCACACACGATATCGAAAATCTGTCATCTTATTCACGAAAGGGAAAACGCTCTTATTATATGGCAGGCAAGCAATCGAACTAAAATAATTATTTCAAGATCTTATTTTTAACTTTCTATAACAAGCTTTAAACAGAAAATACAATTTATCTGATCTGCAACTTTTGCAGAAAATGTATAATAGTGTGATTGCTAATTTTTTCATTAATTTGCAGAAATAAATCTATAATGAACTATATAGTGTATTTTAATAAAGGGTAGAAAATATATAGAAAGAGATTCATCTCTTCAAAATGTATCAGTGTATTCATTATATTATATTAAAAAGTATTAATGATTACAAGATTAACAAATTTAGATTTTTATTTTAAGCTTTCGGTGAAAATTTAAGAAAAATTTCAAAGATTCATAAGTATAAAACTGTCTATGAATGCATTAAATCAAATTTCGTTCTTTAATACGCAAAAAATATAAGCACTGAACTAAAGAATTAAAAAAATCAGTCTTCTTTCTAAGGACTCATTCAAATATTGTATTTTATAATTAGTCGAAACCAAACTCATGCAAATAATGCAGAGATAGAATTAAAACGTTTCATGACGTTAAAACGTTTAATTAGATAAACGCAAGACATTTCTTTACTAATTCACTTGACAAAAGCAGATGCAAAAGATAAATCTAAATTCCTTTCGATTACCTGGATTCTTATTAAAAAATTCTATGAGAATATTCTTAATTGAAAATGCGATTCATAAAAATTTTAGAGTAAAATACAGGTGGTTATCAAAATAATGGGAACACCTATGAACAATAGTGACATTTTTGAATGCGCTTCGTAAACATTAAATTATAATAATAGCCACCAGTTTTTTTTTTATAAATAGCAATGCATATATTCTGGTAGTATGTTTTAGTTTTATTGAAGTTATGTAATTCGTGGATTTTTTTCAAAAGCGCAAAATGTCTGACCTCTCAGATCTTTCAAGAGGCCAAATTGTAGGAGACCGTCCAGCTGGAACAGGTGTGACTGAAACATCCCAATTTTTAATCGTTTCTAGAGGTACGGTGTCTAAAGTCATAACAGCATACACACAGTGCGGCAAAGCAAAATAGAGGGCGGAAAGAAAAGCCCAGTGAAAGAGATCAACGGGTATTGAAGAGGATTGTAACGTCTAAAAAGCGAACTGTAGCAAAAGGGACCGCAGAGCTCAATACCCATCTGGATTCTCCAGTGTTAGTGATTACAGTTAGAAGGCACCTTCATAAACAGAACATTTATGAGAGAGCAGTAATTCCCCAAGACACTTGTCACAAATGCTAATGGTAAACGTCGTCTACAGTGGTGTCACATGCACAAAACTTGGTCGATTGATAAATGGAAGAAAGTAATATGATCTGAGGAATCGTATTTCACACTTTTCCCTACAACAGGACCTATGCACGTTTGGAGGACACCTGCACAAGCGTATGATCGTGATTGTCTCCTTCCAACTATCAAGCATGGAGGCGAATCTGCCATGATATGGGCAACCATGTCGTGGTTTTCTGCTGGATCAATCGTAACCCTGAAAGGAAGGATCATTGGGGAGAAAAATAGAGAAATTTTAGCTGACCAGGTCCATCCTAGGATGCAAACTTTGTTTCCTGCAAGAGATGGAATTTTCCAGGATGATAATGCACCTATCCATGCAGCAAGACTTGTCCAATCATTGTTTGATGAACGCGAAGATGAAGTTAAACATCTGTCTTGGAACAAACAGTCACCCGACCTCAATATAATCGAACCATTATGGGCTATTTTAGAGAGTTCAATACGGAATCGATATCCTCCACCGGCATCTCTCCCAGAACTTTCACAATATCTCCAAGAAGAATGGTACAATATTCCTCTAAACACTATTCAACACTTGTATGAATCGATTCCTGGACGAATCCAAGCTGTATGACATGCCAAATGGCGGTCCTATACCATACAAATAAAGGATTCTTTTATAAATCGAAGGTGTTTCTATTATTTTAATAACAACTTGTGTGTGTGTGTATGTGTATATATATATATATATAAAAATCATGAAGAACTTTAATTTTATAATTTTACAAATAACAACTGAAGCGCAGTTAACACTAACTATTTTTCGATGATTAGAGAAATAAAGATGATACATCTATCAGGGTTCCCACTAAAATCTGGAAAAAATTCCCTGTGTTTTTCTTGTACTTATATTCAAGATACGAGGAAATGAAAAAATAGCATTCATGTACTAGTTATAATGCATTTTTTGTGCTAGTTATAATGAATTTTAAGGGGTGAGAAAAGCAAGGGAAGAAAGCAATAATTTAACCTTATTTGAAATAAAAGCATATGAAAAGAATTCTGATATTTACATAAAAAAATATCTTTACTTATTATCTAGAATTTAGCAACACAAAATTAATATATAAGGGAGGGAGGGAAATATTACCTCTCATGCTTTTTAATTCTAAGTCACACAAAACGAAGAATGCAGGCGAAATAAGCTACAAAGCATTTTTTGTTATCATGATACAAATCATTTAATGATTATTTAACACACACACACAAAAAAAAAATACAAAGCAAAATTACTTTTTATTTATTCATTTTTGCCAATTCATGTATTTGGGCATCAGTTTCTGCAGATTTTTTTCATCTATCAGTTTCATGGAGCTGATCCTTAACAAACAAAGTACGACACTTTTGTACGGCCTAACGCACATTTTTTTTTTTTAGCAATTTCACTTTTAGTGAACATAAGTGAAAATATTTTTGATATATCGCTGAATGCATTAAAGGACGAATGTGACGCAACAAGATTTAATGCCCATAAAATTTCAACAATAAATGATTGTTCTTGAACTAAAAAGTTCGAAATGGGTTTATTTTCGGAGAATAATTTTGACGCTTTCGAATTTGACATATCACTTTCTCCTTCAGTCCTTTTAGATACAATTAATTATGACTTTTTAAAATTGAAACGCAATTTTGTTTACCTTTTTCGGCTTATAATTTTCCTACAAAGCGAGGAGTACGCAACAAATTTTGTGGGACTTCTTGAACCCTTTCAGCAAAATCAGGATTGCCTTTTTTTTTTAATCCGCCCAATTCGTATTAAATATGGATTTTGAGCAGATCATTGTTTACAATTTTTTTCTAATCTACCCTGAATAAGCTCACAATTTCTCAAATGATAAAGAAACCATTGAATATTCAATAAACTCATTCTAACTAATAAACTATTCAATAGTGACTAAATACCACCGCATATTGATTGAGTGTTGCTCTTCCCGGTAGTGAAATGTATTCTAATCTATCATGCAGTTATAGAAGTTTGCGCATGCTCATTAGATGCAATTCGGGAATCTCATGGAAAAAGAATAACTGTCTCAAAAATCGAAACTGGACTAATATATAAGGGGGAGAGAGTAGAAAAGGTGCGCGAGTGTCCGCATTACACAATCGCGAATACTATTTTTTCGTTTTTAGAAGCGATGACTACGATCTTTAATTCTTTCAATCTTTAGAGATTAGCAATTTTTGATGTGGAAAAAAATGAAGAAATTTTAAATTCCCTGTATTTTCAATGTTTTTATGAAAATTTTCAAATTTCCTTGCATATTCCGGGTTTTGTAGGCGATTTTTAAATTCCCTCTATTTTCCCGGTTTATATTATTCTTCCGGAGGCGTGGCAACCATGATCTATTCTATACTCTTGTGATTCTGTCTTGGTTAAAAGCATCGTTATGATAAAGACACTAAAAAAAAGCTGAGTAATAATATTATTCATGTCTTTTTTTATATGAAGCATAAGTTATGATTTTATTGTCCTTTTCTTTTCAGATTAAAAACAGCTTTTCAAAAAATGAGAAAGTCTTTAAAAAATTAAGATAGATAGAATTGTTTGGCTTAAGTTCCCAAAATCAAAACAAACGTTCTTTGTAACCACTTTGACCTTCAGATTAAATTTACAAAATTATTAGTCCAGTAACTAACCTTTTTCATAGAAAAATTTTTAAGCCAATAAAATAAATAAATTTCAGTAAAAAAATTTAAGAATTAAAATTAAAATTTTTTTAATTTAATTAATTTTTTTTTTTTGCTATCACAGAGACCTTTCTTATGACATTTTAAATGTTATTTTAAAAGTCCTCGACATTCTGATATACGATTTGCTACTTCTGGGTGTTAAGAAAATTGTACCGTAGCAATTTCGGCATAGGTTAGTGATCGGTAATTTTTAATCGGGGAAAAACAGTAGTTAAAACTTCATTGTCTTAATAATTTTAGTTAAGAGACTTTCCTCGTTTTATCCATGCAGAGAGATGGACTTTGGCTACAAAGTGGGAAAAAGTGGAATAAAAGGGCATCCCCCCCTTTTTTTCCCTAAACTATTTCAAAATAAAGCATTTAATTCCAAAAACAATTCACAAAACAATTGTAGAGCATACAAAATGTGCGCAAAAAGAATTTCAACTTTATATATTTTACCATAGAAGTATAAGTACGAGCTCTTATTGAAGTTCCGATTAATTTTTACAATCCTAATATAGACGCATATAGTTAAATGAGACTTCTAAATAAAAATTCCAGTTTGTCCTCTCACCATTTAATTCATCACGATAACAAGTTATGAGATTCATTCTGAAATAACTTCTATGCAACATCTAAACGCGACTTCAACGATCCTAAACCAGTAACAGGCGCCTTATCAAATATAATACTGTTTTTAACTTGAATGGGGGGGGCACTGTATGAAGATTTCATACATGATATTCATTAATTATTATATGTCAATAGTTACTTGAATCCACTTCATTCGTAGAATTTCCTTACATCTGGCACAAATCCAAATCTATAAGACATGTGCTTTCTGAAGATATATGTGTTGAACTACAATCAAATGGTACCACAATAATCTTTTTCAATCCTTGAAACGCTCCAATTGTTTGATCGGTACCGATGTGTTTTGGTTATTTTGCGGAACTTGATATCCCTTTTAATCTTGATACATTATCTTGTGAATCATTAACTCTTTCATGAGGAGTAACAATTCTTACCATTCTAATTGAATGAATGCATTCAGACGGAATGAAACAACCATATCCATAGGAGGAAATTGAAGGCTAATGATATATTGAATTTTGCATTGTCTCTAAAACATTGAATAAATTGCCATATTAAAAGAGAAAATTGATGATATAGTACTTTGGAAAACTCATAAAGAACAAAAACCTAGGACGATAAAAGCATATTATAGCCCTGGGGCCAAAGAGTCTACGCAAATAAATGGATACTCTGAGGAGTAAGGGATCAATGGACAACTGCATCCAGAATGGCATGACAAAGCGCAGTCGACATACTTTTAAAGTCTCTACAAAACTCCTTCAGTTTTTAAAGATGATTTCTTCCACCAGAAAAGCTAATGAACTGAGCAAGCTGATGTTGATATTGGAGAATAATTTTGTGCTGTTAAGATAATTAGAATTGCTTCCAAAATTTAAGGTTTAACCTGTCTTTCGCATCTAATTTCAGAATGAATGAACATAAAAATTTTCTTAAGTTCAATTCAAACATGAATCACAAGAACAACTACAAAAAAGGCACTATGGGAAGATAATTTCATTGTTGCAGAAAATAGTATACAATTTGATGCGGAAAAATGTCGCGGAAACAGTACAAACATAGTTTTTAATAAGGAATGTGTTCCAACCCTAACTGCAAAGCATTGGCGGTTACTACTTTCTATGTAGGTAATTAAGCTGTTGGTCATTGAAATGGGAAGTAAAGACCAGACACGGAATAATCCCTGTTCCAGTTCATCTAACGGCTTGAAGGAGGACTTAAAGCAACAACTTTTCTCCCAAAGTAGTCGCAAACATGCTCTATCGGATTCAAGTCCGGGGATCCAGCTGACTATTCCATTTGCTCGATAGAGTGACCTTCAATATAGTCCTCAATAAGTTGAGTTCAATGCGGTCGCGCATTGTCATCCATCAGATGAAAATCATCATCAATAGCAGCGGCATATGGTCAGACAAATGGATCAATTTTCTCGTTTCCATATTTCACACTGTTTAAAAGCTCCTCCACGAAACACACGCAGATTAGTGCGACCACCGAGAGAGATCCCTGCCCATACCATTTTTCTACCAACTCTATAAATGTGGCTTTTAACAATGTTGGATTGATTTTTATCTGATGCATTGTTCTCTCCAGATATTCTGAATACCAAAATCACTCTCCCGTATGAACCTGGGCTCGTCTGTGAAGAGCATAGAAGCCCACTGCTGAATGGTCCAGGAGAAGCGTTCTCTTGCCTGTGTCCTGGTTTCAAGGGGAGATACACAACTGATCGTCTTGCATACATCTGTATCATGAAGGCGTCTTCGCATTTTAGTAGCAGATATTTTTGTCCCCATTGTCATAAAATTATCCACTATGAGCTGAGGTAACGTAGTGTTTCTTCTCCTTCGGGCAGAAACAGGCAAATAAGTCTTCCGCAGGTGATGTAACCCACGGTTGGCCTGAAACATGTCTTGTAGAGACAGAATTTTCGTATTGAAACTGATCCCACTGTCGTTTGACCACACTACGAGACACACTGAGACGTCTAACAGTATCAACTTGTGGCAACCCCATTTCCATCCATCTGTCCGCCTTAATGAATTGTGCAAACTACTTGTCCTAGACATTGTTAGACTCTCCTGGATATTATCAACGAAACTGCGAATAACAATAGAAGATCAAACAAGGATGCACAAAACTTACACACGAAATTACGAAGGTTAGAAGTTCGCCTATTTTTTATCTTATATAATTATTCAATTTTTAAAAAATAAAAGTGGTAGATATTTTTTCCTATAAGTTTTCTTAAAGTTCATTAGTATCATGTATAAAATAATGTGAATTTTAATGTTACTGCCATTTTTTTAATGGTAAGCTTAGAAAACATGGTGCACCTTAACTTATGGAGGCCAAAGTATTCACGTTACATAGTCCTTACATTCACGTCCCAGTACAGAATTAATATATTGACGAACAATTTCAGCTGCTTTCTAAACCCTTCTTAACCGTCTTTTTTGAGGATTATATTTTGCCAAGATTTGGTTAATACATTAAAGTTTTTGTCTCAAAAGCAGAGTACGGCCGGTCCTTTCACTTCGTTACCAATCATAAGCTTATCCTCATTTCTCTCAGCTAAAATTATTATCAATAGTTTTTTAATCAAACTTCGTGTCGAAAAATCATTTATTACATTTTGCAGTTCAGAAAGGTTAAACTGGCAGTCATCATTATTTTCAATGTAGGAAAAGACCTTGCCCATCGCCTGAATTATATATTGTAACTAACTATTTTGTTTCGCTTTAGTTTTGCGCAGATTTTAACAAAGCTTGCATCATAATACTTATCATCAACTGCAATTAAATCGATTGAGTCAATGATGTACAGCCTCATAATTTTCGCCCAATCATTCTTTTATTTCTTTCTACTTTTATCATAGCATCTTTGAACTCGTTTAAACATATTATTAGAACTCTGGCCTCGTCTTTCCTACTCCTTCGATCCCACAAGAGATTTTTGAGATCGAACGGATTATGGCGGTAATTCTTTTTCTAGGGTTTAATGATGCACCAGTTTCCTCATCTCTGCGTTTTCTATGAAATGCGACTACACTTGTAGTGCGAACATTATCTTTCCGTAAATTCACGTGAAGTTCAACTGAAGTTTTATTTTGAAATAATGAACATTTGCCACCTTTTCTTTCGATACTCGCCAATCCACGCTTTATTAACAGTATAGACCTTTCCACTAAAACGTTTCCACAAATCAGGCACAACTCATCCATTCCTGCACGTGCTGAAAAAAGTCAGTTAAATAAAATGGACACGTACAAAACTCATAACTTAGTAAGAAGAGCAAAGCTTAAACTAATTTTTCCATCTACCCTTACATAAATTATCTTTAAATTTTCTTTCTTGAAAGGCATGATGGTGAAATATCCTATCTGTTTACACACTTTTTCCTTGAGAGAATTCTGCCAATGCGTTCTGGTAGCAATTCTTTCTTTGAATTCTTGTTCGTGTTGTTATTATGTATATTTATTTTTTAATTTTGAATCCGAGAAGTGCCATCACGATGCTGAAATAGTGGTTTTGTGGTGGATAGCTAAAGTACCATTTAGATATTGCATGGAAAATATTTTGGTATGGACTTCAAAAATTCTGTATCACAGTGAATTAAATGGGCACATATTAGATGGAACGCCCTCTCCAAATTTCCACAACTCACTATGGCTGTGTTTTTCGTACACCAAAGTTATATATGCGTATAAAACTAAATATTTTTGAGCAAATACTTTATTTAAACAATTTACTTAATATGACGCATCATTTCTCGAAAGAAAGGTAAATTTCTTATGAAAACTGAAACATTTTATCGAAACCTCAATAAAAGATAATACTTACATTTCTGCAGCAAAATACACAGTGTTGCTATTTATTTAGATTTTTATTTCCTACAACTATCTTTGAACCATTTTTACGAAAGAAAGCTTCAATTTAGCGTAACTAAGGAAAATATGAAAAACCTCATTCACTTTACTTTTTCTCACCTTGTTGTCAAAGTTCACCTCTCAATAAAGTGGAAATTTGGGGGGAAGTCGCGCTGAATCCTTGTTAAAGAGATAAAAAAAAATGTTTTAGACACAGTTTTTTTCCGATTTAAAATCATCTGTTTCTAGACTGGTATCCAGCCCGAATGGTTAAGATATAAATTTATTAAATCCCCCAAATGGGAAAGCATATAACAGAATGTCGAGTACTTGTGAATTACTTTAATCCTCTGACTGCGAAATTCTTTAAAATCCCTATTTAGATGCGATGTTAGCAAACAAGTTCAAATATTTTTCAAAGGAAGTGAACTGATACTATATGTTACACGATAATAATATAATATAATAAAAATTTGTAATTGTAAAAATAAGCACTCTAAACTGCGAAAAACGCAGGATGCAACAGAAAATGGATTGATTGCCAACCCGCGGAAATCGCGGGATAAGCAGCTGGATGGTTAAATAAAGTTCCTATGGGAAAAAAACACACACGCTAACTTAAATTTTTTTGTGAGAAACATTTTTTGATTAAAATTACTGGACTGCATACCAATGAAATCACTATATGATGAACGAATATCGAACTGAATTTGACTGATTTCTAAAGAGGAGAGGTTCAAAAAGAGATGAAAGGGGAAAAAAATTATTTGACACCTAAGGGGATATTAAGCAGTTATCATGATAAGGAATAGCAAACGAAGACTGCAAAAGAATAAAGACTGAAAAAAACAACAACACATTAAGGAATACTATAGAATAACAATTTTACAAAATAAATTTAGGAAAATAAAAAGTATATAATAAGAAAGTTAATGATTTAATTAAAAAAAAATTTAAATAGAAGTGCATATTTCAGTATAAAAGTTGTAGAAGTAACGACAAGTTGCATTCAAGAGTAAATATAGAATGACAAAAGGAAAAAAAGTATTAGCACAGAAAGCATTCACATATTGACCAAAATCAATACATTTGGACACTCACCCTACTTTTGAAAGATCTTGATTTGGATGCAACTGAATCAAATTACTGCTTGGATTTGGATTAGTTGATTCTGTACTTTCATACTGATCAGAGTGTAAGTTTCTCACAGAAGAAGAACACATATTTAGCACTGGTTCCTTTTTAAGAAAACTAGCATACCTACATTGAGCTGGAAAAATAAAATGAAATTGTAAAACATTATACAATGACTTATTTCATATCTGGTGCTGCATTTATTTAAAAAGCAGAACTACTAATAAAACTGATTTTTTTAGTAAATTTAAAACCATGCAAGTACAATATCTTTGCATCTTTCTCATATTATGAGTTATGATAAGTTATTTAAGAATGGATTTGAAATTTTGATAAGAGAAAAAAAACTATTGTTTCTCTTTCTTTCAATGTTTCACATGAAATACTAATTTTAAATATTGTAAATGATCTGAATATTTATAGAAATAAATGCCTATTTGAAATCATTCGAATCCCCTCTCCCATTAAGAAACAGATACGACAGAACAGTTAGTAAAGAAGTGAAGTCAAGAAACTAAACAACAAGGTCAAGGAATACATGTTAAGTTAGGGAAAGAAAAATTCATGCACTTCTTATCAATATGTACTTAAGTATAAACATGAACAGTCAATTATAAACAAATCTGATACAAAAATTTATCGATTTCTTTTAAAAATTAAACTTAATTGCGATAAAAAATAAAGTATTACAAAAATTCACATTTACTTGCATTTTAATCATCAATAATTCAGCATTTTAATAATACACAATTAAATTTATTGTTAAAAATCAGTAAGACTATTTTCCTGCAATATTAGTCTTATGGTTGGAAAGATAGATTTACAAATTCTTAATGAACTTGATGAATCCTCGGTGACTAAAGTGACGGTTCTGAAAAATGCAAAAATTATGGACCATTTCAAATCGGAACCAAGATATGAGATTCTTCTGGAGAATTCCATGTAACATCACGCCCTGTCCTAAGGTTATATAAATGCGAACCGCACCAAACGTATAAATCTACCACTGGAGTTGCGTTAGCAATACGGGCTGAAAGTTGTGGATGTTGACCGCTATTGTTGGTAGCTATTTACTATTTAACCACGTTGTTAGTTCCTACTAACGTATTTTTTTTGTCCGTATTTGCCTGAAATTTTTGTTGTTTGTACCTTGTGCTTCTTGGAATATTCTCGGAATAATGCATTCACATTAGCAAAAACTATCCGTTTGACATTCCAGGATATGCATTTGTTAGAAAACAACTTCATTTAAGAACAAGATAGAATTTCAATTTTATTGATCAAAACTGTTTAAATTATCGTTTTGAAGTATTTTTGCCTTTTTACGCAAAATATTTAATTATTATTAGGAAGAATTAATATTTCACGCCTGACATTTTTTCAGAAGTCACCCCGTTCGCAAATTTCAAAAATTTTCACTGTTATGGCAATCTCTTCATGGTCATTGAAATGACTGTTATTGGTGAATGAAATCCTGGGGGGGGGGGGAAGAAAAGAAAAGAGAAGGTTGGAGGCAAATACTTAGCTTGTCTGACAGCACAAAATTTATTGCGGCTTTTTTAAATGATGATAATGTATTTATGAAATTCTAAAAATCTTCTTTCCTTTGATCAATGATAGTGTGTTTAAAGCTGAATCGTTAAACTGGTTTTCTTTTTTAACAGCATACTTTACTGAGAGTGGTTTATTTTAATACGGATTTAAAAAAATAAACTATGCTAAACTTCAGTGAAGTTAAATAAACATATATTTCGTTTTCATTCTTGCTGCAGAATAAATAAATTTTCTTATTTAAAAAATATTGAACACTTTTGCGTTTTAAATGACCAGTTAATTTAAATAAAGTGATTGCTTTTAATTGTCCAGTGAAAATATTTAGAAATTTTTTCTTTTAGTGAATCAAAAATTAAATTAAAATTAATGACATGAGAACTAAAATTTATGTGTTTTTCTTATAGTATAATCATATTTATCCACATGTCACCGATGTGAAAAATTAAGTATCACGTTCGATTGTCTCTTCAAATATTACGATTCAGGAAACAATTGTAGGAAAAGGTTGTGAGTAACACAACTCATCATCGCAAGTCATTGTGGTTCACAACTAAATATTATAAATAATTGTTAATGTTTTGTATTTGTTTGTTATAATTGTTCATCTTTGTTTTTGAAGTAATTGCAGCAAAAATATTTTATATATTATTTTGTGTTAAACGAAACTGTTATTCTGCTGTTGCATCTGGCAACGAGGATTATGTTGTAAAAATAAATAGAACGAGTGAGATGCTCGCTGTTACTTGGAATTGAGGTAGTCTGTTTGATTTTAATTTCTTTAAAACACTTTCAATCGTTGGTCGTAATATCCTAAATAAGAAATGTTTATTTCATGTATCGAGCGTTTACAATCTGCACTTTAAAACGCAGTCATACGCCGATACAATCTACGAGGAAGGGATATGCATCTCCTTCGCCACGTCCTGAACGTGAGTAGGCCCACATTAGTTCCTAGTAAACAATAACTAGACATGCAGTTTGCCAGTGTAGTAGTAGATATCATTCCTGTCATGCTTGTGCTTGTACATAATTGAAAATTTTATTAGATTTTTCAGCCGACATGTACATATCAAGTGATAGAAAATTTGTTTTTGGTAATGAACTTTTAAAATTTTAATTGTCTCTAGGGTTATGGGTTATAATTTAGCAAAACAAAAATGAAGGGGAGAACATTATTTGATGGGGAAAAAATAAATTGAACATTAATCATTTTTCGTTAAAATTAACTAGGAATGATTCCATAATTATCCACAAAAAGAAGCATTTTTTATTTGATTATACATTTACCAAAATTATTTACATATTTCACTAAACATTCTCTGTCATTGAAATTTTCTTCCTTTTTTAAAATTAAAATTATAATCAAATGAGAGTAATTTCATAAGTCTGAACGCGAATGTTCATTTTTTTTATATCTCAAGGAAATTTAATTTGTCTTCACCGATCAAGTTCACATAAATGACATCTGTGATCCAGTTATTATGTTTTCCTATAAAACATTTATCGCTTTTTGAAAGTAAGAAATCTGAAATCAAAAAGAAAGAATTTTTCACTCACTTAAAAAAAATCAATTCCATTCATGCAAAACTATGGAAACACACTAGCTGGAATTTTTAGGATACCTTAATTCGATGATGGCATTCTCTGACCACACCTTTGAAAGAGAGAAAATACAAGCCCTTCCCCCAGTAAAATATATTTACATATCCGGGGGTAAGCAAATACCGAATGCCTTACTCCTTGAAGGAAGTGAAATACTACAAGTGCGAACTAGTGGTGGATGCTGCCAGCTTAATTTGATTTACTATTTTTGATGATCTAATCTAAACATGTTTGTACTTCAAATCATTAAAAATATAGTAAAATTAAAAAAACAATCACTTCGAGAAGCATATTTTTACTCTTCAAGGTAAACAAGAGCCAAATTTAATAAATACAGGTTAAACGGTCTACCCTGTAAAGCATTAAAACCCACATGGACAAACACACACATTCATCTTTATTTTTAGTAGTGATAATATATTGAATATTAACATTAACTGAATATTTATTTTACTTAAGATTTTAAAATTCCAAATGGGTTCACATTATATCAAGATTAGCAATTAATTCAATTTTTATCTACATTTTTGTAAATTAAATAAGTAGAATAATTGAAATATGTGTCTTAAGCTACCAGTTTTTTACTTTCTCATATACTGAATGCATGAGGAAGTATTATAATAGTCAAAAAATTTAAATGCAAATTTCTATGTTTCAGATCTCACCAAGTTCGAAAAACACATTTTTGGAAATATGTCTGTCACAATAAATTAAATTAATAATTTGAACTTTATAAATGAGACTACACCAAATGTGTGGATTTCTATCGAATTTGTTGAATACAAATAAAAATCCACAAACTAGGAACTTGGAAGAAAATTCATTTAAATAACACATTCATCTTTATTTCTAGTAGTCATAATATATTGAATATTAACATTAATTGAATATTTATTTTACTTAGATTTTCCAATCCCAAATTTCTTTGCGAAAATCTTGCCAACAAAGCATAAAGTGTTAGAGTGATAAAATTTGAAGAAAAATCCGTCCAGGTGTAGACCGTCTGTCGGTGTGCATTTTAGCATGCATGTAAGCGCAATAATACAAAAATTTTGGTAATGAAATTCACTTCCAATTTTGAACCAAACATGTCAAAAATTTGAGCATCTGTTGGTATGTACTCTCGGAGGTATGAAATTACAACGACTTAAATAAATGAAAGTTGGTATGAAATCTTGCAACTACCAATTGCAGCTCCAATTCAAACTTTCGTTCCCATCGGTTGGTAAAAAAGCGTTGAAAAACATATTCCATTTTCTGGTACTTTCTTTCGGAAAGTTACAAAATTGAAATCTATGATATTTTTTTCATAACTGCCGGTGTAAATTGGTAAGCTGTAGGTATAGAGCATTTAATATCATAAAAAGTTGCACATAAATTTGAAATAAAAACAAAAATTAAAATCACGATCATAGTACACAGTGTGCGAGATAAAACAAAACAAGGGAAAGTAGGTCTAACTATTTACAAATGTTTTTTTGACAAGCACATTCACGCTGAATACTCTGAGAAACCACATCCAACATTCCACAAAAATCAGAGTTCAATATAGACCGTTTTCTGTATGCTAATAGAGTTATCAATTATATACTTATACTACATTCACCATACAACCACTGGACGATTTCCACAATACTGATGTAAGAGGTGAGATCTACAGTGCGTGCTAAAGACGAAATTTCAAGTGAAAATGATTCAAAGTGTCAATCTGATTGCTTTGTTAGCCGACTTACTAGAAATCTATGGAAGCTAGACATGGTGATATGCGATTTGGACAAAAGAAAATAACGGAGTAAAGGCAAAAAGAAATGACGAATGAAAGCCGA
This sequence comes from Argiope aurantia, assembly GCA_026543865.1. NCBI lineage: Eukaryota > Metazoa > Arthropoda > Arachnida > Araneae > Araneidae > Argiope > Argiope aurantia. Next base: position 1,175,878 of record JAPMOR010076963.1, read on the forward strand.
ATTGATAAAGATGAAATGAGAGCACACAGTTAAGTCAAAAGTAAGAGATATCATACTAAAAATACATGGGAAAAACAGATCTAAATGTCCAAAACGGGAAAGGAGAGACTATAGAAATAAAAGGCGAAATTCAAAGGAAGATCGGCAATATCAAGAAGAGATTTAGTGATCTTGGGGACAAACCAAATAATTTCCTAGGAAGTTCATATATTTCTGATAAACTTTTACATCCTTGATATTTGATGAACAAACGTTATGGACTCTTAAGGTATGTGCCTACCTTCGGAGACTTTAAAAAAAAAATATTTAAATTTTCAATAAACAAAAGATGTTTTTATTTAAAATGGGTCATAAAACTTTAAATTTAAATGTAATTTGTATGAAATTATTAATTTTTGAAATATTGGTAGTTTTTAGTCAAATTTTAATGAAAAATTACACTTACGGTAAACTTTCTACTAAAAATTATAATAAATATATTTCAATAATATTTATACAGTAAATAAATAACACCCTTATCTGTCTTATGAACTAAAAGATTTGCAAAATTTTGAAAAAGTTTTTGAACTATTTGAAATTTTGTGTCAAAACTCCTTTTTTTTTAAAAAAAATACTCATGTTTTTTTCACAAAAAAAAGCAATAAAATAAAAAAAATGAAGATGGAGATTAGATTTTAGTTCATAACACAGATAAAATATATTTAAACATTTTCTCAAAATTTCAAATCAATATCTTAAAAAGACATTTTTTGGTGATGTTTAGCATAAAGCAAAATATTGAAAAACACAGTTTTTCAGAAAACATATTTAAAGATTTTAATGCCCCATAAAATTTTTTTTACTGCTTTTTTATTCTTAAAATTCACCATATTTGTAGGTCAAACCCTCTTTTACTTCATTTTTAACTAATTTTGATTTTTTTTTTTTTTAGCTTTCAGCTTTTTTCTGGTCAGTTTAGTGGAGGGCAATGATTGACGTCTCGATTTCTTAATTCGCTCATCATCAATTCTCATATATATTTTTAAAGTCAGAAGATTAATTGGAATTTCCAAATGCTTAAAAGTAGGTAATAGTCCTATGTAACCAGAATTAAACAATATGGCTGCCACATATGCACCTAAAAACAGTTTCATGTTCCACAAAATGTTCTTTAGGTAATATTGACCACAAGATGTTGTTGAAACTTTCATTATTGTTCTGTGTCATACCATGCAAGCATTTCTTTAATAACTCTCTATCACAGAGTTCTAAATATGCAGATTTTATCACTTTCATGACAGAACTAGGAAGACCTGGTGATTTTTCAGAATATTCTGTTCCGTTGCTCATAGCTTGCTGGTATCGACACCAGCTGTCACTCCCTTCTGGACACTGCCTATGCATTAGGTTTCTACTGCTAGAACAGCAGTGAAAGAAAGCAGCTATAACAGCAGATTGCATTTTTCCAATATTGCCAACATTACTATGGATAGAAATTCCATAGTAATTTTGAAGTTTATCGATAAATTTATCAGTTAATTTTCCTTTTCCACCGAGCACTTTGGTCTTCTATTTTAATTTCCTAAGTCGTGACCCAACTCTTTTTTGAACGTGCCCTATACATTCAAGTTTTGTAACTGTATCCTTTCCATAGATATCCTTTACTTTTAGAAATGCCTTAGAGTCACCATCACCAAAATATTCGGTGTATTCTAACTCTCGTTCCAATACTGATCTTTCAAAAATTCTGTAAGCCCCAACAGCTTCCATATTTCCCGATGTCCCCTTGTAGTTAGAGCATTCATGGTTGTAAGTTACTTTTCTCTCACACATTCTACAATATTGGGTCATCACTTCTAAATCCAATATTTTCCCAGTATCTATGGAAATATCTGAGACACAGCCACTTAATGACATATAGTCTCTTCGTTGCCATGTGCCATCCACAGAAACACCACAGGTTGTGCTTCCTTTCAAATTTTGCACTTCTTTAGATGCAACTTTCAGGTTTTCTTCACAACAGTACTTCGCTGATGCTAACAGTTTCAGTTCATGAGTTCCAAATGTCTGTTTAGAGATATATGGCAAATTTAATGTGCCCAGCAATTTCTTCCCAGAAGAAAATCCTGTGCTAATCAACCTTAATGCGAGTATCAATAAAGAATTTAACGACGATGTTTTACTCATTTTGGGGGTTGACGTGAATCCAGTCATAAATCCACATTTACAAGATATTGTAAAATTTGAGCAAAGACCTTCTTTGGAATCTTCAGTCAGTTTCACACCAGTTTCAAAGCACTGAGGGCAAGAAAGAATTGCAAATACTCCAAGTAAAGCCTTGATATCGAATATCTTGTTACCTTTTAACTCTGGAACGTCTGATTTCAGCACGTCAGAAGGTTCCAAGGTCTTCAGTTTTGCTGCACTTGCAGTAGACGCATCATTTTTAGGCTTAGAATTATTATACCTATTTCCATAAAAGGTACGTTTTTTATATTTTTTAGATCGAGCTTTCGGCATTTTTATGCGACGAAAACTACAATTCAACTTCAAAACAGGAAAAATTAAAAGAATTATGCTAAAATTTTGAACAAATCGATTGAAAACAAGAAGAACGCTTTTGAATTACGAATGTAAACACGCTACAAACGATAACAGTATTGCCGTTCAGTTACTGAAACTTTAATTAAAAAAATTGCTGCTAGATTTAAAAAATAATGAAAAAAGGAAACTTTTATTTATATTTTTAAAAAAGATTTTGGCATTTATATCGATTAAAAGTTACAAAATAGACGCGTAAATGTATTGTTTACATTTTTGCGTCCCTTTAAATTCCCACTTCCGGTATATTAATTAGGCTGTAACTTTGCTTCTAATTAACATAAAAGCAAAAATGAAACAGTTCTGGAATCCTAATTGTATGGGCTATAAAATGAGCACATAATAAAAATTTTGATAATTTTCACGAAAACGTTTATTTTAGGGTAGGCACATACCTTAAGACCCAGATCGACGTTGCGAGTTCTATAAAAGGATTTTGTGAAGGTCAATCAATACTGAGCCTCACTGGTAGAGATTCTATAAGGAATATCAGCCGATAAATTGACGGATCTAACAACAGCTCTAGAATCCTGATTTGGGGAGCTATCTTATCCAGTTTTATAGAACTGAACACAAGCCGGGATAAAGTCTTCACTGATCACTGATGTAGAGCGACTAATGAACCTGTTTTATGCCAAGTGCCCTCTAGATGTTGAGGAAAGCTTAACAATTCAATACTTCGTCGATGCTATCAGAAATGGAGCAACGCATAATTCAACGAGAATGATGAATGTAAAGGATTTGAAATCTGTTCGGGCATATCGCAGGAAGAAGGCTGCGAAAAGTGTTTCCAAGCCATCCAGATACGCAAGATCAATCGAGAAAGATGACGCCAGTAAAGAAAAAAGATGATATACTTGAATCTCTGTTGAAAAAGACGGAAAAATTATCGGACCAGTCTAGCTGCCAGGAAGAAAAATTCCCCTTGTTGAAATCCGAACATGACTTGTTGGAAGTGCAATAAAAAGGGGGTGTTTTGAGAGTGCGAAATGATTATATCAAACCATTTTACGGTCGTTTTGTGGACAGAGGGCGGCTTTTCCTGAATAAAACCCCTGAAGAAGGCTTGGAAGCTTCTGCACTTAGTGGAAAGAAGAATGGACTGTATTTGAAAAATTGGACTGTTTGTGGAAATCGATTTGTAGTAATATGATAATTGTGCTTGGTGTTAGTAGATACAGATGCAAATGTAACTCTTTTAAGAGCAGTCTTGTTCGTGCAATCGAGAAAGTATCTTATTTACACGGATTTTAACGTTTCTTTAAAGACTGCTTCTATTGAAAAAGTAGAGATACCCAAGAAACTGGATGCATCAATCGAATCTGGATGAATCATTCCAACCAGGGTCAAACAGGGTCTATACTCTGCCTGGATTCTATTCAAAGAACAGCAAATTCTTAAAAAACTGGTTAATTTTTTTGGGGGCAATAAGCACCTGTTGAGGATTAACACATTAGTTTGCAAGATCTGCAGTCCTTTGCATTATAAAAATTTATGCATGAAACGCATACCTCTAAGCACTCTGAAGAATGTATTTAAAGTAATATCATCAATTTATCTATTCAAGAGTTTGACAGAAATGGATTGATTTGAATTTGATTTAAAGAATTTAGCGAAGATATAAACATTAGTTTTTCTGTTAAAATATGCAAGGAGATTTAGTTGAGGAATACTAAAGAGCAGAAAATTGAGTCAAAACTTCCTTGAGTCCTCATTACAACATTTTTTTGTGGCTGAAAGGAAAAGCGAACTTCCATGAATGATAAAGACATGAAATCGTCACAAATCTGCAAATGAATTCCAACAAAATTTGTATAGTTACCATATTAAATGGTTACAATGTTGCAATGTATTAAAATTTCGCGATATACTTTTTTTTAAATGTATATAATTATTAACACAAGTTTGAAAAAACTGCAACTTACCGTTTGATGGTGCATTAATATTTGGCTTTTTCACCGGCGTCACAAGATCGTGGACACGTGAATTAGGCAACTGCCTATCAGGATTAATCACAGATCTACATATAAAAAATAATGTAGAATACTATATTAAAATATGAACAAACCAAATTCTTTAAATTGTAAATCATAAAAAAACCAGCGTCGCTTTTAATTATACAAATGCATTACTTATCATAAAATAAACTACTACATTATAAAAAATGGAACTTATAATTTTATTTTGTTGTAATTAAATTAATGTCCCATTTAGAATAAGACTTGAAGGAACTTAATGGTGCAAATTAAAGTATTATCAAGTGACAATTGGAAAAGACAATACATCAAGTCACATTAATGGACAGTTATTATCAAGTAACATTAATAAACATTATTGATAAAACTTGAGATTAGTTTCCTCAGTTTCGCTTTATGGTACAAATCCAACAATCACAAAGATTGCAGATTTTAATCACAATAGAAAATAATTAAAATTGAATAAAAGCAATGTAATTCTTCAATCCTTCGCAGTCCATTGTCCAGTGCCACTGGACATCACATTTTGAATGAACATAACACCATGCTCCTGTCCCTGCAATTATAATTAAGGTTATTCAAGCAGTGTCATAAACTGGAAGAGAAATCACACATCTGGAGGGGATAATCTTTCTTGGTTCTCACCAGCCTACAAGCATCGAAATTGTTTAAAATTTAAAAAAATAATAATCCAGGAATATTAATCAACATCGAGTACATAAGTCTGGATTGCTCTTGTACGTTACAAAATTTGACAGAAATGTGCTGGTTCCTGAAGACACAAAATTACACACTGTGAAAGAAGTTTAAAACTACTAGAACGAGAAGCAAGAATCATCATGGCACAAGTATGATGTCTGCATTAGACAACGACATTTGTATTGTTGGCAAAAAATGTACCAGTACACTTCAGATCAGCAAGTTTTTTTTCCCCTCTCAAAAGGAAAAGGACAATATGCCTTCAGACCATAGAGTTGAGATACTGATAGAGGGAGTGCAACTCTACTTTGGTGTAGGACACGATAAAATAACGTGACTTGTGGACAGAATTTGTGTTCACTGTAACAGCATTCTCCGTTCCCCCATTATATTTCAATGGCAGATTTTTTCTCGCTTTTAACTGTTGGATATTAAAACTTATTTAAGCCATGGTTAACAATTGCTGTGCAATTGGATGCAAAGAAAAAGTTTCTAAAGATAGTCCGGTATCATTTCACAGGTATGTACAATAAACATACTCTGTTTATATCCATTTTAAGTCAATTTAAAATTTCGTAACCTCCATCACTCAGTGATTTTGGTGTTAAAACTGAATAATATTTCATAGTTTGGTTTAGTTATTGCATTAAATTTATTTAATTTGTTATCAAGCTTCATTTAAACTGATGTAACTGCATTATATTTTGTTACTTGCTTTATTTTAATCTCGAATGTGTTGCAAGTGCTTGGCTGCAAGCTTGGCGTGATTTTTTCTCGCCAATACAAGTGTTTACATAAGTATTATTGACCAATTAATAATTGTGTATTTATTTTAGTGCAAATAAAGTTTCTTTTTTTACCATAAATATTCGAATCGTATTATATCTTGAAACATATTAAATCATCATTGTGAATGAAATAGTGAAACTATGCTTTATTGAAAATGTTATATAGTAAAAGTTCCTAAATGTGCCAGCAGTAATTGTATGTTATAAATTTTAATTAAGCTCTAAAAAGAAACTATTGGATATTCTAAAGATAAATATTAAAGAAAGAAATGCTATATTTACAGATAAAAATTTTATCTGAATGTTAACATTTATTAATAACTTGTGATATGCACATACTCTAAAATCACCGTTTTCGTCAAGATTTCGAATTTCCTTATTATTTTGTATTAAATCAACACATTTAAGATTCCAAAAATGATTTAATTTTGTTTCTGCGGTAGTTAGAAGCAAAGTTACCTCCAACACTATAAACCAGAAGCGAAATATTTAAAACTGATAATAACAAGGAGAAGGTACGAGGTTTAAAACTGAGTTCGGAATGAGGTTTTGTATAATGATAGTATACATTCAGAATGTTTATTAATGAAAATATTTAGTCTCAATAGTCAACCTTAAAACTTTCAAATTAGCTAATATACTAATAATATGTTACCCGAAAGAGCGATCGAGTAGTGTAGTGGTTAAGGCAGTGGCGTAGCATTCAGAATACCTGGGTTCGATTCTGAGTTAGTGTTTTCTTTTTCTTTCTAAACTATTTCAAAATAATTTAACAGTTTTAATTAATATCTTTCTCATTTTTTTATGCAAAAATAAATATTATTCAGAATATTCAAGGGAAAAAAAAAAGACTTTGGCCACTTTTATAATCTGCTTTTATTAGAAAAAGTTTTTTTTATCTGTATGAGATAATGATAAAACATGTAATGTAAATTAAAAATGTAATGTAAAATTAAAAGATGTTTTTAGGTGAAGAAAAGAAATAAAATGTTTTCTTGAAGAAAAATACTCACTTTTAATTAATGCACAAAAACAAAGTAAAAAAGTAAACATAATTTAAATCAATAAACTCGGCTACTGATGTAAAAACGAAAATATTATTTTCGAAACCAGTTTGCTTAGTTTTCAAAGAATATTTATACAGTGGTGGCCAAAAGTGTGGACATTTTTTGAAAGTTTAATGTTTTTCAATTTTGCGTGCTTGTAGAATATATTAATTTTCAATTAAATACAAATGTTTAGATATAAAATTGAAGGTAACTCAATTTAAAATTTAATAACAAAAACAGTATTACAATATCTGTATTACAAAAAAAATTACGCTCATTTTAGTAGAACAAACAAACACAAATCGTTTTGAATAATGACGTGTTTTGTAATAAAAGCGTATTAGCCAATCAAAAACACTGTTCTGAGGACCCACCAAAGGTCAGTAACTATAATTTAGGTTATTTGGATGGTAAAAGAGTTATTGTTGTGGAAATATTTTGTGGAATGATGCATACCAGTACAATTAAATAGAGTATTGCTGTTTTCGAATATTTTAAGTCCTTTTTTTTTAATTAAACTAATTTTAAACAAATAACACCAACAAGAAGAACTGATTGGACATCTACAAAAAGAAGCCGAATTGTCATATTGAGAGAAAATGGCCTCTCTTATGCTGAAATTGCAAGACAAGTTGGTGGTTCAGTGACTTGTTCTGGTGTACGCAAGTTCTGTTTATGTTATGAAAAAACGAAATCAGTGGAAAATAAGGCAAAATCAGACAGAAAAAAAAAATGCACTCGATGAAAAGACGCTGTGAAGCTGTCATAAAAAATAAGGGTTATCCTACTAAGTATTGATTGTGTAAGTATCACTTTAAAAAAAATGCAAATCTAAGATAGATCTTACTAAAATGAGCGTAACTTTTTTTTTGTAATACAGATATTGTAATACTGTTTTTGTTATTAAATTCTACATTAAATTACCTTCAATTTGAAATATAAACATTTGTATTTAAGTGAAAATTAATATATTCTACAAGCACGCAAAGTTGAAAAACATGAAACTTTCAAAAAATGTCCAATATATATATGTAACATTATTTGTTGTGAAGCAGAAATGCAGTTTGAAGACAGTGAAGAGACTTGCTATTTCGTGACGTCGTTTTAATTCATTTTTAAGAAGCAGGCATATGTACAAGCGATGAGCACACAGAGCGACACAGAAAAGGAATCAGGAAAAAACTCTTGGACATTTTATCCCTGGTCTTATATAATCTATGATTTTGATAGGGAAAACATTTCTTCATAGCGCTAATATATTACGAGATTTCGATAGGTATTTTCGTTACACGCGTGGAGAAGGCAGGGGAAACACAGGGAGATATTAAAAAAGAATTTGCCTCTTCACGCGGAGTGTGGGAAAGTTATTTTAGCTGATTCTGCAATTTAACAAAGCTTCTCTTGAATTAATTAAGTAGAGACAGTGGAATTGGATCATGAAATAAGAGAATATTTTAGAATAAAGTTACTATGGGCTAAATTAAGATAAAATCTTGAAAATTAATTAAATTGAAATTACAGTTAAAATATCATTACACACACACACACACACACATTATTTAGGAAATGTTAACCGGAAATGAAACCGACCGGACCCAATGCCGGGAAGCAAAATGTTGCGCGGCAGTTTTTGAGTACACCAAGATTTGCGATATGGCGCCAAAAAAGGTCAGATTTCTCACAAGTCACATGGCTCATGTTGCGTACACTTGTTTAGACTAGAAACAAACGACTAACTTCCTCCATTTACATCAGCTCTATGCTTCAGACCAATTTTGTGAGTACCAACGTTCTGATTGCAAAACGAACTATTTGCAACATTGTCAACAACAGCAATATGGACGAACAGGACTAGTCCTGTGTACTATGTGAAATGAGAATCGATTCAGTCAACCAAATGATCTATCTTAAGAGTTATACTGCTTATTGTTCAGAAAATATAAAGGAAAGATACCGATATTCAACATCCAATATCATAGCATGAGCTGGTATTATGGTGAAAGGCCTCATGTACTTACATGTAATTGCTAATGAGTCTGTGACTGGCCAAAACATTGATGAGAATATACTACCAAATGTAACGCTTGTGATATTGTTAGTGATAAATATTGAACCATGTCGAAAAAAAAAAAAAAAAAAAAAAAAAAAAAGAAAAAGAAGAAGAAGAAGCGTCTAAACAGCAAAGATGTCCAATACTTACAATCTACGCACATTCTCCAGATGTAAACCGCATCGGAAAAAGTCGCTGATTGAAAAATATCCTCTATAAGACAAGAATATGCTCACGCAGATAAAGGAATAAGATAAACTGCTTCAACAACTGGTAGAAAATATTGTGCATAGTTCGACGCAACGCATTTAATATAATATCGTTTTCCACAATGGACATAACTCAGAATAATACCTTTATCAAAGATGCCTGCTCTAGTTCATATGCATTTTTCCATTTCCTTATACGAAGCAACAAGTAAACAATTTTCCCTCAGATATTTCAAAACCCTTTATATTTCCCTGGACAATAACTGACTTTTATTCTAGGGCCTGAACAGTGTGCCAGCAATATTTTATTCTGCTGAGCCTCCACCTTCCACTGTACAGACATTTCAATGGCAAACAAACAAAGAGAGAAAAAGTAAAAATCGTTAAAAATGATAGAACTTGAAGTGAGAAGATAGAAGGCTGGTGAAACGACAGACCCTGAAGATTAAAAGTTTTAAAAATCTTCTTTTTTTTTATTTCTCTAAAAATTTTAAGTACTAGATCTAGCAGCTTATATTTTCCTAAGTAAAAACTAAAATTTGACGAGATTTGTCCAACAATTTCGGATGGGGACATTAAAAAAAGAAAACATCGTGAAAGAAATCACGAACAAGTCAAGTTAAAATCTCATCATACTATATTTTAAACGATCGACTAATGTAAATACATACCGAAGTAATTACAATTCAATATAATACAATAAAATCTCTTTAAACGTTTATTTAAGGGATTGTTCCGAAACGACATATTAATGAAAATGACGATCGAATGTGTAATATACAAAACAGATTTCACTATAAGTAGAGCAGCTTCCTCCCATGTTCTTAAGTCCATTTGACACACCAAATTCATCCTGCTATATTATTTTTCGTTGATCGGAGCAATATGTGTATTCTTCTTTAAAAAAACCTAAAAGTTTACACATGCACTTACCAGGCTTAAGTTAAAAAATTTTCGAGATCTAAAACAATAAAAATTGAAGTTCGATTGTTTTTCAAGTCGCAACAAGTATGGTGCAGTACATATTTCGTACTGCCCCTTCAGGATAGCTATTCCAATATGTGCAACAATGCACATTGTTGAAGAAAGAGGGAGGAGGGAAAGACTCAATCTCAAATATGTTGGCATCTTGGATGTATTTCACCTTAGCTTCTTTCTCCGAATTCTTCCCTTTTGTTGGTTTTCTTTCTTGATATATCTGGTAAACAAACTTTTACACCATGCTTTCTAATTCTCATATTCAACATGGGGAGGGGAGAGCAAAACGCATTCTTTGCACTTCTCTAGAAAATTCTACCCTTTTTAAGGACCTTTTTCAAAACTAAGCATTTATAAAATGATTAAAAGTGGTTTTAAGCATTTTTTAAGACTTTGTAACTTGATAACGCTGCACAAATATTTCAAAACTATTAGTTACTGAAACAAAGAAAAGTTAAAAAAAAATTCTTATCAAGAAAGGAATACAGAATTCATGAATCTGAGATAATCGAATTCAAAATGCGAATGTATTCCAAGAAATTAGGCGGAACAGAAAAGCAAATTTGGTCATATGAAAGCAATATTATAACCTACATGCCATCTCAATTGGAATACATAGAATACGAATAAAATCAAAGAAATGCAGAATACCTATTAAAATCAGATGGCATGGAAGAATAAGAATTCGCTATTTCTATGCCATTATTTATGTTTCCATTAGAAACCATTGGGTGAACTTGCCGGACTTGGGGAGCAACTGGTAAGCCAATATTTTCATTTCTTTTAGCAGTGTTTGATGTAGAAAGCAAATTTTGTCTTGAATAACTGCGGAAATTATCCCAAAAGTTATTTGCTCTTGTTCGTGGAGGTACCTAGAAAGATTTAAAAAAAATAATCTAAATAACAAATAATGGCAAAAAATTGTAATAAACATATATAAACAACAAAATGCAACTGAAATGTGGTTGTTAATGATTCAATTATGGTATTTAGAACTCTACAGTAACTACATTAAATCAATTTCATAAATTTAAAAGAGATATAAATCATACTTTAGAGGTTCTGCCAGGTTAAGTATTAATATTTTTTCTTCTTATTAATATACTGGTTAAATATCAACAAATATGAAGCAATTTATTCTCTAAACTGAATACTACAGCTATGATACAATAACTAAGCACTTATATTTTCTAACATTGTTGAATCGACAATAAATGCAAGAGAAATTAATGCATTACACGAATAATAATATTAGCGTTTTTTTTTAAAATCTTGTATATGAAGGAAACGATGCAACATCAATGACTGAAAAAGTTCAAGAAAACAGATAACCCAATTTATGCATTGTTTATTTCATTTCTCCTGTCAGAACTGACATAAAAATAACAACTAAAAACCTATCAGAGCATAAAATAAACAATTCTTTAAGTGAATTTATTTTAAGATTTTATTTTAATTAATACCTCGATAATTTTACCTAGAAATATAATTTAAATTTGTCAGGTAGATTAATATTTCCAAAATGTTTCACTAGCTTAAAATTCAAAACAAATATTAATTAACAAGATGCATACATTGTAATATGGGCACATGTCATGTAAATAATAATTATATTTGGGAAGTTGTGATAAATGTGAATCTCCACTTATAAAAAAATTTAACAAACAGACGACATTAATATACAACTTTGCATTCTATCAGCCACGTCATTAACATAACTGAAGAAAAGGATAAGAGTTTTCAAAATATGTTATCTCATTAATATTGAATACTAAATGTACTAATATTAAAACACTGCTCGATCAAGTAGTTTTAAAAACAGAATTATAACGTCTGCACTAACTTGATTATTTAAAGTTTCTTGGGCAGTTCTATTTTCTTGACTAGCAGGATGAATAACAGCTCGCACAGGTCGCACATTGCTTGGAACTGTAGAACTATGAGATGGAAATGATTTCATTTGCATCGGTATATATGCTGAAGATCTAGGTGAGACTTGATCATTAGAATACATGTTGGATGGTGGTATGAGTGGATTTGAATTCGCAGACAAACACCATGGACGGAATTCAAAGTCTTCACCATTATTACCCTGAGAATTCAAAGCATTTGTTTGTCGAATAACTTCACAGTCAATGTGCTATTTAAGAAATAAAACACAAAAGTTACAATTAAATATTAAATGACAAAGAAATTGCACAGTTCATAAACACAATAAAGAAGACAGAAAAATATAGAAATACAACTGGAACCAACAACATGATGCACTGATATATTTTATGAAATAACAGCTTAATATAAAGATTACAGATGTAAAATATTTGGTAGAAAAAAAATCTACTCAATTAAAAAGAACCATGAAATGTGCATTGCAAAAATATTTCGATTAGTATTGGGAAATTGCATATATACATACAAGGAGTTTGTTCTCATTATGGCCCATGATTCTCATACTTTCTAAAACGTTAGATATACACACTTAATTACAGCTGGAAAATGCTATAAATGACAGGAATAATTAGATTTTTTGTCGTTTGAGTCAATAAATATATTTCTGAAAAAGCTATGAAATCTAACTTTTTAAACAGTTCTGGGTTCTATTAATACTATTTAGTAAGAAAAAAAAAGTTGACATTCTAAAACAATCCACTAATAGTTTTAAATCTAATTGGGAGTCTTATAGAAATTTCTATTTTGCATACTTCATTTTTTAACTAACCCCAAATAAAGGTAATCTAATGGTTTTAGATCTGGTGATCATGGGTGGGGGCACTCACAAAAATCTTTAAATCCAATTATGTTATTTTTCAAATGCATTGGGGAGTAAAGTATGCGTTTCAAAAGAGTTGTGAACAGGAGTATCTCTATCAGGAGTATCAAGAAATCAAATTTTTGACAAATCTCAGAGTAAAACAAAATCCTCAGTAGAATAAAGGTTAAGATAAAACAACCATTAATTTAGGAAATATTAGATTCATCGAAGATGAATGGTACAACTAAAGTATATTTCTATAATTCTAATGCCAAAGCACTTGGTGCTTTAATTCTAGGGGTATGTTATGAGGACTTTTTTTTAGCATTTCAAAGTGACTTTTATGTGCATTAACTTTTTCTTTTCATGTAAACTGACACTCATCGGTACTACAAAATTTCATTCCCAAAAGATAAATCTCGCCTCGTCATGTCTTTCATCAGGAAAATTTATTGCATAATGACATGCAGCCTCTCACCTATCCCAGTTCACTGTTTATAAAGCAACAACGTTACTAAACACCGCGATTATCATATTTGAAAACATACTAAAATTGTCAGTTTGCAATCGACGGTAAACGGATACAATCAATATGATTAAAGGCACATGGGCGAAGTAAAAACAATTGCAACAAAAATGTAATACACAGACACATTGTAAATTTAAAAACAACTCAAATAAAAATTTTTTTAACATAAATGTAATTAAAAAAATTAAGATATAAATATTACATAAAACTAAAATTTTGTATAATAGAAGAAAAATTCAAATTTTTATTTGCCCGTTGACAGCTGGTTTGTGATCTATTATAAATAATTGTTCCCATTCAGAAAAAAATTTCTTTTCTGTATGAGTATTTCAGTTACCCTAATTTTTTTTACCAATAACAAAAATGTTTTAACAATCTCATACACAAAATGTAAAAAGAGCGATTAAAAAATAATTATGCATTAAAGATGTTGTTGTTTTTTAATAAGATTCCTGGCTATGGTTCTTTTACACAACACCTTTATTAGAACATAAACACACGATATAGGAAAGACAAATAAAAGAAGATTACACAGCATTTTCAGTTCAATATCAATAGCACGCAGCTACATACGGAGAAAGAGAGAGTGATTGGAATGAGGGAAGAAGGGAACGTAATGATATCGATATTCATCCGCACAAAGGTACTGCAGAAAAATAGTTCGCTGGCTGAATCCTAACACATACCCCTCCTGCAAGTGATATACTTTTGAAATAATTATAATATTAAGCACAGAAAACATAAATACATAAAAAAAATATGAAACCAGTGAAATATTTACCGAAGAATATTTCAACTTTTCATCGTTAACATTGTAAGAAAATCTGCAATTAATGTTTCAATTTAAACATATTCTAATTTAATTATATTGTTCTACCACAGATTTTTTACAAAATGAAAACATAAATTCATATATCTTGACTTATTCGAAGACCTAATCTATTAAATTGATGCTTGACTATTTGGATTTAAGGTTACAGCAGCGTTTATATAATGTTTACATTTCAGTAAGTTAATAGATTTACAATCACAATAAGGTCTTAAAAAATTTCAGAATTGCATATAACTCTACTTCACATGTTGAGTGATTGACATTCTTTTTTAAGACATTTCAGGAAATTAATGAATTGCCTAGTAAAATCACGTCACCAGAAAATGATTTACCAATTTCCGTATTTCCCTTACTAGCATCAGAACTAACATTCCAAAAACCAAATTTTTTTAATGTAAAATGCCACAAAACAATTTCTTATCTTTTGTACCCATCAAATATCTTACTATTCTTTTAGCTGCATGCCTTTTTTTCTGACTTATGGTTAAACTATCAAAGTTTTGTTATTGCTTGAATTTATATTTCTGTAAATACAATCTATAGATTTAGATGTCAGCAGATATAACAAGGTCTTGCACCTGGATTTTTTTTTTGTAGAATAAATTACATCTAAAAACCTTCATTGCAACTTGCCGGCGAATTAAAAGCATTTTCTTCTTCACAGAGAATTTCTAACATTTCTTCTAATCATTTATCGCGTTGCATTTTGAGAATATCCTATATTTTGGAAAATTTTCCAAAATATTAAATTTAACAAAAAATTTATCTATAAAAATTAAAATAAACAATTAAGAAAATTAATCGATATATTTGATTTGTACAGACTTTATTTGGGATATACTTCACAATGAGAAAAGCTTTATTTATAACCTTCATATTTTGAAATATTTTAATAAGGTTATCACAAAATCTTATACCCAATTTCAAATATACAAGTCATTGCATTTTTAAGCTATCACATTTACATGCTGGTGAAATTACAGACCAACAGACGGTCAAGACCTTGATGGATCTGGTTCCAAATTGGACAGGTATCTTAACTTGAAATGTTTAGTCTGTGTACCAAATTTTACTTCAATCATCGTTTTGTAGGGGTAGTACCAATTTATATTCGAAGAGCCGGATAGACAGATTTCTTCTAAATGGATTCGTTCAAAATTTTATAGAAATTGACAAATTTTGTGCAAAGGTTACATACAGGATTTCATCCGTCTTGCTCAAAGCGTTTTTGAGTTACAGTTTTCAGAGAAAGACATATTTCAAAAATGCTTTTTTAAAAATCCAACACATAGAAAAATATCAGGTTCAATTTTTTTTGACAATTACAATACTTTTTTTTTTGTATACTTCACATACCAGAAAGTAAAAACAACTGAAAATAGTATTTCTTATAATAACATACAACTTTAAATAAAAATTTGTATTGTATTAAAGAAATTATTGTGACAGTAAAATTGCATTAACTTTTAGCCTATCAACCAGAATTTTAAAAAATCACTGGCACACTGACAGAATGCTCATTATTATTTTGTATCATAGAGAGAACAGTGGAAACTATCCTTATCATCAATATTTTTTCTTTAATGCATAAAAATTTAAAATGTTTTACAATATATTTTTTAAAAAATCACATGAACGAAATTTGTAAATATTTTTTTGTCAATCAGTATCACCTAGGTGCTAGTAATGTATTGTTGCAAAAATTAAGTACTTTTTAAGTGCATCAGCATTAAAAAAATGTATCTTTGTACATGCATGCAAACATAGACTTCCATTATTTTCTAAACACAAGATGTTTTCCCTTTAATAATAATACATAGTTTTTATTAACAATTTTTTACAATCTGTTTAATTTTAATACTTATTTTTGTATCTTTAATTTTAAAATAAAGAATGTCTATTAGGTTGGACGAAAAAATAAAAATAAAAAATAAGCTATCACTGCAAACTATTATTACCGCGTGGGGGGGGGGGAATTCAACTTTTGACAAATTATCAAAGATTAACAAAAATCTGATTTTTTAAATATTATTGTAATTAAAAAAAATTATCAGTCTATTTGGATAAATATATCATTTCTGAAAATATCGATATTGACGTAGAAGTATAGAAATATATATATATATATATAAAAAAAAATGTGTTTCATTTTTATGTATATCCAGCAGCAAAAAATAAGATTCAACATCGGTGGAATGGAAAACAAATTTACTCTCGCGCTAGCTCAACATATTTAGAAATCTAAAAAGATTTATTTGGAGCCTTACAAAGATATATATTTTTAAAATAAATTAGATTATATAAATATTTACAATAGAAATAATAAGGATAGAAATAAGAAAGGGATAAAAAAGCTACATTGTTACAGCTGACTTTTAGTATTACAGATCATTGCTAATTTGATATTTTACACCTTGTTAAAGTTTGTGCTCTATAATTTTGCTTCGAACCTTGATGTACTTTGCCTAAAGTAAAAAATCCTTTGCTTCACTAGCGTTATGCAACATTTTTTAAATTACTGTTTACATGTCAGATATTTCTTTTTCTAAATATCTTTTTTCTATTTTAAAGAGCAAATACAAACTACAGTAAATTTTATTCATAGTAGAACAAAATAAAAATATTTCGTAAGGAAAATCAATATTTCACAAGAAAAAACATACTTCTCAAGAGGAAAAATGTCTTCAAAGTGCAGATCTATTTCTAAAAGAATGTCACACACCTGAATTTATTTATTTTAAGTGGTAATACTAAATTTATTTTAAGTGGCATAACTAAATTATGCATATATATTGAAAATTCACAGCTAATGGAAAGTCATGTTGTTAGTTTTACAGTCTTTTCATTTTGAAAATGTACTGTGATTTAGCTCCTATTTCCCACTGCATGCTGTATTGTGTAGAGTATACGTGGGTTGCTGAATATATTCAAGAAAAAGACGCAATATTGATTTTCTTAGGAAAACAATTTACAGATAAAATTTAATCTGGTTTCTGTGTTGGGACAGAATAATTCCAAAGACACGTACTGACAATAAACTCCTGTTTCTCCTCTTCTAAAAAAACCCTGGTGAAAGGTACGATTAAAAGAGGACGACATCCATCAAGATACTACAGTAGAGCCTCAAATCGGAAACTTTTTTTTATACTATCACAGTTAATGCAAATTTTCCAAGCATTTAAAGAAAATGATCCAGGAAACAAATTTTACGCTACCAATGTGAAAAAGCAACAAACGGCGAAAATCGCGGAAATGTTTCGGTAAATACTCAAGTTCCTTGAGAAATGGTGATCCAAAGAAATCACTTTACTTATTTTTATTTTTTTATCACAACGTTAACAGTGTAAAATCACATGATTCAAAGAATTTAATGTAGGAAATACTGTTTTGAATTTCCTGACAACAAAAATTATTGTTAAAAATTGCACCCAAAACTAATTTTAAAAAAGTTAGTAAAAGTAAAAAAAAAAAAAAATTAATTAAAGACTAATTACTTTTTCAAAGACGGTATTTTGTGTCATAATATTTTTTGATGTTATGACGGAAATATAAAAATTTGTTTTTTTTTAAATGAAATTCTTCCTTAGTCTACTGCCCTAGAAGTAACTTTCTGCCAAATTTCTCTCTCTCTCTCTCCCTCTCTCTCTCTCTCTCACACACACACACACACGCACGCACATAGAAAGAAAGAAATTTCATTAAGAAATCAAAAAAATTGTGTAAGAGTTGCGAAAAGATAAAATCTCTAAAAAACGATAACACCTCAAGAAGGTATTTTCTTAAAGCTTTTAAAAAATGTTTTAAATTTTATATATCAGAACTAGCAGAATCTTTAAAAAATATATAAACTATCAGTAGGGAAGATTCATTCAATAAATAAAAATTTTCAAAAGAAAATGGACATTTATAATCTCCACCGCAAAACAAATCACTATTATTAAAAACTTATGGCTTCGAATTAAAATTTCATCACACTAGATTTTAAACAATCGCCTCATGTGGTTAATTAAGCACTCCAATAAATTTCAATTCAATATCATGTAGTAAAATCCTTTTCGTAGGTTGTTCAAAAGATCGCCCCAAAATATACTAACGAGAATAATGATCGAACGCGTAACGTGTTAAAGAGGCTTTACAGTAATAAGAAAAACACACAGCTATATATCATAAACATGTTTTTAAAGCAGCTTCAACAAATTCGCTTTTTTTTCTTTTTTTTTTGCGCGCCAAAATGCATCTTATTTTTTATTATCATCGACCGCAGCTAATCTGGACATTCTTTTTTAAGTATTGAACATACTCATTAAACGATTCAACATACACTTATCAAGCATAAATTATTTACTATCTTGAACACTGAAAATGAAAGAAGTTCGATATTTTTCGATAAATTTCGCACAGCTCATATTTCGTCCAGTCCCTTTGGGATAGCCATTCCAATATTTCAATTACGGCGGTGTCCACTGTTGAAGAAAGAAGGAGCGAGGGGAAGAGGTAAAAAAAATTCATTAAGCATTATTTTATCTAAGTTGAAATTCCTGGATCCCTACGTCGAATTCATTTTCGCCGGTTTTTTTTCTTGATATATCCAGTAAACTAAGATTTATGACTAGGTTTTCGATAGGTCGTATTCAGCGTTAGCGGGAAAGAAAAATATTTGTACTTTTCGAGAGAATTCAGCATTTTAAAAGTACTTAAAAATGATTTCATTTCCAAAATGGGGATAATTTTGGAAATGAAATGAGAACTAAAGCTATCTGGACAGCAGTTTAAGGCAATTAAAACAGTAGCTATTAGCGTTTGAGAGACGCGGCCTTTGATCTAATGGTCAACTCTGTAGAACGTGTCAGCGCTCGTACACACACACACACACACACACACACACACACGCACGCACGCACGCACGCACGCACACACACACGCACGCACACACACACCGATTTATCAGCATAGAAACGTTATTACAATTGAACAGAATAAAAAGAAATGTAGGTGCTGCATTGTGTTTCATTTTTCACAAAAAACTATATAATTTTTCAAAAATTTAAAAAAATGTATGAAAAGATTTTTTTTCAATATTAATATAATGTAAAAAAAGAATAAAATATATAAAAAAAGCAACATACATGACGGATGTAGTGATGAAGATGCTGTATTTCCATCTGCTGCAAGTATAAAGTATGATAGCATTGACTTAAGCATAATAATAGTTGTTGATTATAAGGTTGAATTATGTCTGGAACAGCATGAAGAGATTGACCTAGAAAAATAAATAAAAACCACTTATATTATTCTGCACTGCAATGTGACCATTTTAATGTCAGTTATTTAAAAAAAAAATTGTTAACATGCATTTGAATTAAAATTCATTAGAATTAATTTTGGACAGAAAAAAATGTTTTCACTGTTGCATACAAATTGACAATGAGAATAGATTGGACAAAACTGCCACCTATTTTTCAATAAAATGAGAGATTCAATGTGTAATCATAATTTAAGGCAAAGAAAAAAACTATTGAGCTACAAAATAAATAACTTTTATGCCCTGCTACTCTTATTTTTTCAGCCATTCATGGTTCATTACAATTACATAACACAATAATAAGAGCAATTAAATCACACTTCAATCTTGAAATGTTATTAAAAAATGTAATTTGCAGAAACGAAATAATTACATGGGGGGATTAAATTTGGATTGCAATTCTGATGAAAATTCGAAGATGTCTGTGATCCTTCAGAAAGTAATTCTTCTTGGCATAATGCATTCAATTGGTTAATTTGTCTTTTCAGCTGTTGGATGAAATGTGTAGATAACTGTTGCTGATAATCCTTTGAAGCATCAGAAGCACAGGGGATAGAATTCGGTAATTCTGCTGATGCACCAGATGTAGTCTCCCTCATAGGCCCCTGAAAAGTATAACAAATTGTTAACACAAATCAATAACTAAAATAATATATACCAATCACAAAAGCATTATTAAAATATGTGAACTACATTATTTAAAACTGAAATTGTCTTTCTTGTGGAAATGTAACACTCTTGTAAATAATTCCCTTTTAGACAACATGCATAAATTAAATTTTGTTAACCGTCATTAAAAAATCAACTTTCAAAACTATTTATGTAAGAGATATTTTTTTATGACAGAAAAAATTATAAAAACCTCAATACAAAAATTTCTAACATTAATCACTGAATGATTTTTTAGATTGTTTATATTTTATTGCAGAATTATTTAATAATTCTATATTTATATCTTATATATTTACACACAGTAAATGTGCAAAATAAGCTAGTGGGAGGTCTTAAGCTAAACTGATTAGGATTCAAAATAAAAGTACTTAACTTTTCAATATTTTTGCCAGAAACAGCTTAAAAATTACATAAGTTTAAAAATGAACAGATGCATGCAAGAATTTAAAAAAATCGATCAAGTAAGTGCATTTAAGATATTAATGGCTTTATTAATCATATTACATTCAAAATCATATGAAAACTAAAACACAACAATTCTTTAGCAAACATTTCAAATATACTTATTTTAACTTTTTTAGACAATTGACTATAACAAAGTAAAGCTTGCCCTTTTTGCACTTTTTCTTGATTTGAAAATTACTTCACAAACAGGATCATAATTACTTCCAGATGTGCCTAAAAATAAATATAAAATTAATAAGAAATAATGACAACAAAAGTCTTAATGAAAAGTTTGAGATCAGGAAAATAGTACAAGTCTTTAAAAAGCAATCAAATGTAAATCAAATTTGAAACATCACCATACAACATAGGGTATAGTTAATATATGTTCTTTCTTGGTAAAAAAAAAGTCTTTTTAAAAAAAAATAGATTATAAATAAAGTAAACTATTCTAATTCTAAATGTTCATAAATTTGTGTTATTAAAAAGTTTGATAATGTGGTATGTCTAAAAAGGAGGAGACATATGGTATTATAAACTTTTAATCTATGTTTTGTGAAATCATATTTAAATCAAAATCTGATTTCTAATAATCAACCTTTTATATAATTATACTTTACTGTCTGTGTTCTTTTCCCTCATAATCTTTGTGTAGATATGAGTAAAAGGATTTCAATAGTAGAATTTCTAAGAAATCGCACATCTGTTTGTTGTTCTTCTCTTATATATACTAAAATAAATTTATAGATTGGAGAAAGTTACAGTTTTATTAAATTTAATATAAGCATTATTTTAAAATTATAAAATTTCTCATAAACATTTTTACTATTGCGTTATTTTACCAAAATACCTTTTTTTTTAATTCTCATTTATAAATATATTCAGTAGGTGAAAAATCGCAAAAATACAGGGTGTCCAAGAATTATTGGATACTGTAAAAAATTATTATTATTAATAATAAGAAAATGTTTCAACTATGATGTTTTTTATGAACTAGAGAAAGCAAATTCGAAAAAGTTTTTTTCTTGAAAAATTCTTTGAGCAATCAAATTTGAAATCAAAATATATTGGCAGAAAATAATTATTAAAACTTGAAGTGCTAAAAGTTTAAACAAAATATCAATCAATCAATTTTAAGTTGCTCCATAAAATATTAACCTTTTAAGCGATACGTCTTCCTAAGACTACATGTGTCAAAGAAATTCCTATCAAAATCTCATCGTCAAACCAGTGAAGGGAAAATTTTTGGTCTTTTTGCTTTTCTGCTCTCGTGTCGCGATGCAGATTGACGTATTTCTTACCTTTTGTAAGCAAATTATTAAAAAAAATTGTACGTATTCTCTGTGCTGAACTAAATCAAAGTTCTGAAATTTCAAAAGTTTCTTCTATTTGGCTACGAAACTGCTAAAAGATGTTTACATATATGCATTTTTTTTTTTTTTTTTTACTGTGTGCGCCAACTGCAAGACGGCAAAAATGAAATTGAAGGCCACATGCGTTCTGCTGCTAGCATAGGCAGATCACTATTTATCTCCGCCTATTAAAACTTTAATTTAAGGGCATTTAGGATTTTTTTTTTTTTGACAGAGTCTATCGCATTTTTCGTCTAAAAATTTCCAAAATCAATTTTTATATAACTCCTATTTTCAGAAAGAAATAGCGTTTTAAGTTATGTGAAAAATGGCAGAAATCTTTTTTTCCCCCATATCATACATACGCTTTTAAATACACTGTTATGAGGGTTTTTTTTTTAATGATCTTAATGGAAGGAAAAGAAAAACTTTCTAATTCACCAAATTTGCCTAGAGAGGTGCCATAAAAATTTAAAAATTATTGATTTTTGAAAATTAAGGGCAAAATATTTTTATTGGCGTAGTCTTATTTTGTACTATTTTGCAACTTACATTGTAAATTTATCTCAAATAAGTAAAGAATTAAACCGCATTTCTTTTTGGGATACTCTGTATATTATTCATTGGCAGATATCTTCCAGAGCACTGCTCAATTATCAGCTAACAAGCTGTAAATGGTTGAAAGGAAATAACTACTTAATTTTTCACTTTCGATGAAAAAACGGAATTTTAATGGACTGAATTTTGCTTTAAGTACAGTATTTTGTTGGGGGGATCAACAAGTTACAATACCAGTCTCTCAATTTTTATTCGGGAATGAGAGTTTGAAGCTAAATTTCATCCAAGGCGTTGAACAGAAGGTGAGGATCAAGATTCTAACAAATTCAAACATACTGAGACTAATGAAAGCATAGAGGACATAGTATAATACCTGCCAAATGAGACCTTACAGAAAAGAATTGAAATATATTTGCCAAGCAAATTCGCATGATATAATGAATTAACATCACTTACAGATTGAATTACACTAATAATTAAATTACGCGAAAATAAACCATGCATACTCAGAAACTACATCAAAATTTAACATTCTAAGAGAATTTAAAAAGAAAATGCAATATCTTAGATAGTAAAAATAAGGAACGGGAGGGGGGCGAAACTAAAATAATGCATCTCTAATATGTACTTCAGTTTCATTTATAAATAATAAAAATATATATATATATATATGAAAAAAAAACCTACCACCTTCATGATGTTGCCTTCGCATAATATCTTCATTTTTATCATCGAAGTTTTCTTGTGTGCTTGAACCTCCCCAAGTTGCAGCTGCTGTTGCATTAACTGCTAAGGCACTATTTGAACATTCCAGAGGTTCAGAATCAACTGAGGAACTACTACGAATGTGGATTTCTTGATTTCTATCATAAACTCGTCTCTTCCTTTCATAGTCGAGTATTTTGGAGAGTGTAACTGCAGAGCGACTTTGGTTCAATTCTGAACTTAAAGTCGATGCAGAATCTAAATTGTCTTTTGGCCCATTTGTATGAGTGAATGGTCCATTAACACTATTTTGAATGCTAAGTTTTTCCATTTTACCGGATAAATTATTAATATTGTCTCTTTTTGTATTTTGACTTCTATTGTGCAGATTTCTGTCACAACTTTGATTCTGAGATTCCATTGTTGCTATGTTTTGTCTCGTTAACATGAAATTATCTTGATGATGATGTAAAGGTTGCACATGATCAAGAGAGTTCCTACTGCTTTCGGAGTTTTGTTTAGCTATATAGCCTCCTTCACCACTTGATCGTACATCTTCATTTCTACCTTCGGCGGACATTTGTAAGAAACTCTGCAACTGACATCGAAAAGGTGGCAATTCTTTTATTTGGCTTGTTGGTTTTTTATCCCTTTCATTACTAGACACTGATGCATATCGATTATAACCACACAAAAAGTCAATTAAATTTTTTTTTCTAGCAGACTCGAATTCCATGTTATAAGTTCCATCAGCTGATTCAGGGCTGTAAAAAAAAGTACTTTTTAAAAGTTATATTAAAAAACATACAGAGGCATTCCAAAGAAAACTACCATCATAAAAATAATTTATAACCACAAATACACAATATGCGAAAATGGCCTCTTCATTATAGACATTTGAAAATACCAGGATTGCACTTTAGTCAGTCATTCTTCAAGAATTTTAAATGTATTAATACTATTTTGACGCATTCATATTTCTATACTTTTGATACTCCAGTTATTTAAAAAATATTATAAGTTCATATTTTTGTAGAAATTGAGGGAAAGACAGTCTTCAAGAGGACTGACTATATTCAATAACAAAACACGATGAGCTGAGTTTTCGATGTATTTAACGAATATCAAGGGAATATAGATAGTTATTAAATCTTATCAAACAGTTATGTATCAAATGCATCCTTTCAGTGGTATTAATTTAAAAGACAATTTTATTTCAGGAGTAATAAAAATGCGAAATTTCGTTTTCAGCTGTCATGAATTGATTATTCCAGCGCACCTGAAGAAAGAGAAAATCGTGTTAATAAGA
This sequence comes from Argiope aurantia, assembly GCA_026543865.1. NCBI lineage: Eukaryota > Metazoa > Arthropoda > Arachnida > Araneae > Araneidae > Argiope > Argiope aurantia. The sequence continues at coordinate 1,200,662 of JAPMOR010076963.1, forward strand.
ATCATCATCTTTTTATTGAAACTCGAATATTACAAACATGACAGTTTCTTGCAGATCGATATTTGTTAAATATCACTGAATTGAAAACTTTAAACAACTATTCTTGTTCATGGGAATGTTCTGTTTGTTAGCTGTCACCATTTTACAAACATTTAACAAAGCATGAAAATAATTAGATACAAATAAAACAATAACGAGTACAGTCTTAAGGAATTTTCAGATTCATAAGAGCAAAAGGGAAAATACATCTTCTAATTATGCATTCTTTTTCGTACAGAAAGAAGAATACCAGCATTTCAAGAACTGATTAATTTCAGTTTAAACTTCATTGTAACAGCCAAGAAAACGATAATCCAGTAGTATTTTAAATTTGCTCAGTATGAAATGCAATTTTTTTTTAAAACTTCCATAAGAAATCTGCAGCGAAAAGAAGGCAAGCCATCTGAAAGAAAAAAAGTGGGTTTGTGGTTTTTTTTATTATTTAAAAACTCTCTTTTAACCCACCAGGATTATAAAAGTACTTGATGAAAATAGTTATATTTTAATAGTATATGGAAGATCTGCATACAGAGTCTGACAATATTGCATATAGAAAATAATATTTTAATGAATCGGAGAGGGATTCTTTCAATCAAAAACACCTTCTAAGAGAAAGAATGCATTGAGAAACTTCAAAATCGCTATCTCAATTAAAAACACAAATTCTTTCTTACCCTGCACTTTCACCCATTGTATTTTCAGTGGAATTGTTACCATGTACAGCATCTGAATCCACATCCGAGTCACTTCCACAGTCCAAAACTGGGTTTTTATCTTTATGCAAGTCTATTAACACCTGCAAATGTTCCATGGGCAATTCTTTTCCAGAATTTTCACATTCTTGAAGGGAACTTAGGGCATCTTTCAACAATTTCACATGCTTTTTGCTTTCAGAAAGCTTTCTATATCCATAGAACAAAAACCAAACTCAATAAAAATAAACACAAAACTTTAATATTAAACACTTCTATCAGCCAATATATATGTAATAAATAATTACTAAGCATAATAATTAAAGGTTTCAATCTCTTTCTGCTCTATTTTCAATACTTCAACTATATTTGTTGAAAAATTACCTCAGCAGCAAATATATGTTATATAAATATTTTACTCCTCTTCCCAAAGTGGAAGGTAGCACAAGGTAGTATCAACAAAGGCAATCACTATATAATAGCTATAATGGATCTGACTATCTTTATGTTTATTGCGACAGAGGAGTGGGTGCATCTGTGTAGGTAGATTGCACAACTGGCAGCTACAATTTTTAAAAGAAGTTTAAAGGAGCATAAGTAAATGATAAATCAGAATATGATAATTAGAATCATTCGCAGACAGTATATAGATGTATATATGAAAAAGACCAAAAGACAATTATAGATAGAGAATTCTTCATAAGTTTGGTGCATTTAAATATAATTCTTTTATATTTCTATATTTATCATCACTATATGTGAATCTACAGATGTTTAATTTTATCTATGTTAACCTTTTATCATGAAGTGATAAGATTATTTTCAGACTACTATTATACTGGGTTGCTCGGAAAGTAATTTCGTTTTTTTTTTTTTTTTGTGGAAATGAAAGACAGTTTTCGTATAATAAACAAATACTTTATTAAATTATATATTGGCCGTTCTGGTCCAACACTTTTTGCCATCTTTCTGGTAGTAGCATTAATCCACACTCATAAAATTTTTGGTCTTTGCTGCCAAAAAACTGATCGAGGTGGTTTTTGACCTCCTCATTTGAGGTGAAGGTTTTACCATCTAAAAAATTTAGCGAACCATTTCTGGCACTGGCGTACTGTCAACACACCTTCTCCATACACATCGGTCAATTTCTTTCTGGCTTGAACAGCATTTTTACCCTTTCTGTAGTAAAACAGTAAGATATGTTGAAAATGCTGCTTATCGCTCTCCATATTTAAAAGGGCACCAACCAAAAACTACTTATTACAAAACTAGAACTTAACCAAAACTAGAATTAATTGGAATTTTTCACACACAAGCCTTGCTATATGAGCTCTCAAAGCATATAAAAATTATACGGCTTAAATATGAAGTTGGGAGCAAAAAAATACAATTAAATCCTCTTTCGGGAAAAAACGAAATTACTTTCCAAACAACCCAATAATTTTGAACTGTGATCAGATGACAAAGATAGAACCTAATCCAGTGCCCTCTGTCCAAACTTCCAAGTTGCATCAGGAGTTTTGCTAAGAAGTTTGAGTCTCATTTCAAGACTTAACATGCACCAGACCCATATATAAAGTAGCTGTTAGTAGAATTGGGTTTCAAAATGTTTTAACAGAAAAATTCTCTTACCTAAACAAAATACAGCTGAGACAATCTACTTCATTAAAAATACAATTTGCTGCTTTTTTAAACTGGAATTAATAGTAACAAAAACTATAAAAACACTGAACATCTAATGCTTTTTGTACAAAATAATTTCTCCTCACTTTGTAATGAATTTCAAATCCAAACTATGAAAAAATTCATTTAATACATACTTCATATTATATATATATAACAGCAAAGTACAACAAGGTGAATAAAATGCATTTTAATAATCGAAATTTATTTAAATGCATAATTCAATAATATAGTTACAATTACAGGAAACTAAGAGTGCAACATCGAGTATAATTCAATTCCTCATAAATTCAAACTGTACATACTTTAAGAAATAATATCATATAAGTAAAGATATTCCTTCAAAGCATATCCATTGTACAATTATACAGTGAATTATACCATATATCATTTGGTAGACAAATTTTAAATGAACTTAAAATTCTTCGGAACATAAAATTTCATTTTGAAATTCCTAAAAAACTCTGCAAATGATTGTTGATATAAAATTGTTTATAAGCAAAATGAAGAAAAAACTTTTAATTGAGAAAGGAACAGATGATAGAAAATATGGAATTCACTTACATTTCAATTTGCTGTAATTCACTTTTATCTGCATTCGAACAAATTTCTTTGACATCTGTGCTTAAATTTTCACAAGGATTGCTATCTGGGACCTCTGATTCATAATCAAACTCTTCACTATCACTGGAATATGCATCTATTTGAGATTCGTTAATTTTCCCCTTTTGAAATGTAGATAAAAAATCTGCATGCTCAGCACTAAGAGGTTTTCCAGATTTCTGAGCTTCTTGAATTGAAGTCAAGACGCTATTAATAACTCTTACATGCTTCTGTGCAGCATGAAGTTGTCTAGAAAATAAAAACAAGCATTAATTCAAAGGCAAATTAATTATGTAAAATAAATATTAAATTTATATATCTTTAGGAGTTGCATGGCTGAAGAGAAGACACTTTTGAATTTTTAACACCGATTTACAAGAAGTGAAACCCCACATCCGTTCATATCGCCACACAAGAACAAAAGAGACCGAAGTAAGACCATAAGTATATAAAGGCAATAACTTAAACCCCACAAGCACATACACTTTCACAATGTACTCAGCCAGAATCTGAATACATATTTGAAGGATCCTGTTGGTTTGTCTCTTTTTGTAATGATCACTGTTTCTCTTCTGCGTAACCGTTTCTGACGCACTAGTAATTTTTGCCCTTTTTTGATTAAACTTAACAATTTTCTGCAATTCTTTACTTTTTCTTGCTTCTTTCTTCCTCAAAGCGCTTGTGGTAGCTATCTAGGTTTCAATATTATCTATAACCATTTAGGTAATAATGATATTATATTTATACGCAAAGCATCTGAAGCTAGTATAGTGGGCCCGGTATCAAATAGTATAGTGAACCCGGTTATCCCCGGCTTCCTTGCCACACGCAAGCAGTGGAAAGAGCTGTGAAACTGGAGACCGAATCGACTCAAAATGTCTATGGTTTAATCAAAAGAGAAGGATACATAAAAGCAAAAATTGATTAACATGTGAGTATGCCAAAAGTTAATACAAAAGATGTTAAAAATGTGGAAATGAGGTAGAAACAAACAACTTAGCAGCAGTAATATTTGTAATCATTAAGGATACAGAAGTAAGAAATACAAAATTTGACATTACAAAATATTTTACTATTATTGTATTTTGTAATTAATAATTTCTTAATTGTAATGTTTATATAAGAATTACCATCTTTTGTAACATTATACGTATGAAAAATTCATAAAAAATGTTTTCTCGAAAATTATAATTTTTCAATTTTTTTTTTACAAACTTTAAGTTTTTTGCGGCATCTCAAGATGTTGTAGTATTGCAACGAATTTTTTAAAATTCTTTTTGAACCTAAAAGGTAACTTTTCCACACGATTACCAAACTAAAATCTAACGAAATTTTTTAAAGGCCCATCTTTAAATTTGTCAATTTTTTTATAAACCTTTAAGCTTTTTGCAGCACTTCAAAATGTTACTGCATTGCAACTAAATTTTAAAAAATTCTTTTTGAACGTAAAAAGTAGCTATTCCACAATATTACCAAACTAAAATCGAAAACGAGGCCATTTTAATTCCACCCTAATGTACATTCTTGAAGAGGCAGTGGGAAAAAGTTATTAAGTTTTATCTTAATACGTGTTGCACCCCTGGATCTACTTTATCCAGGATTCCTTCTCAGCATTTTCCCTTTTGTTTGTTCTCTTTCTTGATATTTCCGGTAGACAAACCTTTCCGACTTATAGTATACAAAACAATGTATGGGGGAACAAAATATAAAGTTTTATTTGCACTTCCCGAGAAAAATAAGCACTTTTTATGAACCTTTATTTCAAAATCAAGCACTTTTTACGAACATTTTTTTCAAAATCAAGCACTTTTCATGAACTTTTTTTTCAAAATCAAGCACTTTTCATGAACCTTTTTTTTCAAAATCAAGCACTTTTCATGAACATTTTTTTCAAAATCAAGCATTTTTAAGATGCTTAAAAATGTTTTTCAAATTTAAGTACTTTACATAACGCTACGCATCCTGGCAACTCATTGGCTCAAAAAGTGGGCAACTGCTCTGTTTTTCCTAAGCTTAAAGAGTTTGTTTTGGAAGTGATGAAGAGTTGGGGTATGTAGTGGCCACCTGGTTTAATTACCTAGTGGCAGAAAAGTTTAATGTTGAAATTCAAAAGCCAGTGACCTGATGCGACAAATGTTTAAATTTAGGAGGTAATTATATACAGAAGTGAAGGTATGTTTTTTAAAACTTTGTATAATGAAATAGTTTTTATTTTCTGAATAACATAGTAGATAAGACAGATATCAAATAACAAAATTTTTCACATCACAAAAATAATTCCATAATTTTTCCATAGAAAATAGTACTTAGATATTCTATTATTTTTATTTTACTAGTTTCATGATCTACGCACTCAAAAAGTAGATTTATTAAGTTGCTACAACATACATAATATCACCTCTCACTGACAATAATTATCTCTCTTTCTCATCGACTGCACGACTGCAATAGCCTGGTGGAAAGGTCTGAGCTAAAGCCCGGGATTTCCAGATTCGAAATCTAATTCCAAACGAAGTAATGTAAGAGGGTTTGGTGTATGCTACATTCATCAAGGGCAAATGTTCCTCCCATTGGAGCGACCCAGAAGTTTATATAATGATGGGTTTTAGCAAAGGTTCCTCGTCATTTGATTGCGGTTCAAAGTTATGAGGTCCATCCCTAAATAGTCCAAGTGTTGCTTTACAACAGGATGTTAATCTACCCAAACTAAACTCCATCCAATGTAGAGCAGTCACATTAATGAGCAATGAAGGAGTGATTAGATAAGACAATCAAGAAGCTTCACTTAATCATGCATAAAAGTAAAAGAATTACGAAACAAACCTCAATTTTTCTTGCATTTCAGGAGACCATTTAGTGGTATTGGAAGGTCGACTAGGAATAGTAGCTGGAGGCACATCAATATCCTCATTAGCCCTGCCTTCTGCTTCATAATGACGTCGAGCTGGAAATCCATTAATCTCTTTCCTGACATTGTCATGCTTGTTACAAACAACAGAGCGCACAATCCTATCAAACCAGAAACCAAATGAAAATGTTTTAACGGACCAATGTTCATTTCCTATAGTCTTTTCAAATTCACTTCGCGTATGAATATAAACTAGGATGAATTATAGCATTATTCCAAATAATATAACTCGAAATAAGAAATTGGAATTCTTAAGATTGGTATAATGTTTTACAGGTTCAATTAAAACTGCAATTTATTTTACAAATATAAAAGGTAAAATACGGGGAAAATAATTTATTAAACTTCTATGAACCAACTGATTTAAGAAAGAAAGAACATTTATGGCAACAAATATTCGTTCATATTATACTCTCATCATCAAATATTCGCTTTTAAATTAAAAATTTTTTGGGTACTTATGTACTTTAGTAATTATGTTGATAAAATTTGTGGTTTTTTTCCGGAGGATGAACTAAACAAAGAAATCTAATTTGGAGAATTGTTTAGTTTGGTGCATGGAAAAAATAAAATAAAAAGGTGCATTCAATAATTTTAAAATCATAGTCAAATTTCAAAAAGTACATGCATTGTTTTAATGTGAAAAAAAAAAAACTCTGAAAAGGATGAGCAAATAATTGAAATTACTACATATAACAATACTTATAATACTACATTTTAATAAAGTATTAACTATATAGTAAAACAACAGAAATCAAAACTAATGAAGTCAATTCAAGCAACAATTAGTAAGTGACCCGTGCCAACCGAATTACAACGGTTCTGTGTATTCTAAAATATTTGCTTGTAATGGTAACATCGAAATTTGTTTACATAGCTTATTTTTTTCTTTTCGTTCTTTCTCTCTCTCTTTTTTTTTGGAATAATTTTTATTAGAATAATGAAGTTTTGCGGTTTGTATTCCTTTTTTATTAGTTCTTAAATGTTATTTTAAGAAATAAGGATTTTAATTATAATTTATATAATTTCTAATGTAATTAACTCCTTCAGATCCAGTGTCTGGTATACCAGATATAAACAGCTGCTATTTATTCAATAATTAATGAAATTACAAACTGTTCGTTTAGTTGATTTTCTATTTTCACATTATTAGGATCTTAGCAATAATTTTTCATTGTAGGAACAATATTAATTTTTAATCCTTTTCCGGAACATGAATGATGAAAACACTCGTTAAAGAGTTATATTTTTAAAGTCATTATTAGTATTTAATATTTTGCCATTCATGCCTTTAGGATATTGCATTATCGAATGGTGAAAATTTTACATGAAGTTTGTACTTTGTTTTATTCTTTTTGAGTAGAAATATTTAAATAAAAATGCATGACCATTATACCAAATATTACGAATCCGTGCACATTGTGAGGTGTTGTAAGACAACTATGTAACAAAGTGTTGTTTGTTTTTTATTCCGTCCAAGCGTTCTTTTAAAAAATAAATTCTGCACATGTAAAATTTCAATATGACATTTATATTAATATTTAATTTTTTTAGAACGTCGTCATATCTCAGATTTTTCAAACTCACAAGATCTATACGATTTATCAAATTTTACATGATTTCGATCTACCAAATTTTTGAAAACCGTGATATAGAGGTAAAACTAACATAACAGGTCTGAATGTAAAACACACATATGTCTGAAAAGGGATAGAAACAGTTTCGAGAATTTTTATGAGAAATTATACAATGAACTTTATATATTGTCAGGGTAATAATTATTTGATTTCTTTTTTCTGATGATTAAATACATTTTTAACATTGTATAATTGTTCTTATTTAATTTCCCAAAATAAGTGAATAGCCACTATAGTTAAATATATAAATTTCACTAAATTGGAAAAATTCTTCTGGAAGAAATTATACATTTTGCATCTTTGCAAATTAGAAAAAAAAAAAAAATGTCAATCTACATTTTTCGTTTATTCTGTATAACATTTATCTATAACAATTAATATTAACAACATAATAAAAATTACATTATAATGTTGAATATAAGTTTCCAGTTTTATAAAAAGTTTCCATTTTTTTTTTTTCAAAATTGGTTCATTTTTAGGACAATAATGGCAACAGTATTCATACTTTTTACAGTAATATATTTAATTACGCCTAAAATAAACATATTAAAAATGAGTTAAAAAGGTATTTTAAAATTGCTTTATCGGTAGCATCAATCGGTAAAATAAGTTTTCCTCCTCTTGCAGTATTAGAATTCATTTCAAAATGAATTTATTTTGTTTATTAATTTATTATTTATAAAATCTAATTAAACATGAATGCAAGTATTATTATAAATCGTTATTCACTTGATATTCTTATATTAGGCAGAAACTAAATGCTGAAAAAATAAATTGCATTTTTAAAGCAATTAAGATCTTAAAAGAATTTAACAAAATCGGAGTGCAATTCTGTCTAGGTAATATTGATGATAATATTTTAATGTACTGAAACTATGTATATTATGAAATGCAGTGTCCATCTAGGAATGTTTTCTTTTACAATGTGAAAAAAAAGGACATGGAGGTAGTAAAAAGTTTAATAATAATTTAAATAAAATATTTCTTTGAATTAAAATTTAAAACATATAAGTTGCATTCATAATATGTTTATACTTCATGATATACAATTTCTAAAATAATTAATAAATTTCACTTTTTCCAAGTTGCGTTTTTATTTTCCTTAACACCTAGAATTTGGTCCTTTCAGTAATCACTGAGAAGAAAGCGGATTAGGATATTCTGTGCATATGTAATTAAATTTATATTTGTGAACATTGATTATATACAATCCATTATTGGATAAAATACTATGTAATAAGATTAACATATCAATATTTTTTAACTTGATCTCTAATGATTAGAATTCTAAGTTAAAAATTTATACTGAAAATAAAATTTTACATTCTTAAAATATTCTGCCATTGCAATTCATTTCGAAATTTTTAATACATATTTAAACAATGTTTAAAGTTATTTTTACTTAATATGAAAATTTAAATACATTTTTCTGCATGCACTGATATACTAATACACATATAAGTGTATTACTTTGAGAATACAAAATTACTTTGAGAAAATAAAAGAGCTATTTAAAAGCAATTAAATCACATCTTTACAAATAAATTATTCCAGCAAGTTTACTTTTACCACATACAATATAAAGAAATAAAAAATATAGATAATAACAAAAATAAGCTAATAAGTTTCAATGGAAAATTATGAACTGTGATTAAAAGAGTCATGAATATTAATAGGGCAGCCAGCATTTCTTCTGTTTGATTTTCCTTATTATTTAAAGGTTTTATAAAAAAATTTCCCTGACTGTTTTTGGAAGTATCTAAAATCTTAAGAACAATTGTTTTATTTTTTTCTCTCTTATGTATTGCATAGTACATTCTTAATAGTAAGCAAAAAATAGTGTTAACCATTTTTTTTGTAAGAAAGATAATTTACTTTCTTACAAAATTTAATGAATAATAAAAATTTAATGTTTAATCATTTTCAACATTAGGTTTCAGTTAAGCATAACTTTTGTAAACGTTAAAAATGAAAAATCTATTTCTTTTAAGTGTAATCTTCTCTATTTTACAAATGCTTAAATCAAGTTTAAATAATAATACCATATGAAAACAGAAAAGTTATCATTTACTCTCTATCATTACTAACACACACACACACAAAAAAAAAACAGGTACTAGAAAATATTGGCAGTAATAGTATGTACTTTAAAACTAAATGGAGGTGTTATTGCATCAAAATAAAAGGAATTATTCAGTGACAGGAAACATTAACTTTTAGCTCGCCAAACATAGTAAAAAAATCATCTGCACATGAGCAGAATGATAAGCCAATTCATATTATCATTCATATTATACAAAGAAAAGTGGAAATCTGGTTCAAATCACTAAATATTCGTTATTGTATGTTGCACCAGCATTTAGTATCAATAAAATATTATAAATATTATATAAAACTTCTCTAATCACCTAAAGAACAAATTATTTCAATTCATGAAATTAATATGGAACAAGGCAAATTCAATCGTGTGGAGAAAAACAGTTGTAAGAAAAGAATTTTAACAAAACATGAAAGACCTAAATTTTAATATTTACAAAAAGTTCTGAAAGATCATGCTTACATTATCGTTTGCGTTTTTTACAAGAAATTGTTGAGATACTTGTGTATGCAGCACTGTATAAAAAAATATTATTAAATATTATTCTATTAAAATGTGTATGTGTGTGTGAGAGAGATTTTTATTTCATGTGTTTAGTATTATTTTAATCTCAGAAGCGTTTTAATTACTGTAGGGAGTTTTTTAGAGATACTCAGAGTAAAAATAGAAAACATTAGCAATTGCGTTCGTACGATACTTTCTGGATTCCATAACTGAACAAATGATTTGTATTATTTCCCAGAACTCAGAAAAGTAAAGCATAAGCAAACAAAGAAAAATGCTTAAAGAAAATGTATTATACGAACTCAATTAAAAGTTCGCCAAGTAATGTAAAAATAAATTAATTCTAGCATCTAACATTTATTTACAATAAATTAGTCCTAGATTATAATGCTGGAGAATATTTTACATGTAATTTAAAATAACTTTGGATAATATCAACACCAAATTCACACTATTTCAATTCGTAGTATGACGGATTCGACAAAAGAAGAAATTCGGTCTGGATCGGTCTTCCGAAACTTACATATACACCCTCGAACATAGGTTACTCAGTCATGAGTAGCATTTCTTACAGATATATTAAATATAACGTAATACCATAAAATTATTGAAAAATAGACATTGCAAAGAATTTTAAGTAGCAACAAATTAAGTTAAGTTAGTTAACAAATGTTTTAAAACATTATTCAAAATTATTTAAGACATTTATCACTGACTAAACTTAAAAGTGATATAATTTTTTAAAAAACTGCACAATACGATTTCGCTGATCAAATATACTAACACTATTTTTTAAACATTTACAATTTTGTTTCATTAAAAAGCAAATACTTTTACATATTCATGCTGGAACAAGCGACTGTTTTTTACCCCCTTACCATACTAAAAATACATTCACTATCCGCACTGCTGTGACCAAAGATTCGAGAGAAGGATATTTTCAGTGTATTTTGTAGTTTTTCATTATACAACAGTAATTTACACCTACTTTCCATAGCTGTTGGAGGGTAAGCACATTGGCCAAATTTGATAGAAATCCGGTCCCTCGAAAATTTAAATGTATATATCCCGCCGGCAAGTGTGAGCGCAGAAACGTCTATGGTCTCCATTTCCGACTACAGTACATAACTTATTGCCAACGGTGTTTCCTTCTACTAACGGAAAAAGATCAGATAATTGTCAACTACGATAAAAATTATCCAAAATTAAAAAATAAATAAATCAGTTTTAAAATAAATTTCCTTGCTTTTTCTCTATTTCTTGGAATTCTCTAACCATTTCCGGTTTTCCCTGTTATCCGGTCCACTGACCACCCTGTTTAAATAATGTCTATATAATTAACGCTGTAAGAGAAAAGAATGCAGAAGAATACATGACAAAAACTTAAACAAAAGAATGACGGAAGATTTTAATGACAAACTCAACCTCACTAGCGATGCAGATGTCACTTCGAAACATGCGAGTAATCATAGATGTCATTTGATTTTATATCACATGAAATGACCCCTTGGGGTTGACCTCTGTTTCTTTTGCGGAAAATTGGGATTATCGGGGAAAATTCGAGAAAATATTCTTCATATAACAAATTCAGTAGAATATGGACTTTCGGAACTCTATGAAGAATTATGGTAAAAATTAGCAGCGATTTGTATGGTACGGTGAAAGGTAGAAAAACAAGTTAAGGGAGTTAATTTGAACTGGAGTGAATTCACGGTTACTATGTCTACAAGTGCTAAAGGTATCCTACTGGATTAAAAGTGATGAATTTGGTTTTACTGTTGTCTAGTTCATTTAAAGCGTGTTAGTGTTCACTGCACTGACATTGTATTTGTTGCCATACTGATGCCTGTCATTTATAAATTGTGTCAAAGTGTGTTTCGTGTGAATGAATTAATTCTTGCAGAGGTACAGTATCCCCGTTTAAATAGGCCATTATTTCCATAGTCACGAATCAATCTAATGTCCCAAGGAAAGGGAAAAAGAAAACATCTCCACAGATATTGCAACAAATATAACATGCTGCTAATGCATTTGCACTAGAGCTATGCTAAGTAAAAACTGATGTTGCCACTTCACAGAATGATGTGATGTTCATGCAACACTCGCAATATAGCATCGTCAAGACAGTTGTTTTTTATGTCAAAAGAAAATAACTGATGTGTTTCTACTATTAAGGCCCTGTATTCATTCTTAAATATCAATTCAAATGTTCCTTTTAAGTTGGGAATAAAAATCAACTTAATTTCTGATTCACTATTTTCATTTTTATTTCATTCTTTTAATAAATTTTTTCCAAGAACTAAAAATATGAGTCGATTATCTAAAGCTTCGGATTCGGTTTGAAGAGGTTTCACTTATTTGTGCTCTGTAACTAAAATATACTGGGATAATATCGAATTCATTAGAAGTGGATTCTATCTTTTTAACAAAAAAAAAAAAAAAAAAAAAAAAACTATTGATGGAAACTAAAACTTCTTTACGAAATTTTCTAGATATAATTTATTGTCCTAGATAATGGCCTGTTTCAAGCATAACCGTGAGATATCGGAATCTAATATTTGAATTTATGTCTGAGTCTATTTGAATTTTTAATTGTAGTCATATGGCAAAAGCTAACATTTATAATATTGAATTCGTTTTTACATCCTGAAGGATACAATAATTGTCTTCAAACTATATAAGCAATAAACAATTGCCACCATTTCAAAAGTCAATCAAAACTAGATTTTTTAAAAATGAAATTATGAGTTTATACATACCTCAGATCTTTCTTAGGTTTAATTGTTTCTGAAATTTCACTAGTTGAAGATTCATTAGCAGAACTTTGTTGAGGTGCTAATACTTTCATCATCTCTTCTAAATGATGCAAAGTTGTTTGGAGTTTTGAGAGTTTTAGGTCTGCATCCCTCAAAGTATGCACTGTTCTGTATAGACAGATTATCATACAAGAAATAAAAAATACTATCAAATGAAAGCATATCAGAAACAATGATGGAATTCCTCAAAAGCATTAATAATTCATTATAAGAGGCAGAAAGTGAGAAGAAAACTCTATATCAAAAGTTCCAATATATATATATATATATATATATATATATATATATATATATATATATATATATATATACACACACACACATACAAAGAGAGCTAAACATTATATCTTTACTTAGCTTACCTATAAAACCAATAACACAAACATGAATACGCTAATTACTATACTGGATGACAGCATCCAAATTTTGCAAGATAAATTGAAATTACTGGAATGAAAATGTTCTTTATATAATTGTTTGTTCTTTTTTTCCCCCCACTTGGGGAGTGCTTGCCAGAGACAAACTTTACTCATTGTTCAGTTTAAAAAACACTAAATAGCAAAACTATACTTGAACAAAGTATACTAATAAAGCAAAATTACTACAGTAATCACTTAAGGGGAAAATGTGCATTGCTATTTTTTTTAAATATGCAAAACATTTTCACTTTGGAATGGCAGTCACTGTGCTGCAGAAAATTACAGAAGTACAAATTCCAAATGTCTTCGTTTGAAAAACAAAACTTTTTTCAAACCTTTACTCAGAACTTTCTAGTGTTCAGAAAGAAGGGGGGGGGGGAGAAAAAACCCATATTTGCAGAAAATATAAAGAAATAGACTGAGAAATTCAATGTCTGAATGTCAGTGAAAAAGTAGTACATAAATAAATAAAGCATGCGAAACATGACTGAATTTAATAAATAAGAAGTCATTTCAATTTATTTAAATGAAGAACTATAATGCAAAAATAAGACTAAGTATAAATTGTACACTTTCACTCTCAAATTTTGCAACATACAATACATGTTACATTACTTGAAAAGCAAAACAAGCGAGGAAAAACAATTAACTTTTTAACTATGTAATGATAATTCGGGTTGATCATGTGAATTTGATTTATTAAAAGGCTAAACTAGGATTACTTGAAAGCTAAAATATAATACAGTTAAAAGAAAGTACAGAATTCAAACAAATTTTTTAAAGGAAAGTTAACAAGATCAAATTATTTCTTTTGGAAATGAAATTTGATCAACTATATCAAAAACAAACAATATTTATCTTTAATAGAAAAGAATTGCTATCTGACAAATGTATGCAACAATTTTCTTGGACAAATAACCGCTTTTAAAGCCTTAAAAAATTATATATATATTTATAGTGTAAATACGTAATAAATATACATAATAAAATGTATATATGTAAAACATATTTCTGAAGCTGTTTCGTAGCCGAAATGAGAGAAGATACTTTTGAAACCACTTTATTCCAAACCAGGTGGCATAATTTATCTACAAGAAGCGATGACGAACTGACGTCCGTTCACAAGCGATACAAGAGCAGAAGAGAGCAAAATATTTATAACCAGTGATTATATACTGTGAGATTCTGATAAGAATTCCTTTATATGTGTCGATTAAGGTAAGAGGAATATAGGTATCTTTTAAAAAAAATTTGCTGAGCTTTACAGAGCTCTGTAGCATTAATTAAATTAAAAAAAAGGTGGAACTGGACCAGAAACTAAGAGAACATTCTAGAATTAAGTTAATATGAGTTAAATTAAGATAAAAATTAGGAAATTAATTAGAATTTAATTTAGATTTAGTGATACATTACATATATACATAACTTCGTTTTGTAATTTTTGAACTAAAATATTATCTTCTATTTTGAAATTATAGAAACAAACTACTATTATAGATGTAGATGTAGAATTAACCGAGAAAATAATACACAAAATCTATCATCACAGCTACAGTATATCAAACCCTGGAGGACGGCAGTTTTAAAGTAAACGGGTACTTTTATAGACCATGAAAAAACGTTTTAAAATGTGCAAACAACTAGTATTTAAAAAATTTTCATTGTATACTTAGGTCATCGGAAGAATTACAGATAGTTTTATATGCGATCATAACTTTGATAAGAACACAAATATTAAAGCACAAGATACAAGTATGCATTTCACATAATCCCCACCACAGCATTCATGTATGCTCTTTTTCAGATTATGTTGTTTTATTGAATTATTTCTGAAATGTAGGAGGGGGAAAAATCACAATTCAATCCACCTAAAAGCCAAAGCTAACTTTGAAGGAGTGTGAAAAATGCTGGACAATCATGCAAATGAAATAATTAACATAATAAAACCTTTACTGCAATTCATTTCTAATTTCAATTGTATGATAAGTGCCCTAATGAGAGACGAATGATAAAAAGTTGCATCACAGTTCAGAAAAAAATACCACAAAATTGCATTTTTCATCTGATTTTTTAGTATATATTCTCACTTTTTTCACAGTAATTTTCCGTCTTGTTTAAAACAGACAATTTAAACTAAATTAAAGATTAAATGTAGTAAACCTTCACTGAACTTAACACTGAAAATTACTGATTTAGGTCAAAGTAGAATACGGCATTAACAGAGATGATGCAACTGTATTCATAGATAGCATATATACGATAAATTTTTATCCTGTTAGTTAAATGTGAGATGACTCCTATTAACTGAGCAGAAGAAAATAACTTCCACAGCCTTTAAAGAAAACGGAAAAGTTCCACCAACGGAAACAACCCTAAAGAAAGTAGCAAACAATTTGCAGGTTAAAAAAAGCATTAGATATAACTTTTCTATATAGTCAAACTCTATGGAAATGCACAAACAAGTTTTCTAGTGACATTAAACCATGTTGTCTGCAAATGTAGGTTCATTCATAAATTATGGATTCAATTTCAAATTAATCAAGAACTCTTCCTTTACAATCAAAAACCAAAAATAGGGCAAAAGGAACATTTTAAAAAACTTACCGCTTTTTTAACTTTGACTGCACACATTGAGAACTTCTAGAAGATGCCAAAGGAAAATTTTCACAGTCATCAATTTTAGCAGCATCAGAAGGAGCTATAAATTTTTTGTTGCTTTTTATACATGAAACATATATGATAAAGAATATGTTGCATTCAGTTGAGGCAAAGATATCAAAATTGATGAATTATTTATAAAACTGCATTTGAGAAATTTAAACATATAAACCTAGAAGCATAAATACATGGCAACGAATTTAAACAAGATAATTTGTTACAAATATTCTTAACACATATTCAAAAAATTAATTTTCGAAATAGCATTAAAATAAATGATAGTAAAGCAGAATTAATTTTAAAATTTTAGGTAAAAGAAGAGGTTTCCTGGTGACAAAAATTGTGGAAATTGCCATCAAAATAAACCTAACCAGAAGAATGTTTTTATACACAGAAAAAATCAAATTCTCAACTGAAAAAAAAAAATGATCATGCTATTGATTTTTGGAATAAAACTCAACTCTTTAATTATTTACAAATGAGTCATGTATATCAGCTCAATTTGGTAATTATAACTGCTTTTTATTTGCAAAATGTTATTCTATTTTGTGGAAATTAATACATTAGTGGTAAAAAGTAAACAACACTTAGGAAGTCGAGGAAAATTATTAACTTAAAATCAGAGAAACTTGCAGATTATGGGGTAGAATCAAAAACAAAAGTACAAAGATATTCAAAGAACATGTTCATCATGTAATTCAATGATAGTAACACAAAAGTAGAATTTTTTTTTGGGGGGGGGGACTTGAATAGTGGAGGTTTGTTAATAAAGCATGTGATTACCTCCACTGATAACAACAGCATTGATACATTGAAGAATAAAATAATATATGATAGTTTGAAGTAAACGTACCCATGAATACAAAAAACATGTCCTTAGGTCATGCAGATACCAAGGAGGTCAATGAAAGTAATTTCCATTATAACATATTTAGAACTATATCCTTTATAACATATTTAGAACTAAACTGAATAATCATGATGGCTATTGCACACAAAGCAGATATGCAGATTCTAAGTAGTGTTTGGAAATATGAACCAGGGTGTTATCATCCATAAAAATAATCATGAATCTTTGCTGCCAAAAATGTGTGATTATACTGTGCAAACATGTTGCCTTTATATCACACTGCAGTTACAATACTAGGAGTATATACAGAGAAGAGAGCAGCTGTCGACAGCAATATTGCCCCATGCCATCAAACCACCACCCATGTGTGGGTGAAATTCTTAAATGCTGCTGATAAGATTCAATACCAAGATTCAGAGTCCCTCAGTTGAAGTGATGTTGAGACTAATTTAAAAAGCCTCTTATAAGATGGGCTTTTAATAGAATGCAAGTCATAAATCCCCTTGCACTCAGCTGATTTACATATAGGCGTCTGTACTGCAAGGTTAGAAGCAAGAATACCAGTCACTGAATTATGGCTTCTTGTTGGTTGAAAAAGAATGGGATATCCTGAGATGTAGCTCTTGGACTTCTACTTACTGCTTTTTTATTCTATTTCTTCACTTTGATAACTTGGTGTGAAAGTATGTAATGGAATGATTAACGTTTATGGAGGAGACCATTTCACCATTTCTGGCATTGGCTTCCATTAAGACATCCTATGATATTAAAACATCAAGCATCATTGGATTCATTTATTATAACTTGGATATTTCAGTATTTTCTCTGAGAAATCATGAATCCATCACCAATAAGCCATTATTTTACATTCAGTACATTTCTGTTAAGCTTATGTGCCAAATTATCCTTTAAATTTTAAACAAAAAAAAGTTTTAGATGACCTATTTAGGACTCTAAGAATATACAAGTTAAACTTCGTGAAGATTGCACTAATCATTCTGATTTGGGGGATGTTCTATCAGCTGAAACACTGAACCGCTAGAGTGAGACAAAGCGAGTATCGCAGCGAAACTCGAAAATGAATAAAATCTCTAGCATTTGAATAAAAATGGTCTATTTTATACTTGATAACAGATTTAACATGATCCAAGGTGCACACCACAAGGAGGCATATTCAGATTCGCTATTGGAGGGCAATGTTTAAAGCATTTTTGGTGCTTCGGAAATATTTAATTAATCTCTCCGCACCATTTTCAATGCAACTAATTTACAAAAAACACCCACCAGTTAAATTTAAAATAAAAATAACCTATATTATATTCATAATTAAATATGTTTAAGCTACTATATAAAATGAACGTTAGCTAAACTCAAAATAAAGAGCAGAAAACTCCGTGACGCTATAGGTAAAGATGACCAAAGATACTGATAAAAACAATAAAACTTCAGATCCAGAGTAAAAGTCGGTCATTTCCAAGAATTCGGACCCTTCCAAACAATAATCCTTGAATTGAGCTCATTTGCCAATAAAAAGAGATAAGAATAAGAAAAGAAGACACGGGTGTTATCTTTCCTGCATAGCTTCCCGCTGCGGTACTCAATTCATGAAGTGTTCCAAAATAACATTGAAATTATTTTTCCAACAATTTATTTTTAACTAAAAATTTTGTAAAAAAAAAAATGTTTTTATAAAACGTGATATAGCTGAAAATTATGGTTCAACTTGATTTAAATTGTCATTTACTATTAAAAAAAAGTTTTAAATGAATCTTAAACCTAATTTCCATTTCTATTTGAAATTAACGATTTTAGAAGCGAACAAAGTTAGGTGTTCCATACAGTGAAACACTGCGTTGCAAAGAGCTCAGTTTTCTTTATGGCCTGTCATGTATGTAAATATTTGCACTTATATATCGTTTCTGCTGACGAATACCATTTATTGCTTCTTTTTAAACACCAGTTACAGCTTCACGCCGATAGATGGCGTATCTGTCGAGTACAAAAGTTTTTGTTCTTTTTTGTATCTAACGTTGAGTGTGTGTAAGAACGATTCTGAGAACTAGAAGTGGCATCCAATTGTGAGTGGTGTCCTAATCTGTAACAGTCGACTTGAAGAGGCACAAAAAATGTGTCCGAAAATAAAATGGTGTTCACCAGAAAAAAAAATGAGTTATTATTGAAAGAGAATTACATAAGTGGTCCGTCGACTACGCAGTATTGAACCATCGAGAGTTTTGAGAAGTCGGTAAGTGTTTCTATTTTGCCGCGTGTGTTTACTTGATATTGTTCTCAGTGATTTCTGAATCTTTTAGAGTGATCTTCAATGGATATAAAGTGTAAATTCCTATGGTTGAAATATCCGATGATTGGATTAATGTGTCCGTTTTGGTTTCAGGGTAACTGTGAGTACACTTTTGTTTTCTGAATTTGTGTATTAGTTTCATTTTTATGAGTTGCATATATTCAGAGTTCTCTTTTCAAAACTTAAAAAGAGTGAATTAATTGAAGTTGCCGAGGAACTAGAAATTGATATTCCTACGGGTGCCAAGATAATTATTATTAAAGATTTAATTGAAAAGAGCGAGATCTATAAAGATAATTATGAATTCGTAAAAACTATGGTTGAGTCAATAATTGAAAAGAAAAAAGATTACGAGAAAAAGGAAGCACAGAAACTAGAATTGGAAAAACTTAAACTCGCGCAATTAGAAAAACAACTTGAGCTTGCGAATTTAAAAAAAGATGTAACACAAAAGGTTAATGTGACAAATAGCGATTCCGATTCAAATTTTAGTTTAGAAAGTTTGATAAAAAGTGTCAAAACTTTAACTATGCCAGTTCCTACACGAGCAGAGTCGTATAATTTATTTTTCCAATCGCTTGAAAGAGCTTTCAAAACCAAAAATGTCCCAGAACAATTCAAGTCGGAGATCCTATTAAATATTTTAGGCGAAAAAGTTACCAATTTAATGATATATTTAAATGAGGATGAATTGTGTATGTATGACAAATTAAAGGAATTAGTGTTAAAAGAATTTCAATCCACCCCACAAGAAGTGTTAAATAATTTCCGTAAAGCGAAAAAACGTCCAAACGAAAGCTACATCCAGTTTGCATCGCGACTTAGTGCAGCATTTGATTATTATTGTCAATTAAGAAAGGTAAATGATTTTAAGGGAGTTTGTGAACTCATTGTTTCCGAAAAAATATTTGACTCTTTAGATTGTGAACTACAAATTCATATTGGTGTGAAACAAGGAGAATCGTGGTATGTGCCACCAGATTTGGCCAGACATTGCGATATTTATGTATCGTCAAAATTGAAAAACGATAGTAATGTGTTTTCACGGCCGCAAGTTGTAAACCATTCTCAAAAATATCGTAAAGAGTACAGTCCACAAAAAGCATTTGTATCGGAAGTTAAAACTCCGAAATGTGTAATTTGTAAATCTAATGAAAATCATTCCCTGAATGTTTGCCCTGTGTTTAAAAATATGCTTGTTAATGAGAGAATTGAGGTCGTTAAAAATAAGCAATTGTGTTTTAATTGTTTAAATCACCATAAAATTGCTAACTGCTATTCAAAATCCAACTGTTCCATTTGCAAAAAACGACATAACACTCTTTTGCACTTGGGAGATACTCAAAGTGAAACTGAAACTCGTTCACAGAATGCAAACACGGGATTAAATCCAAGGTCAAGTGTATTCGTTCCGCGAATTGAAAATCCTAGTAATAATTCATCACAACTGACGAATGAGTCACTTGCGAACAGTACGCATTCATTCACTGCTACCAACTTGAATGTAAACAAAATGGTTTTATTAAGTACTGCAAATGTGATGATTCAGAATAATGTAAAAATGTTTATGAGTGCACGTGCGTTACTGGATGTCGGTAGTATGAGTCATTTCATTTCAAAACGGTTAGCCGATAAACTGAATTTGAAAAAAGAAAGACGAAACATCGTGGTTTCTGGACTAAATCAGTCATCTTCTGTTATTAATTCGATCGTAAAAACGAAAATTTCGAACGTTAGCAGAAGCTTTGAAAAGGGAATTGAGTTATTGGTAGTACCGCATAAAACAGATAGTATCCCCTCCAAACAATTTGACATTGATAAGCTAGAATTAGATAGTTTCAATTTAGCGGATGTGAGATTCAATGAACCTGGAGAGGTGGATATTTTATTAGGTGCCCAAATATTCTATGAACTTTTAAGATCGGGTCAAATTAGGTTTCCGGGAACAGACATTGTTTTTCGAAATACTGTGTTTGGGTTTGTTGCTACAGGAAGTGTTCCAATCGAAAACGAAACTACTGTTCATTGTGGGTTGATAATGGAAGATTTGGATGTAAATTTAAGAAAATTTTGGGAAATTGAAGATGTTGAGGGGGATAAATTGCAAAATGATGAGAGTTTAATATGTGAAGATCATTTCATAAAAACACATTTCAGAAATGACGATGGAAGATATGTTGTTAAAATGCCGTTTAAAATAGACCCTCCGTGTTTAGGCGAGTCAAAAAGCATTGCTACTAAAAGATTTAAATCACTTTGGCAACGTTTCAAGAGAGAACCAGAGTATAAGCAACTATACAGCGAATTTTTAACTGAGTATGAGAATTTGGGGCATATGCAGGCAACTTGCGAAACTCCAAGGTACATTATGCCTCATCATGGCGTTTTTAGGCCAGAAAGTAGTACTACAAAATAACGCGTTGTTTTTAACTCATCAGAGGCAACGTCATCTGGACAATCGCTTAATGATAATTTGAATTCAGGATCTGTTGTCCAAGATGATTTGTTCACTATTTTGTTGAGGTTTCGAAAACATTCTGTAGTTTTCACCGCCGATATAAAAAAGATGTATCGTCAAATTTGGATACATCCAGATCAGTGTGATTTACAATGTATTTTATGGAAGGATTTAGAGGAAGAGAACTTACGTGTATATAAGTTGCTCACCGTTACCTACGGAACCAAAAGCGCTCCTTACTTGGCGACCAGAGTACTAAAACAAATATGTTGTGATGAGCAGGACAATTATCCTTTAGCCGCTGCTACTGGCAAGGATTTTTACGTCGACGATATACTCAGTGGTACCGAGGATTTATCTTCTGCCATTGAACTACAAGACCAGTTAATACATTTGTTAAAATCAGCTGGTATGGAGCTTCACAAGTGGAGCTGAAATAACCCTGTTTTGTTACAAAAAGTTCCAACGTCGGACCGAGAATACAATTTCGATAACCCTAACTCAGCAACTTTAAAAACTTTAGGATTACAATTCAATCCTGAAAAGGATACATTTAGTTTTAGTGTTCAAAAAATTGTGAGTCCTGCAACAAAAAGAACAATGCTATCGGACATATCCAGATTGTTTGATCCTTTAGGTCTCTTAGGACCATTGATAATCACAGCGAAGATGTTCTTGCAGAAGCTGTGGATTTTGAGAATTGATTGGGACGATGAAGTTCCCTTACACTTAAATAGAGAGTGGGAAAAATTTAGTTCTGAACTGAGTCAATTAAAAAATTTAAACATAGATCGTCATGTGTTATGTTCTGAAGCTCTGAAAGTAGACCTGATAGGCTTCGGAGATGCTTCGAAAAATGCATACGGTTGTGCCGTCTTTACCAGGTCTTTGTCAAGGTCTGGTGAGATAAAGGTGTCACTCTTATGCAGTAAATCTCGAGTGGCTCCCATCAAAGAAATTAGTACCCCACGTTTGGAGCTGTGTGCAGCGGATCTGCTTTCCAAGCGTACCGTTAAGATTCTGTCATCCTTGCAACTAGACATTCATGGAGTACATTTGTACTCGGACTCCACCGTGGTACTTGCTTGGATCAAAACTCCACCTACATCGTTGAAAACTTTTGTTGCTAATCGAGTCACTAGAATTCAAGAGTATACTAAGGACTTCCAGTGGCATTATGTAAATACTGCTGAGAATCCTGTGGACTTGATATCACGAGGAGTTTTTCCTTCAAAGATCCAACAGTTGGACATTTGGTGGAATGGACCGTCTTTTCTTTCATCTGGTAGCTGGCACAAATTCAATGACGATCCTGGTATCTCAGATAGTGAATATCTTCTTCAGGTGAAAGGAACTGCAAAGAACTCTGAATTGAATAATGATCCTATGATTAATCTTTCCATTTGTAATAATCCTAGTTTTTTAGAGTGTTTATTAGATATAAGTAATAATTATAGTAAAATTGTTCGTGTTTTAAGTTATGTTTTCAGGTTTGTCAAGAACCTAAAAGGAGCAGTGAAGACAATAGGTCCACTGAATGCTGAGGAATTGAACTATGCAGAGACATTTTTAATTAAAAATGTCCAAATACAAGAGTTTGCCAAAGACGTCAGTAGTCTCCAAAAGCACCACTGTGTGCCTCCTGGTAGTAAATTAAAAACTTTGAATCCTTTCTTTTATTCTAAAGGATTGTTAAGAGTAGGAGGACGGTTGGGTAATAGTAATTTTAGTTTTAATAAAAAGCATCAGATAATTTTGCCAAAAGGTCATAGATTAACTCTAATTATAATAGAACATTTTCATAATAAATATTTACATGTTAGTACTTCTTCTTTGCTCTATCTTGTTAGAGAAAAATTTTGGCCTCTAAATGGACGTAATAGCTGCAGAAAAATCGTTCATCAATGTATCATTTGTTTCAAAGCTCAACCAATTGCGCCTACTCAAATCATGGGCAATTTGCCCAAGGAAAGAGTGTCTCCAGATTCTGCTTTTAATTGTGCTGGTGCCGATTTCTGTGGGCCGTTTTATATTAAGAATAAGGCTCAGCATAAAGGTACTTTACAGAAAATTTATATTTGTATTTTTGTATGTTTTTGTTTTAAAGCTGTTCATATAGAAATTGTTTCAGATTTGACTTCTGATTCCTTTATAGCGACTTTAAAACGATTCATGGCTCGAAGAGGTAAATGTGCGAAACTGTTTTCAGATAATGCTAAGAATTTTGTAGGAGCTAATAGAGAAATTAAAAAACTTTATGAAATGGTTAGACAACCAGATGAAAAGCTGGCAGGCTATTTAGCTGCAGAAGGCATTGAGTGGAAATTTATTCCACCAAGATCCCCACACTTTGGCGGTCTTTGGGAGGCAGCTATAAAGTCATTTAAATACCATCTAAAAAGAGTTGTTAAGGGAATAAACTTAACTTATGAAGAGTTCTTAACGATAATTGTGCAAATTGAGGGAATTTTGAATTCTCGACCACTTTGTCCCTTGTCAGCTAACGAGGACGATTTTGAGGTTCTTACTCCTGCACATTTCTTAGTAAATAGGTCTTTAACCTCTTTAAATGAGTCTGATTTGACAAATTTAAAAGAAAGTCATCTCAAGAGATGGCAAAAGGTAACTAGACTTGTACAATATATGTGGAAATTTTGGCATCGTAATTATTTAAGTCAATTACAACAGAGATCTAAATGGATGTTTGACAAAAATAATGTAAAATTAGGAGATTTAGTGTTATTAATCAAAGACAATTTGCCTTGTTATAAATGGGCTATGGGTAGGATAATTAAAATTTATTAAGGTGATGATAAGAAAATTCGTGTTGTTAAGATTAAAACGCAGTCTAGTACTTGTAAAAGAGCCATTTCTAAAATTTGTGTATTGCCTATAGAACATAATTAGTTTGTAATATTTAATTTTGTAATTTGTAAGTTTTGATTTTTTATTTCTTAGAGATATTTATTATTATGTTTCTTGTGTGTTCTTTACTAGATTAGTGTAAAAGTTGTAATATTGTGTATGTTATTGAATATTGTAATCTCTTGAAACCCTGGGGTTTCAAGGTGGGTAGAATGTTACAGCTTCACGCCGATAGATGGCGTATCTGTCGAGTACAAAAGTTTTTGTTAATTCTTTTTTGTATCTAACGTTGAGTGTGTGTAAGAACGATTCTGAGAACTAGAAGTGGCATCCAATTGTGAGTGGTGTCCTAATCTGTAACAGTCGACTTGAAGAGGCACAAAAAATGTGTCTGAAAATAAAATGGTGTTCACCAGAAAAAAAATGTTATTATTGAAAGAGAATTACAACACCAATGTGTATTAAAACAGAAGAAACACAATTTGTAGTGTAATTTAAATCCAAGAAAACAGTGCTCAAAGTATTAAAAACTTCAAAATTCTTATATAAAAAATCCCAGAGTAAAACCTATAAAAGAACCCTGGCCGATAGACACAAATGTGAGAATGAATAGAGTAGAACATAAACTATAAAATTTTAAAAAGTAAACTGAGTGAAATAAGATCAGTCAGTCACAAAAGCGAATACTAAATATTTCATTAAAAATAATGCCATTTCAGAAAATGAAAGGTTACATTCATTATATAAAGTACAAATGGGTTGCAACTTTTTAACATCAAAAACTATTTATTTATTCCCAAAGATAAACTACCCAACAAAATCTGTTTCACAGTATCTAACTAAATAAAATATTCAAACAAATTTACCGGCAACATCCTTCAGATAGGATAGTTCTTGTAGAAGTTCATCATTCATCTTTTTCTTTTCCTGTAGCTCAACTAGCTTATTCTTGAGTTTTTTGCGTTCAAATTCAACTGCTGCAACTCTTTGACCAATTTCACAATCATCAGAGCTTAGAGATCTAGCCTAGAATATAAATGAACATTATGTTATTTGTTGAACTATAAAAGTCGCTTATAAATTAATGTGTAATTTTATTTTAACAAAAACATTAATCCAAGTTTCTTTAAAAAAAATTGTACTTAAAATTAAAAAAAAATATATTATAGCAAAGTGCTTTTGTTAAAACATTCATGAAAATTACGAATAATGCATGTTCATAGATCACTGACAAAAATGATTCTGCAAATATACAGGGTGATCAGCATTTCTGCTGTTTGAATTTCCCTGACTTTTTTCCGATGTTTTTAATATCTTCAGAACGATGTCGCTTTATTTTATTCGCTTTAATTACTACGCAATATATTCTTAACTGTATTTGAAAAATTATTCTCGTTTTTTAACGAAAATCAATGTAATACTCAGACCCCCCCCCCATCATTTTCACTTAATGAAAAACTACTTCTCCCCCTTTTATTTTGCAAATATATCAACCAACACTAGAAGATATATGCCCATCTAGACCGACTTTTAGACAACCAGTCATAGATCTGTTTGTCAAACTTATTCTCGAAACATGCAGTACAAAAATATATGCACATAAACAGAATGCTTAAGAATAAAATGACTTGTTTCCTTCCAGCGGGTCTCCCCTATTCCCTATTTACCAACACGCCAATCAAAACTGAACAATTTTATTTACAAAATAAAAATTCAATTACAAATACAAAATGAAATCCCGGCATCAAAATAGGAAACATTCTTCAATGATATCGAAATTGCATTGACTTTTAGCTCACTTTCACCAACTATAATAAAAAAAATCACTTGAATGTTAGCTGAATACTTAACTCGTAAAACAGAGAAAAAAGGTGGAAAATTGGTCTTAATCTTTTTCTTAATTGCATAAAAAGAAAATTGTTTTAGAGGTATAAATTTCAAAAAAGATAGTAGGAATGAATTTGGTAAATTTTTGTGGCAAGCAGTTTCATATACCATTAAAACGTATTAGAAAAGCGCTGCCCTTCTCATTTTGAAAATTCTTTTCAGAAAATTACAAGAGAAATGTGTGCTTATAATGTACCAAACAAATACATTTCTAGTTTTTAATATTATTTTTAAATTGTAGAATATTTTGTTGAATGTATGGGGAATTTTAAACAAACAAAGTGTTAAAAGAAAATATTAGCAGTAATGCTCATAACATCCTTCCACATGAAGAATTTAGTAAATCCGTATTCATATTGTTAAAAATAAACAACAACAACAACAAAAAATGTATTACGGAAATATTAGTAATATTGTCCGACACTTCATAACTCAACAAAAAGATCTACGAGATGGAAAATAAATATTGTAAAATACCTATTTAATTAAAATAAACTGTTTGGGAATTATAATAACGGATCAATATTTTACACCCAGTTTCGAATATTAATACTCAAAATTCATACTTTCGCTCCCGTAACACGTGGTATGTTCGAAGAAAGTGGGTGTGGGTGTGAAAAATAGCTCCATATAATTTTTTTTAAAATAAAAGATACCCATAAAAACTTAAAATCATAACAATAACAGAAACTAGGATTTAGTTAGGCTGCCTTTCTATAAAAATTACATATTTATAAAAAAATTTCAAGTTTTAGATTAAATTTCCCTGACTTTTCTCGACTTCCCTGACAATTCCCGGTCGGTTGGACACCTTGAATAGTTATAAAACATAAAGGATTGGAGAAATTAAGAATTACGTATAGCAAGGACTATAGTTTTCTTCTTGATGGCATTCATATATGCATCTTTTATTTTAAACAATAATAAGCATTTAAAAAATTCTTTACATGGCAAAAAATCATATCAGTGCCTTACTTTCTAGGTTTCAAAGAAATTTATTATTTCTCAGTAATCTTTTGATTTTTAATGTGGCATATATAGGAATGCATTATTTATTGCCTTAAAGGATGAATGACATCCTTTAAAACATTATACTATAAATGTATAGTATAATGTTACACATTATACTATAAATGTATAGTATAATGTTACAGTTAAACAGTATAGTATAAAATTTTCTTATGCAAATAAATAAATAAATAACACTAAAAATATCATTATTCTTTCAAATTACATTTATCATTACTATCTTATATTCATCCATACTGCAAGAATTCTAAAACAATTTCTTAAAAGATTTATTTTCATCAATTTTAACAATATTAGTAAAAATATACAATGATTAATAGTGTGACAATGAAATATAAAAGTGATTTGGAATCTTCAGAAACATAAATGCCAAAGTATTTTTTAATGTATTTATAGTCTGTAGTATTAAATGAATTTAAAATTATTATAAATACCATTAATGAAAATATAACTTCCTTTCTATCAAAGCATGCACTCTATGATTCTGCAATAACAATAATTTTAGTAAACAGTGTACCTAGGAATTAAACATATCAAATATTATTGTTTTTCTAACAGTCTACATATTTTTTCTCACTCACAATTTTCACAAATTTAATGCTTATGAAGAAAGCATTTCAATAAAAAAATGAAAAACTATTCCCATTTCATTGCTCAAGTGCGAGTTGTCTTTTGCTTTAAATGAGACAGAAATTATAAAAAACTGCAAACATTCAATATGATCAAGTATGCTGTCAGTGCACATTCACATGTTAGAAAGAAAAACCAGCAGCTCGTCCAATTTTTCAAGCATTTGTTTAGAACATAGTCAGATTTGAATCATGAGTTTCTGTATTTGAATTGAAATATTTCTCATGCAGTATCAGTTCATCCAATTGCCATAAAAACTGCATTTTATAGAATGTATGGAATAACAATCTTTTATTTTCAAAATACTGCCTGTTTGGAGTAATATAGTTCACATCACGATTGCTGGCGTTCGTTTTCGGACAAGCCTACTTCAAAACCGATTGAAAACAAGGGGAGTCAGGGTTTCCATAATCATGAGTTGGCGAATGAAGTTTTTTTCGTGAAGCATCATTGTTTCTTTACGATTTTGCGAGTGGCTTGCGTTTATATGTAATAATTAATTTTTGTTGCTTTTCCGACTTTTTAAATTTACATCTATCTAAATATCAGTGCCCTAACGCTTAGGAGTCGTATCGTCTCCCAAATAAAGGAAAATAGTCATGAATGTTTTGAGATATTTTGAAAATGAATGTTCTCAAAACAAGTATCCCACTTCCTCAACCGATCAAAAGAGCTGCGACAGCGACTGATTTCGACGCAAACTGTAAATCGTATTAAGCAGAATGTGAAGAATACTGGTAATGCAAAGTCACCTCGAAACGAAGACGCATCGAAAAATTAATTCGTTCTTCTACTATTTTGAGCGATTTTGACTTGTGTGTTATATACGACAAACTGCCAGCGAATTTTATGCCAGAAATGAAGTACCCTTTCTATGCACTTTTCTTCCAGCTGCTAAGGAAAAGATAAATTTTCCCTGGAAAGTGGAAACACTAAGACGTGTTCCACAGAAAAGTGGATTTAGATGGAAGCGATCTTTAGATAAGAGGAAGATTGTCACAGAAAGGCTGGCATTGTACAGTGGAGGTAATTAAGATATATTAAAAAACACAGGGATTACAAACAAGTTATTATCTCTTTAGATGAAACGTGGATCGATAGCGACTTGTCATTTGGGAAGTGTTGGCAACTCGAAAAGATTGGAGCTTTCACCACAGAAACTGCTGGGAAACGATTGATCGTTGTTCATGCAGGAAACCAGGATGGTTTTATCGAAGAAGCAAATTTAGTTTTTCAGTCTGGAACAGCCAAGAGAAATTATCATGGCCAGATGAACTATGAAAACTTTTCCGAGTGGTCACAAGAAAACTTCTTCCAAATAAAATCTTTCTCCACATTGTGTGATTTGCATGGATAGCGTTTCTTACCACACAAAAGTGTTAGATCCTGCATCTTCAAAGTATTTCACAAAAAAAAAGTTATCAAATAGTTAGAAGAAAATAACATTAATTTTGATATTAATATGTTGAAGCCCGACTTGTACGAATCAGTTGCATCCCACGTCCCTCCATCCAAGGTGATTTGTGTTGATGAAATTTTAAAAGTAAATGATCAAGATGTTTAAGATGTTTTAAGAATTCCGCCATGTTATTGTGATTTAAATGATCTATTCAGCCTTATAATTGTAATATTATTTCATTTACCACGATTTTTTATTTTCTCAAATATAGTATCCAACAAGCTGAAATTTTTTTAAACTGAAAGCTCGAAACAAATTCCCTCGCTAATGTGCCAACTATGGAAGCCTTGATTTGCCGCTTGCTTTTATTACCCTCCCCAATTCCTGCTAAATCGATGTTTTCGTCGGGCGCCAACAATAGTGAGATGGACTATACAACCAATGCATTCATGTTCCCTTTCCTCAACATTGTCCAGTGATCATGTGACTCTTTTGCATTATAAGAACAGAGACATAACATAGGAAGCTCATTCTGGTGAATAAGGAAGGGTATATAGAAGATACAGAAACCTGCAGAGACACACTGTACAGACACATAGATGCGATTTCTACACGTTTTTTTTTAATGTTAAGTACATCCCAATGATCCAAGAGATTGCACAAATTTGATATTTATGTTGTGGATTGTGATGTGCGAGGATAGAACTTGGGACCACGTGGTTCGCAGCCCAGTAACATGATCACAATACAAAAACCATTGCTCGGGTAGCGTAGCTGTTAACTGGCTTATAAGCTTTCACCAGACTCTCTCTCCAGTGAGTCAGAAGTGAAACGAACGATATGGCTGTTGAGTGGTGATGTATTAGCTGTTGATTCTAATGTGCCTGTACCCATTTGAGTAGCGCCAAGCGTTATGGCGAGCGTGTGTGGGTGAGTGGTTGCTGATGCTGTTGCTGCGTCAAGTGAGTCTGACGACTTTGTGTTGCTGCGTCAAGTGAATCTGACGACTTTGGGTTGCTGGAGGTAGATGGCGCCACAACAGCTTTACGAAGGTTGAAGGTTCATCGTCTGAGGTCACCAATGTTGAGGATTGTGATGTGTGAGGATAGAACCTGGGACCTTGTGGTTCGCAGCCCAGTAACATGACCACAATACAACAGCAATTGCTCGGTAGCTGTAAACTGGCTTATAAGCTTTCACCACATTTACATCAATAATGAGGTTGATGGTTATTCTTGCAGTTTCACGATCCTTAATTAAATGCTATGACTGACTTGGAAGAGTCGCTTTTGTCAGAGTTTTACCTCCATAAATAGTTTTGCAGAATTCTTAAATTTTCTGAGATTCCCCCCCCCCCCCAAGTTTCACCAAAAAACTTGATAAGTCTTAGTTCTATTATCAATCTTCATCACAAAGAACAAAATGCAGGTTGCCACTAAACATTAGTGCCATCTAAAAGATACCTATGTTCCAGGAGCAGATACTGCACATCAACTAACAGTCTCAAGATCATAATTATGTAATAGATATTCATGTATTTAACCGATAGATATAATAAGTTTCTATTAGATGAAAATTTTCAGACATGTTACAACAGTAAATATTTATTACTCCCTCCCCAGCCCGCAATCAGCAACAACAATATAAAGAAAAATGGCAGATTTTTCACATGTAAATTTTCTAAAACTGAATACTAAAACAATTAAAAGAAACGGCAATGAAAACCATAAAGAATATATAAAGGTATTCCTAAAGAAAATATGTCTTATTTTGAAACCTTAAACATATTTCCATTTTAATAATATACTAGTATTATAAACTTACCATATTTTTTATATCAGAACTTTGTTGCATTGATTGTACACGTTTTCGAATGCGCTCCAAGCTCATATGCAGATGTTTAACATCTTTAGATTCTTTTAAATTGGACAACTGTTTTTCTTCATCATCAAATGCATCCCCTTGCAAAACTTTATTAGCAGTCCACTGTCTGGGTTCAGCATTATTTTCATCATTCCAAAAGCTCCCACCATTAGCAAGATCTTGATCATCAGCAGATACATGCAGTTGATCATGAGCTATACGAAAATTCGTTTAAATCTTATCAGAATTAATGGAATTAACTTGAATATTAATAATGATATATAGTTTAACAATCCGAGTTGGATTTATAACACTCTGAATGATAAACATAAGAATACTTTAAATACGTTTTCACTAACGCATTGAAGATTAGAATTTTAAAAATCAAAAACTAAATCCTGAGAGCCTTCCCCAGATTCACTTTTAGATTGTGTCTCAAGTACAGAATCAAAATTTAAGTAAACCAATGCATTAACTTATAGTTCTGAAAATGTTAATGCATTCTTCTGTTATTGGGAACGCACACAGCTACGCAAAATTTGAAAAATCAAGTTCCTCATAAAGTGGAAGAAAAATCGATCACTAAATTCTATCTTTAAAAAACGAAACAAGTTAAAATAAATCGGTAAAACAAAACCTATACTAGAGCAATCACACAAACACTTATATTACAATGCAGTAATCGCAACACCCATAGCACGGTTATGTTACTCCTTCACAATCAATTAAGAAAAAAATTTAATTTCCTGATAAAAGATTAAATAAGTAATATTTTTCAACTATCTACATGAAATTTTTATAAAGCTGTTGGAATAATATTTGAACATGCACACAGACACTTATTATATATGGAACAAAATTATTTTATCAGTTTACCTGGGAAAGATAACTTATTTTCATCTTTTTTCTGCATGTTATACAAAAGAGATTCTTGCATTTTCAAACTCAAAAGCTACGAAATAAAAAATAAATAAATTATACAATGAAATAATCTACATATGGACAATTTGCAAGACAAAATAAAATAGAATTCGAAAATGATTTTTATGACGTTAACGTTTAAACGTTTCTTATTATTGACTTCAGTTCATACATTTTATTTACAATGCTTATGAATTTATATATGAAACAAGAAAAACACACAAATACAGACATTGCTATATGCTGAAGGAACAACATAAACAACAGTTTGAAATAACATGCATTGTAATTTAAACCCTTAACAGGCCGTAAATCACCTCTCACATGAAAACAGTGCTTTGTCTGCAGTATGTACCAATTATCATTCAGCAATTCATGTTTCAGCACATAAAACCTACTTTTGACCAGAATCATCACATTTGTTCTCATATCAATGAATTCGGGATTGTGAGTAAGTACCCTTTAAAAAAGAAAGTTTCATAGTTGAAAAGGGATGCTTCTAACAATGGTTGTGTAATTATGTAAGAAAAAGTAAGTAAAGATATCAACAATATTTCACACTGCAATATGCAGAAATAAAAAGTTCTATGCTTACAAGTATTTTAATACTTCTGTCTATATTCTTTGCTGTAAATTCTTTTACATATCTAGTTTAGTTGAAATAATTTCAACAGTTTGTAAGCGATTTATTTATACCATAATATAGAAAGCAAAATTATTATGAAAAATAAAGTATGCATTAACATTCTCAGCTCTAAATTCATTGTACAAACGTGGAGGACAGGTAGAGAACAAAGATACAAATAACATTCGCACAGGAAATAAAGATTCATTTTTTTAGTCATAAATACAGGGTGTCTCCACTCAACTGAAACAAGATGTTTTGTGAATTCTACACTAGTGAAGATATTTTAATGAAATTTTCAACAGAGATACATTTATCTAAAGCAAACATTTACTGCATAAGAATGTACTGGAGCAAGTAATGCAAACAAGAGATGGAAAGTACGACAAAGCGTTTAATGACGGCATCGCTAGAGCGATAGGTGTACGCTGCCAAAAATGCCAAGTATTTCATGCATAACACAGCAGCTATTGATATTCGAGTAACGAGATCTCAGCTAACTCAACTGGAGTCTCATAAACATTCTTTAGATGTTTTTAGAAAAAATTGATGCTCGATAAACCGGGTGGCCAAGGCACCCGGTTTATCGAGCATCACCACGCCCATTTCACTATGAATCAAAAGTGGCACTTTGGTAATTGCGAAAATCACAACTGAATTGGATTAGAGCCTCATTATGCTAAAAAACACATTCGGGTACGAATAGATATCGAAACATCTAGCAGCAGTTCTGGCAATACCATCCCTAATTCAATAAATGATTGTTTCAAATAAATGTATTACTATTGAAAATTTAATTCAAATATCTTCCCAAGTGCAGAAATTAGAAACTAAACATTAATGGCAAAATTCAATTACAATATATGTATGGCATATAAAAAGATTACAAAGGATCAAAGTAAGATTACATAAAGAAAGATCATACGAATTCATCGACGACTTCTTTGAGTGTTTTAAGCTTGAATTAATACCTAAAACTATTGTTTGAATAAATAAAAATTATAAAAATTCCTTAAACTTCTAGTTTCATATACACAGAAGAGAATTTTTTTTCTATTAATCTCTAGAACAGTAAATTGTTTTCCTGTGCCATAACTAAATATGTATACATCAAGTATCTTTTCGTAAATAAGATAAAATTCAATATTAAAAGAGTACAATCTAAAAATGAACAAAAAAAGATATAATTTAATTAATATAAATACAGGAATAATAAATTTTGAAAACAAAAAGTATTTTATACCCCATTTGAATCTTTGAATGAGTTATTAGTGGCATAATTTGAGGCTTTAGATCCAGCCGGAGAAATCCCATTTGCAGAATAAGCACCATTTTCTTGAGCCTTAAAAGAAATCTTTAGCTACAATAATGGAATTTTTGATAGAATTTCAAATTTTTTCATAGCATAATAATCAGAAATAATTTTTCATGATAATATTCCTAGTTTGAAAACGAAAACATAAAATTTATAAAGAATACTTCATTTAAAAATACACTTTATATATATACAAAATATTATTTGATATGCATGTAATTTCTCATGCAAAGAAATTTTATTTCCCTTTTTTTCTAATGATATATTTTACATAATTATTTTTCATTCTCGAGGATTAAAACTACAAATATAATAATTGCAATTGATAAATCTGTGTACATAGTGAGAAACTACAGTAAAAATTAAGTACTTTTAAGCACCTTAGTCCATAAATTTAATCACCTTTGTATAAGTATGCATACGTAGATTGCGTATTTTATAAGCATAGTATTTTTTTTTTCTCTGTTTTATAATAATGCATAGTTTTTATTCAAAAAATGG
The DNA here is from genome assembly GCA_026543865.1 of Argiope aurantia. Classification (NCBI taxonomy): domain Eukaryota; kingdom Metazoa; phylum Arthropoda; class Arachnida; order Araneae; family Araneidae; genus Argiope; species Argiope aurantia. The sequence goes on from JAPMOR010076963.1 coordinate 1,235,364, forward strand.
TCATAAAAATGAAAAAAAAAATCAACCTTTATAAGATTAACAATAAAGATCTGCGAATTTTTTCATTTTTTTAAATTAAAAAGTTTTATTTCAATACATATAACATTTCTGAAATTGTTGATAGTGATGCAGAAGCTCAGCATGACTAAATGTTTTGTATTTGATCTTTATATAAGCAAAAACAAATATAATTCAACGTGGCTGGGGTGGAAAGAGTAAATTTCTTCCTGCACTGACTCATTCTATAAAGTAATTTTATTTGCCATCTTAAAAAGCTAAGAACTTAAGCATTCCTATGGCTATCATCATATGACTGATGAAGCTACCATGATATTCATGATAGAACAATGCTATGTTCAAAATGTTTTTAAATCCTTTTTAATAGAAAATTATAGAAACGTTCACAAATGATCAAACTAAAATGAAATTGTCTTATCGCCCCTTACTTCTAAAGTTTAGTAAAGGCCTTTTTTGAACGTTTAGCGTTCCTAAAATTTAATAAAAACCTGCTTTTTTGCTTACAAGCAAAAATTCTTACTTAAAAAAATTATAGAGGAAACATTATATGTATATATATATTAAGGAGGAATGAAAATGCTTTAAGAAGTCCTAGTTTTCATAAATAATGGAAACAAATTCATAAAGTAAAAAAACAAAACAAAGTCAGCTCTGTAGTTAGAATCAAAACGAAAATAAGTTGTCGGGAGCGTTTTTCCTAAAACTTTCTCGCATACTGCCAGAAAATACGTAGCGTGGCATTGGCTTAGAATAGTTACAAAATATTAACCTTAGGAGTGAATAAACATTTTTACTGATTCTATTGTGTGATAGTTGGCAAGTATTTTAGGATAAATCTCTGCGGTTGAAAGTATCAGAAAAGTGAATTTTTGATTTAGACGCATTCTTCCCAATTGATTAAAACAAATATATAACTCAAAACTATATTTACAGACACAAAATTACATACCAAATTTGATATATTTAAGTCGCTGCATTTTTTAGCTATCGCATTCACATATTTCTGAAAGTACAAACCAACATACAGTGAACCTTATACTTGGATTTGTTCAAAATTTGATATTTATACTATAGATATTAAATCTGTGTACCAAATTTTACCTACCTACCTCTCTTCGTCTTGTAGTTATCGTGCTAACTTATATTCGAACAGTTTGACAGACAAACAGATTTCCTCAAAATGGACGTTGCTGAAAATTTGATCGAAATTTATTTGGTGTGAAGACCGTATACCAATTTTCATCCGTCTAGCTCAAAGTGTTTTTGTGTTATCTTTGCCACAGACAGACATTTTCCAATAATGTTTTTTTCGAATTCAAAGAGGGTTGAAACGTGGCGATTCATTAAAATCTCGAGTTAGAAATTTTTGACGATTGCAATATTTTCTCTCAATTTTGTATACGAGAAAGTAAAAATTCAATTGAAGAATATTTTTAAAAAGTAATTCTTGAAGCCAGCGCGAGAGAATTTTTCATTTTTTCAAAATTTAACAAAATTTATCAAATAAAGAATTTTATTCAATGAACTGCTTAAAATTTTTAAGTTTAAATAGAAGCACAGAAAGTATTTTTTAAACTGTAATTTTAACAGCTGCAAAATAATGTGAATCAACGATTCGAAGAAGCAATATTATTCTGAATTTCATTAAAATAAAAATCATTGTTATAAACTGTGCCCAAATCTGATTTCTCAAAGATTAATAAAACTAAAAATTCAACCAAAAAATTATTTTTGTGCGATAATATGATTTGATGTTATGATGAAAACACGTTAAAATTCTATTTTTTAATTAAACTTAGAATTAAAAGTTTGAGAAATCCATCCTTAGTGGCCCTCTAATGCCCAAAAAATAACTTCAATGGCTTAATGCTGGGCATTGCTCAGGACAAATCTTTATATATTAAGAGAGATTTCATTGGGGAAAAAATTTCTATAAGAGCTATAAAAAGGAAAAATGTTACAAAATGATAGAATCTAAACCCTGAAAAAAAATTGTAAAAAACTTTATATATATATATATATATATAAGCATTATTTTATGTGAAGCAGAATGCAGTTTGAAGACAGTGAAGAGACTTTTTACATTTTTAAGTTCTTTTTAATCCATCGGGAAAGCATTATTATTTACAAGCAAAGACGCGGACATTGTGCGTCCGCCACAGCGCGTTGCAAAAACAGAAGTGGGGAAGAAGCGAGAAATAAATTATCCCTCCTCTTATATAACATGAGATATGGATAGGAAAAATAATTATTTTATAGTGCCAATACATTATTAAGATTCTGATAGGGATTTCTGACGCATGCCAATCACATGTAAAGGAAACACAGGGATCTTTTAAAAAGAATGTGCTTACTGGACAGTTTTTTACCCCTTCACGCCGAGCGTGTGAAAGTTTCGGCGTTTAGTTGATTCAGCAATTTTATAAAGCTTCTCTTGAATTAATTAAGTAGAGAAAGTGGAATTGGATCAAGAAATAAGAGAATATTTTAGAATAAAGTTATTATGGACCAAATTAAGATAAAATCTTGGAAATTAATTAAATTGAAATTAGAATTAAAATATCATTA
>JAPMOR010076963.1:1238049-1298746 GCA_026543865.1 Argiope aurantia
AACTTCGTTTTATTCCATCCCGGGAGGCATGATTTATGTACAAGCATAAGCGACGAGTACATCAACACAGAACGACACAAGAGCGAAATGAGGAAAAGATAAAGAAATATGCATGTGATTATATACTATGAGATTTTGATAGAGATTTCTTTACCCGTGTCGATTTTGGTAAGGGAATTATAGCGATCTTTTAAAAGAATGTCTTATCTCGACAATTTTTTATCTCTTCACTCTGAGTGTGGGAACTTGTCGAATTCAGCAATTTTACAGAGCTTCCGTTGCATTATTAAATAAAAAAAAGGTAGAATTGGATCAGGAAATAAGAGAACATTTTAGGACGAAGTTAACATGGGCTAAATTAAGATGAAAATTAGAAAATTAACTAAGATTAAATTTAATTTTAAAATATCATTACATATTATATATATATCTTTAAAAATGTTTACCATATACAGCAGTTTTTGTTTTCTTCATAATTAAAACGAATTTTACGAGATTAGTCCAAATAAACAAAAGTGTTGAAATGGATGGGGACATTCAAAAAATACCGCGAAAGATATCACGATCATCGAAAATTTAAGGCTTCAAGTTAAAATTTCATTATACTAGATTTCACGCGATTGACTAATGTAATTACATACCGCAATTAATTAAGATTCAATAAAGTACAGTTGAATACCGAAGTGGGTCATTCAAGCGTGTGCTCTAAAACGACATATTAAAAAGAATGATGATCAAATATTTTAATGTTTTTAAAGAAGCTTTTCCCATGTTCGATATATTGTTTTGGCGTATTAAATTCATCCAAGCGTTTTTTCATTTTCCGTTGATTGAACCATACCGCATATTCTTCTTTAACAACACATAAAAGTTTAAATATATACTTACCAGGCATAACTTAAATAAATTCTTCAATATCTAAAATCTTAAAAATTGAAGTTGGAACGTTTTTCGATTCCCAATAAGTATGGCATAGTACGTATTTCGTACTGCCCCTTCCGGATAACTATTCCAGTATTTTAATAAATGGCAATGCACATTGCTGAAAAAAAAAATTGTGCAAAAAAATGGGGGGGAGGGGGAGAACCATTAAGCATTATTTTAATATGTGCTGAAATATACCTGGAATACTTCGAATTCTCCTCTTTTGTTCGTTTTCTTTTTTGATACGTCCGGTAAACAAGCCTTTACGACCATGATTTCGAATTAACATATTCACCTTGTCGGGAAACAAAACAAAACGAACAGTTTTCTTCGTTTTCACGAGGAAAGTAAGCACATTTTAAGGATCTTTTCTGAAAATTAATCACTTTTAAGGTGCTTAAAAATAATTTTCAAATTTAAGCACTCTTCATGACGCTATGAAACGTGTAAATAAATATTTGACAAAAAGAAACAAATAAATAACGATGGGTAATTTCTGAAATAAAATATTTACATTACTAATCCGTTATGATTAGGATTATTAAATTTTCAACTAACCACTTTAATTAATATTTTATTCCCAAAAGTGTTTATAAAACAATTTTTACTTCAACACATAAGCTTCTCAAAACAGAACAAAGAAAGAAAAAAAAAAAAAAAAACTATTATTTGACATGATAATTTGTCCATGAGATGAATTGATTTGCTTCATGAAAACATACGTAACAACAAAACATTGAGATTTTATTGAAACAAACATGATTGTATGCAAAAGATTGAGAATTCTTGTAAAATATTGGAGGAGAAAAGAATTTCCATAAATTTCAAAATCATTTATCTATCGACGTATTTATTATTATTAGTATTTTTAAGGAGAGGGCATGGGTTGGAAAACCAAATTCGGGATGAGTATCAGCATAATGGCAACATACATTTAGGGTTCATTCATTAAAATATTGAAGACCAATAGCCAATTCCGATAATATAACCTTCAAAACCTTCAGCATAACTTATATATGTGGAAGTTTATCTGTTTGAAGATTCTACATTATTCAGTAATACGCTCATGTCCATAAATTAAGGATAATTCAAGTTCAGGAAAAGAAAGAGTCAGAAGTAAAACAAATGTGACTTATTTGTAAAGCCTATTTATTAAACAAAAGTAAAAGACCTAAAAAGATGCTATATGTTTGATACCATTAATAAAAATTGCGATTTTTTTTGCTGCCTGGAGCAAATTACAAAAACACCTATTTACAAAAACCAATATTACATGGTTGGTATGATGGTTAATACATAGTATATCTCCCAGATGATGCAATACAGTCCGTACAACGGCCTAGGCATGCTGAGTATCAAATTATCGATCTGATCTTGGGGAATATTACACCACTCATCAAGCAATGTTCACCGCAGTTCCTGTAGACATGTAGGAGGTTGTTGACGGGCTGCAATTCGTCTTCCAAGCATGTCCCACTGTGTGGCTGAAGGGAGCAGACGAGAGAGATCTGATGCTGTGCTCCGTCTGTTTCTTTTGGCAGTCACTGCCAAACACCGGTCCTCATTCGGCGTTATAACTCAGAGGCGATTTGTGCTGTAACGTCTATGACCTGTGCTACCATCATCTTGGAATCGTAGCCAAAGCATGGAGATGACAGTCTGTGCGATTCCAAGTTCCTCGGATACTTCCAGCTGGGTACGCTCACATTCCAGACGGCCGATAATTCTACCATGTAAAAAATCATCCAAATGCGTCCTTTTTGCCATAACTATGCGTTTATTGCACTGAAAGGCTTATAAAGCGCTTGCGAACAATTTTACTTCTTTGCCTGTATTCTTTATACATCACTCTCTTACACTCTCATTATTGTGACGTACTATCGGTTTCTTCTGGTGGCTTCCTGGAATTTGCATATTATTTTTGAAAATGCGTGTAGTCATTTTACGGGTGATATATGTATTTTATAGTTCGATTTTCGCGACTCTCATTTATCCTTAATTTATAGACATGAATGTATATTGTTGCTCGGGCAGACACATGATGAACGTAGAAACAACTTTATTTCAAGGAAAGAAAAAGTAATGATGCGAAATAGCCATATATATATATATATATATATATAGATAGATAGATGAATGATACAATTCACTATAGCTAGATCATAGATATTTATATATGAAGGATAAGTAAGGTTTTAAAACCAGATTCAAACAAAATGCAAGACTAGAAACAAACTAGGTTGGAACTGGTGCGTAATATACAAATTTAAACTGCTACAGTCGTTCAGAGGCTTAACAATGAAGTCAATAAAGCACTTGCTTAGTAACCAAAAAATCAGGACCAGTTCCCAAATGAGATTTTTTTTTGAAATTCCATTTCAAATTTATTTTAAATTAACCCTTTAATAGTCACACAAATTTGACAAATATGTTTAAAAAAATTATCAGATGTTTTTTACTGTTATTTAATATTCTGAATGTATTATTATAAAAACACACCATATTTTTAAAGGCCATTTTAAAGAAATAAAATTGTTTACTTACTAGAATTTCTTAAACTTATATTTGTCTTTCTTCATACATCCAAGCAAGACAGGAAAGTTATGAAATTTATAAATAAATTCTTTTGAAATTTTTTTTTTGAAAATTTTAATAATTCTCCCACATAAGATAAATTTTAAAGTACCACACATTGTCATCTTTGCAATAATACTGTTTCTCTCTTCTAATTCTTCTATTTGCTTTTTTCCTAGATGAACACACTTTACATTCTCTGGATGGTTTTCTCTCCCCCCCCCCCTCTTTAACTGATGTAATTTGCATAAAACAGTATTCAAATAAGTGACTTGAGGATGTTTCATGCACTGAACATTGTTTAGAAAAAGCCATAAAAGTATATGTAACAATTATCGCATTGATCAAATTCATTCTAAACTCGAGATGAGATTTTTTTACCATCTTTAGCTTTATAAAACTCGAAAGCACAAAAAAAACCAACTTATTCTAGAAGTTGAAAGATTTTTTTTTTTGTAATTTTTTTATAACTATGACAGAATTAGTCTACAATATTCACCTCATCCTTTTATTTTGTAGTCACTGTGAAATTTGTTTGGCTCACAATTTTTTACTTTTTGTCATTACTTCAAAAACTGTAGAACTGGAAATGAAAATAACTGTCACTTTCTTTTTGTCTCGCAATGTAGTGATTAAATTTTCGCTTCTAAATGATATAAATGCAACTAATTATAACTTCTTATTTTCCAGTGCTGGAAATAAATAAAATTTTGAGCACATAATTGTCTAGCCATTCCAATCACATTTTTGTTTAATAACTAACATAATTCTGGTCAAGTATAACAAGGCAATCAATAGCCTAATTTCTTTTCCCAATGGAAATAAAATATATGATAACTTCTGAATGTGCAAACAGTTTTGAATTTAGGTTGAAACAAAGTGACACTCCCAAGTATTTTGAACGAATGCTCATATCTTAATAATTATAATATATACTTTAAGGATATACGTCCCTTTTACAGCACCCTTTTTCTGAAGTAATCGTTGTTTGATATGCTTTTATTCAGATGCTAATAAATAATCCAAATCTTGTAAAGTTTGGGGTTAGGATGATTTTTAAGATCATGAGGATAATTGTTCACAAAATGCAAGCACTTTTTTTTTTTTAAATTCATATTCTTATTCCACGGTATCAACCACACAACACAAAAATAGAGTTTATATAGATATTTTCTTAGTCCAGTATATACTTTCTTCAATTTTTTTAAAATATTTTTTTTGGCAAAAACCATCTTTATTGTCCTGTTTTACAGTCATCTTTAACCAACATTACCCAACTTTCATCATTTATGAAATGTTGATAATATTTTAAAACAACTTAATTGACTTGAAGCGAAATATTAACCTCACATGATAATTCGCATCTAAATTATGGTCAGACGTCTAGTACAGTTGTGCCACTCCGTTTAATAGGTATCCTTATAAAAATACTCGATATCGTCACTATCAGAATTTCAGAATACAAAGCATCTGCAAGATAGCTACATTCTGAACTACTTCCTGAGTTTTCAAGGCTTAAATCCTCTTGTTCACTAATACAAAGTGTTTTAGAAAAATTAGAATTCAATATCGAAAATGCTGACTGGAAATATATTCACAGTTTATGATTACTATAAGCGCATTTTTAAATCAATGTATAATCAAAGTACATGCTTGGACCTGTCATCTATAAAGCAAAAAGTAAACAAAAAATTATACAAGAACGATGAAATTAGAATTTTTCGAGTCCATGCGAGGCATAGGTGCGACAAAATTGATTGGAATTTGCTGAACAAAAGTACATGACGATTAAGCGGACAAATAATAATTTGTAAATAATTTTAATTGATATGATTTATTTTTTATGCAAAAATAATATGTGTTGTCCGAATGATTTAACTGTAATTAAAATTTAATTTTTAAACAGAAAAATAATTATATCTTTAATGATATTAAATAATATTAACTTAATGATATAATATTAATTATAATTACTCACATCATAAAAAAATTACTTAATAATTCTAGAAATATACATTACATCTATTAATTTCCAGCTACCTACAAAAACCAAAATGATAATTATCCTAAAGTTTAAGAAATGTATTAGAAAAGAAACTTAATTTGCATATTATATATGTAATGATATTTTAACTCTAATTTCAATTTAATTAATTTTCAAGATTTTATCTTAATTTAGCCCATAGTAACTTTATTCTAAAATATTCTCTTATTTCAAGATCCAATTCCACAGTCTCTACTTAATTAATTCAAGCTTCTAAACAATGAAATAAAAAGACGTCACGAAATAGCAAGTCTCTTCACTATCTTCAAACTGCATTCTGCTTCACATAAAATAATGCTTATATATATATATAATGATATTTTAATTCTAATTTCAATTTAATTAATTTCCAGGATTTTATCTTAATTTGGTTCATAATAACTTTATTCTAAAATATTCTCTTATTTCTTGATCCAATTCCACTTTCTCTAATTAATTAATTCAAGAGAAGCTTTATAAAACTGCTGAATCGATTAAACGCCGAAACTTTCACACGCTCGGCGTGAAGGGGTAAAAAACTGTCCAGTAAGCACATTCTTTTTAAAAGATCCCTGTGTTTCCTTTATATGTGTTTGACATGCGTCAGAACTCCCTATCAGAATCTTAATAATATATTAGCACTATAAAATAATATTTTCCCTATCCATATCTCATGTTATATAAGAAGAGGGATAATTTATTTCTCTCTTCTTCCCCACTTCTGTTTTTCCAACGCGCTGTGGCGGACGCACAATGTCCACGTCTTTGCTTGTAAATAATAATGCTTTCCCAATGGATTAAAAAGGACTTAAAAATGTAAAAAGTCCCTTCACTGTCTTCAAACTGAATTCTGCTTCACATAAAATAATGCTTACATATTATATATATATATATATATATATATATATATATTCATCAAGAAGTTGTGCAACATCTTAAGCATACCAGATCATTTTATTGAAAACAGGGTATGGCAAAATGGCATACTACTAATTGCACTGATGAGAATTCATTTCTTTATAATTTTCGATTAAATCTAGGAACAACTGGGATGTTTGCTCAATTTTTAGAAACAGTAGAGTAGTTGCTATAAAAACACAGAAGCTGTAGAGTTGAAGAATTTCATAATACAATATAATAAGCAACATTTATCTCGCTGATAAAATATTGGTAGTACTTTTATTTTACTGAGGTGACCTACCTGCTAAATTTTTATTTTAATGTTTATACAGAATTTTGCTAATGAGGTTTAGTAATTGATTTTTGTTTGTATTAGTATTCATACTGTAGAGTTCATGCAGATAAATAAGTTAGATGTAGAAATATATGGTTCCGTTTGTGAAAAAAAATTACACTTTTCTAGCCTTCATCTGAAATAAGATAAGATTTGTTTCTTAAGAATTGTTAAATCACTAATCCTAAAATTCTCGCTACGCTCAACTGAATTACAATATTAATTATTCATTATTTCATAGAAAATGCATCTATTTCTATCAGGGAAGCAAGCCTCTTCAGATAATTAAAATTTAGTACCATCTGCGTATACATTAAATAACTTAACGCTTGCTTTCTAGTACTATTCTTCGACTATTAAAGTCGAGAAAAGGTAGTGCTGATATAAAATATTGAGACTAGCCTATCTTTCAACCATTGACAACGCACTTAATAAAATAATTTTTTGGTAATCATTTCTGGTGATACCAACATATGCTAAAGTCACGACTGTCGAATAACCCAGCATCCGGTGGAAAAGGTCTACAATTTTTTTAATTACATAGTCGACTTTCAATTAGCTCAATAACCTCTTTCACAAAGAATCAATTTCAATTCTCATTGTGTGTAAACTCAAGTTGTCAGTAGCTCTTGAAACTTCAGATATCTCATGAATCTTGTAAAATACGTTTGAAAGTAAATAAATATTCCCATTGAAAAGAGACAGATTTTGCGAATTAGAAACTAGACGACGCGGCTTCTATAAAAAAAGCCAAAACATCGTCATATAATGAATCTTTAACGAGATTCTTCATTTCGCGAAGTAATTGTGAGGATGCTCCATTTCCAAGATCTAATTTCTGTAGAAAACGTTTCATTTTTACAGATCTAGAATAAGAATGGGTTTCTATTATCCTCTTCTTCAATACCTTGTATCAATCCTGTTGAGGTGGGGATAGCAAAATATCATTTACACAGGATAAAGGAAACTAAAACAACATAATGATATTTATCAACCACAATATTAGTCACATGTAAATGGCTTTCCATTTGAAAATACCATGTATGTAGATCATGCATCTTTCCAGCGAAATTGACATTCTAATCACGTCGACACTTGCTTTGTATCAGGCATTATAAATACAACATAAGCCAAAAAGTTGTATGTATTAAAAATAATTAAAATGAAAAAATTCAGAATTCGTAAAAATACATATACGAGAAAATGGTTAGAAAAATCAAGAAAGGGTGTAAATAAATAAAATAGCTGGAGAACAAAAAACACCTATGTCTTTAGATGAAGAGCATAGGTTTGAAAATTGAGTTCATGGAGCAAAGGTGAAATACACGGAAAAAAAATATATCATGTCTGTGGTCACCAATATAGTGCCGAGCGTCTGCATTAATATTTCAACTATTCAATAAAAAATGCGTTAGCTGAAAAAATTTACTTAACATAGATCTACAATTGAAACTTAACACTACAAAACATGACAGCAGTTCTAAAAGGAAGGAGAAGAGCGGAAAGCACTCCTTTATATAACGAAGAGCGGCTTCACAAGCATGCGCAGGGGACATCGGCAAAAGGCGAAGGGGGTTATTCTATCTATTCCCACAACCGCTTGCTAATGCATTTAATAAATTATCAGCTGCTGTCTTTAATTTCTGAGGAATAAGGTTTCTTAGAATAAAAAAACTCAATTTCTCATTACTAAAATCCAAAAAGTTAAAACTTTTGATTGTTTAAAAATGATAACAGTGATTTACTTTATATATTACTATCAAAATCTTATTACTATTATTGTTCACTATTAAAGTTATTTATGATCATTTTTCTGTTTAAAAATTGAATTGTAATTCAAATGTAGAGAGAGCAAGAATTTTATTTTAGCATGTGTCCTATTTTTTTTCACACACCAATTATCGTTAAATACTGTTTTCTCTTATTTTTTTTTATTTGTTGATAAGATGAACTCATTTAAAATACAAGGAAAAATAGTTAAACAACGTTAAAAAGAAATTTAGATCAATAGGATTAAAATACAAAGTATAATTTACAAAATATGACCATAATACTTTTTTACATAGTGTATACAAGCTATATCGAAAGTTTGGATGTTACTTTTTCAGAACTGACTGGTTACTGCACTTATAATATTTACTATCTTTTTTCAGATCTAGTAGAGAAGTTAAAGATACAAAAAGAAAGGTAAACATTACAAACAAGCAAAGCATGTTTGGTAATTTATAAGAGAAAATGATGATATTACTATTTAAATTTTAAAGCAAAAGAGTATTAACGACAATAATTTCATATGTGAGTGAATGGTGTTTAATAAATGGAGACTTGAATACAGACAATAACATTAGAAAATTTAACTTACTGATTCATCACTCATTTCGAGTTCATGACAAAGAGATGTAGCTTCAGATATGAAATCTTGTAACTGAGTCAGTCTTTCAAAAACTACTGCAGAATCAGTCTAATAAAAGTGAAAAAAAAAAAAAGATTTATCAGCTACTGCTAGAATTACATTGAATAAGATATCTATCAAATATTTTTGCTGACAAAAAATTACTAAAACTCAAGGTGATTTTTTTTTAATTGACGGTACTCAGAGACCTTTGTAGCTTGATCTATCAGCCGCAAAGATACAAAATTTGTACGGGAGCTATTGACAACATGGGAAAAAGGAATCCGAGAACAAAAATTTAGTTCCAAAATTTGCCGATGGGGGAAATGTGAAGCTTTACACTTTAAAACAGCTAAAATTTTGCATACAACATGGGGGAAAAATGCAAAATCCCGACTACGTAGTCCACACCAGCGCACCAAGGAATCCGCGAAAAAAAATTTAGTTCTAAAAGCTGCCGATAAGGGAAAATGTGGCGCTTTACACTTTAAGACAGCTAAAATTTTGCATAAAACACGGATAAAAATTGCATTTGAGTTATAAAAAAGAAGCGGGGCACTGAAAATCATTTCAAGTATCAGTTGATTTGTAAAATGCGCCTGACTTCAGCACAGCGTGCATTACTTCTTAAGCTCTGTTATCTTAATTCAATCCAATGCAGCGGCCGCTCTTCACGAATTTAGAAGTCGAAACATTTTACGTAAATGACCTCTATCAATTAATGCAATGAAAGCAATGATTCAAAAATTTAAAAAACAGGTTCTCTGGCAACTCGACCTGGTAGAGGACGGAAACCAGTATCGGAGGATACGATCACAGATGTTGCGACTGCAACCGTTGAAAGAAATCAGACGAGCACTGCTGGTAATAGCAGCACACGTGGATTTGCCCTACAACGGGATGTTAGTGCTTCAACGGTATGGAAAGTTTTAAGAAAAATTCTTTATTTTTTATCCATATTAAAATTAGCCTTTCACATGAATTAAAACCTACAGATTATGATCTTCGATTAACCTTTGCTTTGACATTTCTTGCCAGGATGGAGGTCGACGAGGCTTAGCCTTGGTCAATTGTCTAGAGTGACGAGGCCCATTTTTATTTGAATGGGACTGTAAAGACTCAGAATTCTAGAATTTGGGAATCTGAACAACCCCATGCATTTCAAGAAGTCCCACTCCATTCTCAAAAAGTAACTGTTTGGTGTGGTTTTACAGCAGATTTTATCATCGGACTATACATTTTTCAGACTATTACCCAAGCAGGACACAGACCTGTTCCGTAAACACTCAAAGATATCATGATATTCTGAGTTGTTTTATTATCCCACAACTCCAGCAAAGGCAATGCTTACATAAAATTGTCTTTATGCAGGATGGAGCACCACCACATATTGGTACATACGTACAGTAACTGTAGTGCCATCACTTTACAGAAGTAAGAGTCATTAGTCGATGTTTTCGTGTTGCATGGCCACTTCGCTCTCCAGAGCTAACCCCGTGTGACTTTTTCTGTGGGGTTATTTCAAATCGAAGGTTTATCTTGGTGGAGTCTCGAATTATCAGTTTTAAAGAAAAATATAACACGGGCTGTTATGAATATGCCTCCTGAATGTTGCATTCAGCTATAGCGAGTACGGTGCACAGAATGCAATGCTTAGTTCAAGAAAATGGAGGTCATATTGAAAATAGCCGATGTCTTCCCCGGGAAAGCGATTCTACTGAATAAAAACAAAAGAACAAAGAATGAAAAGGAAGTCGAATAGAATCTCCTCTTATTTATTTTTTTTAAATTTGTAACCATTTACAGAAGTTATTTTCGAGTAAAGCACAATTGTGGAAAAATTAATTCTTTATTATTCATTTATCTGTTTACTGTAGCGTTTTAAAATTTTATAGTGCAGTTAAACTTAAAATTTAGATCAAAAGCGCGACATTCCCCCTACGAGCAACAAACTTTTCAACTAAATTTTTTTTTCGCGGATTCTTTTTTCCTGTGTCGTCAAAAGCCCCGTACAAAATTTGGTGGCTTCGCGGCTGATAGTTCGAGCTACAGAGGTCTCTCAGTAACGTCAGTTTAAAAAAAAAAACACCCTGTAGAATCTATTGAAATATTAGGATTTATATGCGATTCCACTAATTTAAACATAAAGATTGCTAATAGTAACATAAAATTTTATATTACAGAGAAATATCTTACAGAAAGCAAAGCTGTTAGAAATAAGGAAAAAAGCAATGAACATATAGCAAATACCTCATTCTTTTTAGAGTCATCTTTATTCGATTTTGAGTTTCCCTTTTCAACAATGCTTCTCCTAGATGGTGGTCTCTGCATTTCTTCAGGATATTCAGGCATATTTACTGCATGATTTACAGGAAAATTCGTAGAACCACGAGCAAGAGCAAGATCAGTATCAGAAAAAGTCTAGTAAAAATCAAAATAATTTAAGTATGAGCAACAATTTTTATATAATTATGTAAAGAAAATGAAATTGTATTCCTTTTGATTACATTTATCTCCAAATATAGATATTTATTTTCAATTTTAAAAACTGAAAAACCGACTACAAAGCAGCAATTTTTTTATCTGAAGTATAACAAAATAATAATTTTTAAAAAAATCACAAATACAATTTATTTGTTGAGTCATTTTACCTTTTGTGTACTTAAGTTTTTTTCTAGACACATAATCATTTCAAATTATTCAACTGCAGACAATGCAGCTGTATGTTGTTCTTTGTTCAACTTCATAAAAATAATTCTACATATACAATTCTTTTGATTATTCACTCGATGGATAATGTTTGCTTTAGATGAAAATCCGGTTTATGGATTAGGAAACTATAATTAGTAATTCTGTTCAATATTTTATTTTAAAAGTTCTCAAGTGTGCTTACATCAAGAGCTAAGACGAATAACCAGTCAGATCCTGTAATCTGAATAAAAAAGAAAAGATGCTCTTTATGGTGAATGAAATACAGGCTTGAGGAGCAATATTTAAGCTCATTTTCACTCGGCACATCTTATACCTGTGGAAAAAGTGTAAAAACTCCTTAAATATTTTGAGTATTCTAAAAACCATTTTGAGATGTCGATCGAAACTCCTTACTTTGTATTTATGAAATAGACATACTTTCTCCTTCACAGAATGCGGGTATATGTTCCACTCGTTCTATTTTGCGGCGATACCATCCACCATTCTACACATCAGCTCACAAGACAGAAGAGTGTTGCAAGGCGCCTTTTCCGGATCTGATATCATCTGGAGAATGGACACAATACTCGCCGAATCTCAATCTGATGATTTTACAGTGTATGGTCCATTTCGGAGGCTAGGGCTTGCACTAATCCACACAAAAGTTTGGATTCTTTAAAACAATCGCTTCGGCGGGAATGGGATAGATTAAAGGTAGGAGACTTGCGGCTCGTTGCAGAAAATTTCAATATACGTTTGCGTCTCTGCATCACTGCAAAAGGCGGGCACTTTGAAACAAATTAAATCTGTTTCTTAATGAAAGGCTACTCTTATTATTATTTGTTATATTTTGTTAATTTATTTATTTTTAGTAAAGTTATATTAAAAATTGTTTGTTTGCACCCTATATATATTATTATACACCAGCTAACCCTTTGTTTAATGCGATCGAAAATATCAGCCTTGTATCATTTACGAACAAAACTTAATCTAAAACACCCTATATACCAAAGATATTGCTGGTTAGTCTTCTTATATAATGCCGGTCCCTCTCACATTTTCTTTTTTAGTTAAAGTCAGAATGCTCCTACATGACTCATATCTTGAAAATATTACTATTACGTCTGTCTTTTTTTTTTTTTTTTTTTGCTTTCCTTTCCCCCCTGGTATATATAGCAATTTTCTTTTTTGAAACCTTTTCTAGATTCAGTGAATCTTCAACAGCTTCGTTTGTTTTCCAACAGCTTTTTAACTCTCATCGCTACTGCTATTCTTCGAAGATAATTTATGCAGATGGCTAGAAATAAGATGGCCATGATGGTTGTGGCATAATTATTTCATCTGACGCACTGAGTATCGTCTGCATAATTGTTCAGTTTTCACTGCTGAATTATTGGCAATTTTCTTTGTTCTTCAGAAATTTCCCCTCCTAATCATAGTGCTTTTATTATATTTACCGATTGCATGAATGCTTTGGAAACACTTTCTCACTATCACAATCAGATGCATCCGATTGCAATTAGAATATTGCTCACTTTGCAACTCCTAAAAAATCATTGTTTTCATATCATTTTTTCTTTGGTACCGAGTCATATAGGCATTTCTGGCAACAAAGTGGCTGGATTTGCTACAAAAACTGCATTGTTATTTCAGAATCAAAGTCTTGAATATAATGACATTAAGAGGTCCTTCAATTAAACAGACTTTTTATATTTCGCAAAAAACAAGGGATATGCAGATTCACAATAAATTGTATTCTGTCAAACATAACAATGGTTTGTGACCTACACCTCCTAATGCGAAGTTGATTCCAAATTGATTTGTCTCTCTATAGTAAATACATACACATATGCATCTAATTTTTGGCGGGAGTCCATCAATGTGTTCCACGTGGCATGTTGTTTATAAAGTGTATCATATTTTAACCGAATGTTCTTTTAAATCTCATTGGATTTGTTTCTTTCGTGCCTTAACATTACCGGACTTCGTAACTTTTAAGCACCTTTGTACGTGTACACATATGTAAACCTGCGTATTTTCTAATCCTATGTTATTTTCTGTTTTATAATAATGTATAATTTTTACTGAACAAATTTTTAAAAATTAATTTTAAATGTGTATTCTTTAAATTTTAATATTTATTTCTGTATTTGCATAATATTTGCACAACATCTTTTATTGTAAAAAAAATGTCTTTATGATTTTGACAAAACAAAAAAGGATCATAGAAATGAAAAAAACTATCTATACCACAAATTTAAGCTAACTTTTATAAGATTAACAATCAAGATTTTTGATATTTTTTCAATATTTCTTAAACAAACTACCAGCTTATTTAGATGGAGATAATATTTCTGAAAATGTCATCATTGATGTAGAAGCATATCCTGACCAAACAGTTTGTATTTGATTTTTATATATGCAACAACAAATAATATTCAACATAGCTGGGATAGAAAGTATGCACTAACGGGCTTCATTTAGAAATTTTAGATATAGTCCTATTAAGCTAAGAACTAAGCATTCCGGAATGATTATAAATATAAAATTGGCAAAACTGTCACAAAATTAACGACAGAGCAATGACATGTTCTAAATAAGTTTTTTAAATCATTTTTCTTAATAGAAAAGAATAGTAACATTCAGAAATGTTCAGACTATAAAAAAATGTCTTATCATTTCTAACTTCTGAAATTTAGTAAAGGATTTTTTTTTTAAATGTTTAAGGTATATATTTACGTTCGGGATGAATTTTTTGAAAAATGTTCAAATATAATTACATTTTGATTATCTGCATAAAAAAAGATTGATAAAACATCTATGAAATTAAATTAGATCAATTAAATGGGTGGTTTTTTTTTTTTTTTTTTGCTAAAGAGAAGAATAAAGCAAAAATCTTCTAGTTTTGAAGTTTATCAAATGATTTACTTAAATTTTTGCAAGACAGCTTGAGAAATATATTATTTAGTTTCTGAACCGAAAAATAAGCTATACTTTTATCCGGTTTTTTTTTTTAAAGTTTCGGGATTCGACTGACTAATAACATGAAATTTTCAAAGTTTTTGACACTGTGAAGCACTAAAACAACTATATACAAAATATTTCTAAAAACTAAAACCTCGGTATACGTTATATCTTTTTTCACTTTAGTTGTTATAATTTCTTTCTCAACTTTTTTATTTAGGGCAGGATCGTGAAAAAGATGTATGTTCCCCTTTACAATTCACACATGCTTCTTTTGATTTATAGTCAGTGCTCTCGTGGCCAGCTACTGTGCAACGGACGCAAGTCAAAGTCCCGCGGCAGTTAGTCTTTTGAGTGGCTAAAACGCTGGCACTTGAAGCACCTTAAAGGATTTGATATGTAAGGTCTTACGGGCAATTTCACGTAGCCGGCCTTTATTGATTCTGGCAGTTTTGGCGAGTTAAACGTTAAAATTAGGTGCTGCGTATTAAGTAGCTGTCCATCACGTCGGATTGCTATGCGACGGGCATTTGTCACTCCGTGATTTTTCAACTTCTCGGTAATTTCCTCCAAAGTAACATTAAATAACTCCCCGCAGGTAATAACACCTTTCGAGGAATTCATAGAGCCATGAGGTATAATAGAAAAAGGTATTGGTCCAAAAGATTTTAATTTTAGGATTTTGTTAGACTGTTGTCGCGATGATACTTCGACGAGTGAGTCACCCGACCGAAGCAATTTCTCCAATGCTCCCAGTTTAAGATTTTTCTACCAAAAAAGGTGTTCGGAATGGAAAGTTTCTTTATCAGTTAAAACCCGCTTGACAATAAAAAAAAAAGTGTCGAATGGTTTTGAAAATTGTTTTGATGCTGTGAGATGCCCATTAAAGGGAAAAAGTTTTTTTTTCTTTTTCCCCATACGATATCGATGGGGATTCATGCCCGACGGTACCGAGGACCACGGAGCCCAACAAGGGAAGGCAGCCACCGGCTCTGGCCATTCTCAGCCTCGGCTCTTACCTTAGTATTGGCCGGTACCTATACGCTCAGAGTTACCCCCGGGGTCAGTGACCACCCTTAAAGTCAAGCCCAAGGAGTAACCCCTTCGCTTGATCCCTAGCAGACTAAACACTCAGGCGACTAGCTACCAGCCGATTGATACACCGGGGACAACAGTGCACCGCCCATCTAATGGGTCGCCATGGGGGGTTTTAGGCTGTCCATGAGAAGCAAGAAGCAAACAGAGCGGCGACAGCTTTTTATGGAGAGTTCCCTAGCTTGGTGTCGAGGGATGGAAGAATTAAGCAGACAGCAAGAGGCATAGGGGAGAGTAAAACATAAATAAAGTAAAGATCCCTGGGAACCTTGGGATTGGGACAACCGTACTCACCTATAGTAGGTGAGCCCCTGAGGGGATTTAGCTGTAATAGATAACAGCTTAAAGGACAAGCCATCATATAAAAATAGAGCTAAGATAAAATGTGTAATACGAGTTGTGTGTTTGACGAGTTCTGTGATTCCAGAGGAAAAATGCATTTTCTGCAATGAAAAATATAACTTAAAAAATGTTTAAAAAAATGAAAAATTGCCATACAATTTAAAAATTTATATATTGGAAAAGAGAAAGATACTGTTTTAAATGTTTAAAAGTACGTCAGAAGAAGAAAAAAAAAAAAAAAAAACTGATGTTTCATAAAAGTTGCATTATGAAATTACGTGTTACGAGTCAAATAAAAATAAAAAAAAAACTATTCTGCATGAAATATGGAAACAGATATTAATGCGCAAATTACATTTGCAAATTTGGCAAGCTTTCTGAATACTCTGCAGTTTTCATTGCAGACTTTGAATATTAAATTTGCCAATAACTGTATAACTGTATGATTCAGGATCTCACAAGTTGCATATCAGAAGAGAATTAACACTTACTTTAGGTTTAACCCCTTTATATCAGCAATTTTTGTTTCATGCATTTTTCAGAGGTAAACAGATCTATGATGAGTTTCAAACTGTAAATAAAATTGAGCTAGAAAGCTTAGACAGAAGTTTTAATTATAATTTTGATGTAGTTTTGTTTCATATGATGTAGTCTGATGAAAGAGGAATAATGAGACCAAAATAACTACCAAATAAAATGTGGAGAAGAGTTAATATTTCTCCTGAAGAAGAACATGGTCATAATAAACGGAAAAGAAAAAAAAAATTAATGTAAATTAAACCAAATAGTAGAACAACAAATGAGATATATTTATTCAGAAAATATTATATCTATGAATATTTATGCAAGATACAAAAGAATTAACAGGGAAAATTACCTCTTCTAAACGGCGTGCTCTTTTTCTAATTTTTTCCTCCTTTGCTATTTTGCGCAAGAATTGCCAAGTTGCTGCAGTATTGCGTTTTACTCTGGGGACATTTTGGACACTAACAGGACTGCTAGACAACTGCTCAGTCACATTTGAGGCTATATTTTCTTGAGCAAAGCTTTTGAGTTTGTTTTTATTCCGTTCTTTCCTGCAAGGTATTTCCTATAATAGAAGAATTAGGAAGAAGGGCGATAAAAAAGAAACTTAGTAATATATACAGCAATCTAAAATAACAAAAATGATAACATTTCTTAGCAATAGTCAATTATAATGCCGACAAATATCAAAATAGTTTAAAACTTACATTTTCTTACTTTTTAGAAAGTCTAAAGTTCCATGTTCAAAATAAAAAATAAGTTAAAAGGGAATTACTAGCTGAATTTCTATTATTTGGAATAACAAATAGAACTTCAAGCATAAAAATTTATACACGCTCAAAATAATAAACTTATTCAAAGTTGTAAGACAGTAGCTTTCAAAACCTAGTGGATAAAAGTTTCTTGTTTCTGAATGTTAATGTGTGGGACAATAATAGATATTAATTCAATTCTTATATTAAAACTCACTCCTCCCATATACTACTACAAATGTTTAATAATCTATTCAAATAGTTAAAAATAGGGTGATTACGTCCCACTTCATATTCATTTTCAATAAAAAATTGTCATCAGATCTTAAGACTTTTCAAGAACCAAAGCAAAAAGCAAACCTTTAAAAAAAAAATCAAGATTTTTAAAATTATATATAAGCGATGGGATGCATTTTAACTCAGAAACATTAAACAGCGCAAACTAGGATGTACATTTCAAGATTTCATAACCATAAGGAAAAATCTTGGTCTGGCATGAATTTTTAATTCAATTCAGTTATACCTCTTGTTTGAAACAACAAGAGGGCAATTTTGAATCGCAGCCAAATGATGAGGATTCACATGCAATAGTAATCTCTTTCTCAACTATCTTGCTATAAAAATAGACAAAAAAAATGATTCAAAGCATTAAATTTAATTTGAATCAGCCCAAATGACAGATTTTTAGTGGAATTGAGTTTTGAATAAGCAGCCCTCTAGGAAGGAAAGTGCAGACCTTATCATTCGGTCATCCTAGCTCTTGGGTCATGAAGGGACAAAGTAAAATAAATTACTTGCCTACCTTGAAAACAAAGAAGAAACAAAGAACCATGTTAAAACCGATCCTGTTACAAGCACCTCATGTAAAAAGCCCTTAGAAGGAGATATATCCTATTATCAATGACGGGATTACTAAACAGCATCAATGGAACCTGGTAATCTAATTAGATGCTGGAGACCACTGTCATCCTAGCAAGCGAAACCCCTTGCCATCACAATGAGGGTCATTTAATCTTCACTCTAAAAGGGATCTAAGAGAACTGACAGCTTTGTAATCATATAACTGACATATAGTCTTTAATCTCCAGACAAACATAAATGGAGTTTAATGCATCCAAAAATTACTATTTAATTAGGCTCAATTATACAGTTATTTGTAAGTGTAGAAGCAAAATATCTGATGTAAAAATTTGCATTACTATATAAAATGTAATCAAGTTTTTATATGATGTTAATAGACATTAATTGAATAACATTATCAAATAATGAATAAGTAGTTCTGTAAAGCACGAAATACTATAAAACATTTTGAAATATGTAAAGAAACTAAACATTTTTTTACACCGCCAAGTTGTTTCGCTTCTTGCATTATTTTTTTATGCACACATACCATCTCTTTACCAGACGTTTCTTTTTATTATTCAAAGGTATATGTTGAGAAGGGGGAAGGAGGTACCTCATACATTTGAAACAGAACTGATACACAATTCTAAGCATCCACTGGAAATGGTTCATAATGTCTTCGAGACCTCAAAGTCTACAATGGCAGGTGAAATGATTGAAGTCCTTCAGGCGTCATTCAAGAGGTTAAGATTATTTTCACAAGTACAAAAGTTTTTTTTTTGTTTTGTCTTGTTTTTAAAGTGATGATACAGATTTAACAATCTAAAGTGTTTTAATTTATTTCATTAATCTATTTGTGAAGAAGTGCAATGTTAAATTAATTGTTCCATATCTATGCAACTTACTATTACTTTAGTATTTTAATTTTTTGATGGAACATAGTTATTATCACCAACACAATAATTCTTGATAAAATTATTGCTGTTATATTTTCAGAATCTGCATTCTGAAATTATGTTAAATTCTCTAATTTTTATTTGAAGTCACTTCTTCATAGTGAGTTCTGGAATATATTTCAATTTAGATGTAACATTACTGAAGAAGTTAATATTTTGGAAATCAAACTTGAATCCAGTTGGTAGTAATTCCCAAGAACCATCTATGAGCTAAAGCTATGCATTAAATGTTATGGTTGTTAAAAACCAGCATTTATAATGGAACTTAAATCTCTTAATATCTATATAGATTTTAAGTCTAGATCTTGTTTATTTTTCAGTACCATTCAATGTCTGTAAAGGCATGTCTTATATAGGACACATTCTTGTTTATTAGAGGTTTTTTTTTTTTTAATCATTCCATGTATTGCTTTTTACTTACAATGCTGAAACAATCATTCATGGCTATCACAGAACAAATTTATGAAAAAATGCATTTCATGTTTCTTTTTCCTAATATATCAAACAAATGCATACACTAGTAAAAAAGCTAAAGACAATCATTTAGTTCTTCCTTTCTGATCCATTCACATTCATAATCAGCATTTTGAATCTTCATAATTAAATACATATTATTCGCTCATAAATTATGATTTTTTTAAAAAAAATCTTCACAATTTAATCTTTATAAATTATAGTTGCAAGCATTCAAAGAAATGCTCCTACACATCATGGTTCATGGTGTCCACTTTTCAAAATTCCATTAACCTCTTCGTCGTAAGTAACACGTCTGGCACGTTCAAGTCAAACTGCTGCAGGGCGGCCGTAATGCTCTTCAAGCGTTCTTCGACATTTTAAAACTTTTAAACGTTTAAAACGCTTTGTTAATTCTTACTTGTTTGAAATTTTATTTTTGTTTGTTCTAATGCGGAGAAAAATAGAGGAAAAACCGAAATTTTCACGGATAGGAGAGGACAACGAAAGGGTTAAATGAGCATCAAATTATGGTTCAGGAAAAGCTAACAGATAAATGACAAAATGCATGCATTCATATGGTTATATCTTCACATAGTTTTAAGAATATTCATTTTAAAATTAAGTTGTGTTTTTATTAAGATTACTTTTTGTTTTTATTTACCATATTTTTATGATAAAATAGGCTTATTTTCTCAATTCTTAACAATGTAAGTTTTTTAAAAACATAAAAACGTTCCTAAAAGTTGCAAAAAAATGTAAAAATTTTGAGAAACAAAGCTATGGATTTGTCCTTTATAAATAAATAAAATTATAAAGTTCAAGTAATTTAACTTAAAAGTAGATAAAATTCAGCAAACAAATTTATAAACCAGTAGTCTGTCTTAGACACACGGCTCCCTTGGAACTATATGATCTTTTGGCAGCATTCTATACCCTTCTCCAAAAGTATATGCAAGTTAAATATTCTTGTTGTATAAACACACACAACAATCAAAGCCTAGCTCAACAAAAGTTATCAGTAAGAGCATTTTACATTAAGATTTGCTTTGTTTCCAAATGTGAGAAACGACATTTCACATAAATAAGTTGTTCTAAATGAAATCAAAATAATAATGGCTTTGCTGGCAACTTATGAGTATTCTGCATAAATTTGCAGTCAAACATTTAGAAACTACATTTTGGTCGAATGTAGATTTCAACATTATATTTGTTGATATATTAATGCATTGTTCTCTTTTCTTCATAGGTAATGCTTCTGACCTATAATAATACACAAATCGATTTTTTTTTATCTATTTATATGTGGTAATATTGGCTCATAGTTTTTTTTAATTTTATTTATTATAGACAGATATGCTAAGTTGTATATTTCGTGATACCGCAGTTCAACTTCAAACTCATTTTCTATATATAAGTATTTAAATTTGCTAAACACCGCGCATACACGTACTTAACCTAAAAACTAATATATTAATCCCCCCCTCTAAGTTTTAGTATATCTAAGGACATTATCTGCAAAGATAAATTTAATTTGTTGAGAACGGCAAATATGTCTGCTAAAAAGGCCAAACTTAGCGATCACATTACATTACACTATTTTACAGCATATCCATGCCTGTACATGTAAAAGCAGGGGGGAATAAAAAAAAAAAAAAAAACCTTGTGAAGTCATTGAATCAACTTGAAAAGTTGATTCAATAGATTTTCACAACCCTTTACACAACCTCTAATTTCTGAAGATAAAAAGCAAGGTCTCCTGCTTGCTACATAGTTCTAGGAATAATAAAGCTAATAATCTCGAATTTAGTAGTCTTGCTGTAAAGTATCATTTTTATAGCATCATGTAATACATCTTTAAGTACATTTGATATTCACAAGTCCATAGCGATGTAGATATCTTATGTCTAATATGTGGTGAGACCACAATTATTTTAGATACCGCACCATTGTTTGAGCCTCATAGTGACTGATCCATCTGTGCAAATATATGCACATAAATCCCAGCAAAGATTATTCTGTTTTATGTAATTATTAATCAGCTTAAATATTTTCCTCTGGTATCTCATTCAGAAAGAGATTTAAATTATTGCAAATCTTCCTGAACTTTAGAATTCTAAACATACCAAAGCAAGATCATCAAGATAGTTAAATCAACAATATCCATATTCATTAAACTGCATGGTGAATTTAAAAGGTGAACATTTCAATCAAGATACTAATTTTGTTTCACAAAATTGTGTAATTCTTTAACTTCTATTTGCAGAGAGAGGCAAATTATCAATTTCTCTTAGATATTCTTCCCCAAATTTGCAAGCTACCATATCTTTAAAGCAAGGTGCTTCACCAATTGTATATGCCTAATCTTCATAAGCAGTATGAAAACTGATTCGAAAAGAAGCTTCCAGAAGTGTTTAGTAATTAGAAAATCTGTATTTGGAAAAGATGCCCTAACCATAGTGAACTTGTGTCTATATTCAAAATATTTAATGTTTTTATTGCTAAGATCAGAATGGGCAATATATGTCTTTTCAATTAAAAAGATTTAGACTACTGTCCACAATTTTTTCAATTAATATACAAAATCATTGGGTTCATCTTTATTACTGGTCCATGTGAAACTATATAATAAATAATGGCTACAAAACTTTTGTCTATTTTTACAGGCACAGAAACATTTTGTTTAGAAAACTGGAGGTTCTGTATGAGAATCATTAAATGCTTGTTTATCATATAAGGATTGAGAAGCATCATCTGCTGTCAAGGTTACTGCGGTTAATGTTATTACTCTTTGCTCTTTTCTTCAACTTTCCAGTTCCTAGCCAATCATCCATTCCAGAAGTGGGATAAAAAAATTAATGAAAATGCTAGGCTGAAGGAAAATTTTCTACTTTGTAGCTTTGCTCACAGAAAACTTTCTTCCTGTACTTTTCTTTAAATTAAAAAAGAAAATTAATATATGAAAAAAGCCATGTGAATTGTAGGTGCAAGGAATCATAGATTAAAATGTTAAAAAATAAAAACAATATAATCAAATTAACAATATATCTCAAAAAACATTAAAAACATAAAAAATGCTATCAGCCTTTCCACTGTGGTCGAATTGCAACTGTGTGTGAAATTTACCGCGAAAAATAAGTATTTATGTTGAAATTATTTTAAAGCTAAAATTATATATTTAAAAATTTAGCAAGCAAATTTCTAAAATTCTCTCTTTTTTTGATTAAAAAAAAGTGTAATGTAAAAGAGTAATGCTTCCAATAATGTAATGTAATCTTTATATCAATATAGAGTTAGATAATATTTGGCAGTAAATATTTAACAAAATTACATCTTCAAAATTGCATAAGCTCATTGAATTCCAGAAAAGAAATAAAATTGTACTAACCTAAAAATATTTTCATATAGAATAACAGAATCGCTTTTTTAAATACAAAATGCAAATATTTCATTAAATTTCAATTTATAGCATTAAATAAGTTTTCTATTTAGAAAACGTTATGAAAATGTATTATGAAATTTGTTTTAAAAAAAAAGGATGGGTCTTAAGTTTTAGTTGAAATTCATATGAAAAATACTTTTATAATTTTGAGGCACTTAATGCAAATCATTAAAAATAAATTAAATATAGAATTTTCAACATATTAGAAAAGCAAAACAGCATTCCTTGAATGTAAATGAAACAAACAATTGATTTTGTAGTCCGTTTATTATAAAAGCAATAATGACATTTTTGAAATAGATTTATTTTGTAACAGTTTGTCTGATTTAATTATTTGTTATTATTTATCACACTTCAAATATGATTTGAAGCATTTTGGCCACAAAAAGGAATAATGAATCTGTATGAATCCATATTACAAAAAGTTGAAACACACACACAGGTAATTTAAAAATATTTGAAAATAATTCATTTATTCTATAAAAAGCATATGAATATTGTGAATATATAAAATTTTTAAGAGAAATTGTTTAAGTATGTCAAAATATTTATAAATGTTAGAATCTATTGTTTCTTTCTTCATTTCACTTTCTACAACTTAAATTATTAATAATAATAATTATAAGCCAGCGGGAGTGGTCTCTCCAAAACTTTCTCGCATACTCTCTAATAAACTTGTTATACTAGAACGCGAATTACATGGCATTGGCGCATAATAGCTACGAAAAATTAACTGTTGGCGTGAATTCCGCATTTTTACTGAATCTATCGTGAAGTCTTCAGCAATTAAACACTGGCGTGCGTTAATAGTATCCAAAAATCGAATTTGTGTTTTAGAACCAATGAATCAATCGACTGAAACTAAAATTGGACACCAGTCTAGCTCAAAGCGATTTTGGCTATCTTTGTCACAGGCAGAAAGACATTTTGCACAAAGGCACTTTTCTAATTCAGGGAGGTCTGAAACACGGAGATCTGTCAAAATCTCCAGTTCGAATTTTTTGACGATTACTATACTTTCTCTCTACTATGTATACGAGAAAGTAAAAATTAACTAATCAGCAATTAACTAATCAAATAATTTTATGCTTCATTTTTAGTCCAATCTGCCCCCCCCCCTCAAATAATGCAACAATATTAATCAGGAACTGAAAAAAAATCAAACGAGAATTTTAAAAATAAGGACAATCTAAAAAAATATAAAGCTTAAGTTTTTGACTCTCGACACAAATATGAATGATAGAAATAAAAAAGAACACATTAACGAAAAAACAGAAAATAATAAAAATTAATCAGAAATAGATTTCATAGTTTCAGGAAATAAATCAAATAAAATTCCAAAATCTCCAATAAACAGTAATTGAAATAAAACAAAGAAGCAATTATAAAACTGCATTTTTATTCCTAAAAATATATTAATTATGTTTAAAAGAACACAAAATTATCTTATTTCAAAATGTCAAAATTATTTCCCAAAAATCGAGTTACAGTTGTGTAATTTCTTAAAAAAAAAAAAAAAAAAAAAAAAAAAAATCTAAGTCATTGTTATAAGATTCCATTTCTTCTGAATCTGAATCACTGTTCCCAATTTTAATTAACAGTTTATACACTAGCTCTTCTAAAATTCCATCTTTTTCCCAATAAGAGTTGACAAGTTTTTCCAAACAACGGCAATGCGCTTCCCATTCTTTGGAAGTCACTCTGCCCGTAATTTACCACAAGAGATTTTGTAACTTCTTCAGATTTAAATCACTCGGGACCTTTCTTTCTTCGATAAGCTTTTTAACTGTAGATTGAATTAACAAATAATGAAATGTTATTAATATTAACCAGAGAAAAGTTTAGTAAAATATAAAAGAAGTAAGTTAAGAGAATGTAACGACAAGTGCAGCTAAAGAGAGAAGACGAATGATCAACAGCCTTTTTATCACTTCAAACTGCCGCCAAGTAAAAAATAAAATAACTCCTAGATTTCCATCCTATTCCTCCTATTCGTAATGGATCTTCCCTACAGAAACTTGCTTCTATAACGACCGCCGTAAACAAAGACATTTGGCAGGAAGTGTTCTCGTGGTGGACACACAGTAGGCAGTCTGGAGTTTTGCGAGCAACAGTCTGGAGGATATTAAATCAGGAACATTTATATTCTTTCAATTTGCAAAAAGTGCAGTTACTGGAAGCTGATGATTATCTCAAGCGTGTTACTTTTCATCAATGGTTCATGCAGATAACAGTAGTTGATCCCAATTTCCCAAAGCATGTTCTTTTCACCGATGAAGGGTCCTTCAATCGTGAGGGTGTTTTCAACACACACAATTTGCACGTGTGGGCTAATCGGAACCAAGACAATACGAGAGTTAGAGCTGCTCAACAAAGTTTTTCCATCAATATGTGAACTAGGATCGTTCTGTAATTATTTCCTGGGACTGTATTTACTATCCTTTGAAAGACGCAAATCACCTCACATTTCTTCAGACTATGTAACTGGGTCTCATGAACGAGGTTTTTGCTGTTAATCTCCCGCATCTGTGGTTCCAGTATGACAGCGCTCCTGCACATTCGCAAATGTTGCACGTGGTTACCTGACTATAACATCTGGCGTTCAATGAATAGATCACTGCGGACTTTTTGTTCCCACCACGGTCGTCAGATTTATCTCCAATCGACTTATTTATATGGGGTGCGATGAAAAATATGATGTACAAAACCCCTTATTGTCAGAGCTATGAACCTTGTAGCACGAATATCGATTGGGCCGCCAGCATCCGGGAAATCTTAGCACATTCTAGAAAGATCGGCTGTCTATGCAACGTCGTTATGGTTCATACTTTCTAACAAATAGTCGGAATTTTTAACACCTCTTCTAGTTTTACAACTGATGCACAAATAAATATTTTTCTTCCCTTACCATTTTCTAGATATGTTTTCTTTCCATCATTGAACCGGGCTCATGTTGCCTAACTACGTCTGCGCTTATGCATTCCTAAGTAAAACCGTCTTTTCCTATTCCCCATCAAATATGCATGATGAAATCAGAAATACCCTGTATGTATATTATATATATGTATATATTAACTTCCAATTATTTTACCATTGGAGGGTATAATTTGTAGGTGGGGTGAAGTGATGATAAAAAGACGCTTCTGTTTACAAAGCGGCACAGGAGTTAAAGTAAGTGAAGTATTTCCCTTAAGATTTTTACTGGAAGACTCCGATACGGATTTCTTTGATGCGTGTCGACTTAAGAAAGGGGATCCTATGTATCTTTGAAAGGAATACTTAAGTGTTATGGATTTTTATTCCTTCGGTCGGAGTGTGGGAAGTCCAGAATCAGCAATTTTTTAGAGCGCGTGCCAGAAATAATTAAAGAAAAAAAAGATTTGGATAAGGAAATACAAGAACATTTCCGAATGAAGTAACATGGACTAAATGTAAGATAAAAAATTGGAAATGTATTAGGATTTAAGTTAAATTAAGAGATATCATTACAATCCCCCCCCCCCAGTGCAAGACATGGAAGTGCGTCGGGGCACTGTATTATACAACTCTACATTACAGTGGTGTCTAAATAAGAGATTAAAGTTATCACTTTAAATAATACCTTTAAATTAAGTTCCATTTACCTTTACATTAATATAAAATTCCAAATTCAATGTGGAAATTAGAGATATAAAATAATAATAAAGAACTATACTTATGAAAAATTACAACTAACTAACAAAAATAGTAATAAAATGCTTGCTAAAAGTTGCCTCTGGGTTTCAACATTTCGTCCAAATTCGATAGGCGGAGCGGGTTCTAAAGGGGTCTGAATAGGGTTACTTGAATCACAACCGCCCTGTATATTAATGTAAGAATTTTCATTTTTGGAAAGGAAAGTTCAAACATATCTTGTTGCATGATCAATTATTATATGAAGAATTTTTTTTAGTTGAGTTATAATAATTAAATAAATTAACAGTATTGACAGAAAGACATTCAAAAAGGCAAAATGTGGAGAACATATCTTGTAAAAGTCCCCCTCCCCCTCTTTTTATTTAGTTCACAAGCATCACAATGTTTGAAAAAGAATACAATGTCTTGAGTAATATGAGATCAATAATATTGGGGAGTAATTTGTTTTATCATTTTTTTTAGTGTCTTGATACCCAGATTGTTCATGAACATTTTGTAAAACTTTTTTTTTAATTAAAAGGAACAACTATTTTAATCAAAATTGTTTTTAAGTACCGGCACATCAGTAATATTTTTATATTTAGTATTCTCTAAATTGTCGAAATTTTGAGAGTGTTTTATCTCATCTAAATCTAATAAATATAAAGAATGTTGAAGATATTGAGGAGTAGGATGCTTTGATAATATATCAGCTTCATTAGCTGTTCCCTTTAAATATTTAACTTTATAATCAAACATACCTAATTTTAAAGGCCAAAAAATAAGCTCCACCTTAAATTTTTAACATTTTAAAGCCAAACATGATCAGTATGAATTTTTCCCCATATAAATAGAAATAAAATTTATCAAGAGCATATACTATTGCTAAACATTCTAACTCAGCTATATTGTAATTTTTTTCGTATGGGCGTGAAGTTCTTGAATGATAAGATAAATGATATAATTTACCAGAACAGTCAAACTGTTTTAGAACAGCTTCAATGGCTACCTGAGATGCATCACAGAATACATAAAGAGATAAATTAAATTTATATAGCTGCAGCACTGATTAAGTTATTACCTTATTTTTCAATAGTTCAAAAGTTTTTAGCATTCTTCAATCTATTGCCATGGGGTATCATTTATAAAGAAGCTTATTTAAGGGATCTCTAATATTAGCATAACCATCAACAAACTTACTAAAAACATTTACAGATCAAACAAAACCTTAAATTTCACATATTTTTTGGAGGCGGTAATTTTGTTTTTACTTCCAATATTGTGATTATCAGCAGAAATATATGCATCTTTGACTTCATATCCTAAGAAAGTAATTTTGTCTCAAGCAAACACTTTTAGAAAATTTTAACTTAAATGTTTTTCTTTTTTTCCACAGTTGAAAAATTTCTTTTTAATTATCATAATAGTCTTTAATGAATTAGAGAAATCTACTACATAATCAAAACATTCAAAATTTGAAAAATTATGTTTATTTAGAATTCTGCGAATAGTTCTATTAAAAATTGCAGGTGCATTTTTAAAGACAAACGATAGTACATGAAATTTGAATAAATCTTCAGTAGTTACAAAAGCCAACTTATGTTTGCCTTGTTCATGCAAGAGTGCAGATGCAAGGTCTAATGTTGAAAGAACTTTAGCAGTGCTTAATTTGTCTAATAAAATATCTATTCTAGACAGGGGCTCAGCTTCAGATTTACAAAGAAAATTAATCTTACTATAATACAAAGATGACATTTTCTATTTTCATCTCTTTTACATGCTAAAATTACAAGGGAGGAAAAAATTACTGCTTGATTTAAAATTTTTTTTTTTTTTAATTAAATCATCAGTCAACCAACTTTTGATCTGCTTATCTATATCAATTTCATCGGTAGCAGAAGTTCTGAAATAGTTAAAATTATTCTAGGGGGTTCCATTCTTATTCTGCCAACTTCTTATTTACTTTTTGCAAACACATGGGTATAGTCTGACACAAGAGACAACATAGGGTCTGACAGTTTGTTTACAACTGAAGGTGGAAAAATTTCCTGTGGGGTATTCACTGCCTTAGCCTGATAATCACTAGTGTTATTATTTTCAATAATATACAAAGACATTGGATTATTATTTGCATATAAGTGTGTAATCTTTTTTCCATTTTGAAATATTTTATTTTTATCACAGTCCATAATTAATTTATAAAAACTACAAGCTGGAAGGACTAAGATTATATATGGCAAATGATATTCAATTATATATAGTTTGATTTATTTTGTATTCATTTGACAATTTTTAAACAAATGCCAAATATCTGGGTTAATTCGAACATTCCATGAGCTTGTTTGACTTGACTGAGGATTACATTTTTTCCTGGTAAGTTCAATCTTTTCACAATACTTGCAGATATAATAGAGAGAGTGGATTCCATGTCATTCACAATATTTGCATTATAAACCACAGTATCAAGGTTAGATACATTGTCCAAGTTAGATAGACTTGGTAAAGTTGAGATGTGTCCAGACACTAGCAATTGTCACTGTACCAGATCAGGAGCCTCATTAGAAGGATTTTGTCTCATTCCAGAATATTGTGAAGAACTAAGAGGGACTTCTGTGCACGGGGAAACTAAATTAGCTATTAGTGGAAAACTAGACACAAACTTGAAAATGACGTGTTTGTGCCCATTGATAGACATTTGGAATGCCTTTTTGCATAAAATTCTACAGAGAGAAGATGGCAATGCCTGTTGAAAATGTAGGTTATAATTTTGGTTATTAAAATTGTTTAGATGCGGCCTCGTTAAATTTTGATAGTTTTGCCTAAAATAATTTGGAGCTTCAGATACAAGGGAAGTTTAGGATTGATAATTCAAATTTTGCCTAGATATACAAGATACTGGTTGTCTTGGACTTATTAGGATTTCATTACTCTTGACCAGGTTTGGTTAAGAATATTCTCGGTTTTTTTAAAGGTTTAGCTGTTATTGTAAGCCATTCTGCTGGGATAGAAGGGTTTTATGCTTTAATTCTTTCAATTGAGTTGGCAGCCCATCAGTGAGACTGTCCAGATTGAGTTGTGGATTAGGACCCAATTGTCTGCCACAATTTATTTTATTCTTTTCATGTCAAAATAATCAACTAAATTGTCTCTTTTAGAGTCAAATTTATGCCGGAAAAAGTCAGCAATATTTACTATAGTTGGTAGAATAAATTGCTCAGTTAGCACACATCACCAGTCATCAAAATTAAAAATGTTTAAAATAATTCAGTCCCTTTAAAAAATATAGCAATATTTTTAATTTTTCCCAAGTCAGTTTTGTTACAATCTCTACAAATTTTATTAAAGTATTCCAACTATAATTCCAATTTCACCCTATTTTTGGAAGGAAATTCAAAAGGAATTATGGAGGTTTTTTGAACTATTTGTTCAGCTATAAGGTTACTTTCTTCTTTATCATTAGAATTATCAATTTTATTGTCTTCTGAAGAGAGTATGAATAAACCTAAGAGTCAGGTACATTTGTTTTATATAGGTCAGCCATTTTCCCAGATTTTAAACATCAATTTAAATTTCACTTAATAAACATTTTAAAATTAAATACACAATAAAAATAAAAAGGTTTGCTAAAAGATGTAGAAACATAATATTTCAGAAATAATACTGTAAAAAATTAATTACTGTTATAATTTAAATATGTAATTCAATAATATAATTTCAAGAACAGAAAACATTTAAGTTGATGAAAGGAAAGACTATCATTATTATATAAACTCAGAAATACTATTTCACTGGTTGAGTATGATGGAGATTTCTCTTATTTTTTCAAATTATGGTAATTCTAGAGCACTTGAGTCACCTTAATAGAAGAAAAACAAATTTTAAACATCTTTATGAAGATTAAACTTGTAAATTTGAACACAGTGAAGAAGATGAGTTATATTTGTAATGAAGATTTGGATGGAGTGGCTAGGACAGCACATAGATGAAATGGAACCGATATGACTCTCTTTCCACCAAGTCAGCAGGATTAAATGAAAACACTTGGCGTATCATGGCATCGTGCCTAAACTGTTTCGTTGCACATTTCAGTTTACAGGAGATTGTTGATGCGATGTGTTAGCGCTGCATGACTTTAGCGAGTCTTTGAAGAAATTGTGGCGTTTAATGCTCTCATAGTAAATTTTTATAATTAATTTGATTTATGAATGTTTCAAAACAGGTATTATTTTTCCAGCTCATTAACTGTAGTATAATTTTGGCATTTACTTGACTGAACGTAACAGATTTTTTGAATGAACATTTTTTCTTCTTTTTTTTACCACGGGAAGCATACTTTTAGAAGGAACAAACGCTCATGTTAGCACCAGACGACAGAAGCAAAAATGATCAAAATACTTCTGCTTGGTGGTTTTATTATAATATTCCGATTGGGATTTATTTGACAAGTATAGAAAGAGAATCTTTATTATCTTCGAAATGCATGCATAGGCGCCAGAGATTCGAGCAAGACAAAGAAATTTTTAGAGCATGTATTAGCTAGGAAAAGGAATTTTTTAGAATGTGTATTGGCAATAATTAAATTTTTGAAATGGGATTTGGATAAAAAAATAAGTGAAAATTATAGAATAAAGTAGCATGGATTAATTTAAGATAAAAAAGAATAGGGAACTAAATAGGATTTAAATTAAATTAAAAGATATCAATGCATATATAAATAATTATAAGAATAATTATTCCAATTAATAAGACGGTAGGATGAATTCAGATGTTTTTAAGAAGTAACTAACTTAATAATCGACATTTTAAATTAGAATCTTTTTAATTAAACAAAACAAATTGAATAGATACACTTACAGAGAAAAGCACTTATCAACCAAATATAATAAATAAAATAACATTATTTATACGAGTTAAAAATTATAAGAATACATCTAAATGCAATTTACCTGAAGCAGCATAGTTAAAATTTGAGAATAGATATATATTTAATTTGTGCATTCATTCTTAAAAGTCAAGGTTCTTTTTAAACAATAAAAGAACACTTTAATTTGTAACAAAATTATTTGACAAATTCTAATTGTTCATTTAAATGAGGTGAAATAAAATATTTTAAATTAACTCTTAAAAAATTATTTTCATTTAAAATTTTGTATTATTTCATAATAAAATATTTTTGCTTATCTGAAAAGGAATTCTTACAAAACCTTACTTTTCAAGAAAATGTTAATTCTTCGTGAATTATAAATATTATCTGTTCATTTTCATATGTATGAAATAAATGTAAGATATATTTTGCATTCAAACATTAATGCTATATAGGGAATCTAATAAAGTTTTGATGCCTGAATTTAATTCCATTTATGATTATATACAATATTATAATGATTACAATTATGATAGATTAATTCATAAAACTTGACTTTCATAAGAAATTTTCAAAATATAAAACAAATAACAAATATAAAATAAACAGATACAGACTTTTTCATTATGTATTACTTATAAACAGAAATAATTTAATCAGTATATTTGTAAATGAAATAGCTCCAATCTTACAAAGTATTTGTTAGGAAATAGAATTCCCATTTTTCATTGACTTCATATATTTTGTAAGTGGCATTGCATCTATATTTATATAAAGCTCAGTGTGTGTGTGTGTGTGTGTATTGGTGCTCTACAGAAAAGACCATTTGACCTACAGCTACCAAATCTGGTACGAGTATACCTTGGAGGTCGGGAATGTGCACTTGGGGTCCCCCCCTTTTTTTTTCTTTTTTTTTTTGAAATTTTAATTATTAAGTAAAAACTAACTTCCCGCCAAAAAAATCTTCATTTTCCAAACAGCCAAGCGAGTAAGGCTCCAGTTTTTTTTCTACTTTTTTCCCCCCACACTAAAGAGGCCAGGGTTAACATTTTTCGGTCGATTATTTTAAACGATTCTGTTTATTTTCTTAATGTTTGATGCATTTAAAATTAAACGTTGTTAATTAATCAATCTTTCAGATTCATTCTGAAGTACTTTTGAATTAAAATAAAACCGAATAAAGTAAATTAAAAATTTGTAATCTGTATAGCGTTACCCCAACTGGCGTAGAAAAATTCATGCATTTGCGTTACCGTAACTGGCGTTGAAAATTCACGCATGCGTATTGTGTTCTGATTGTTGACAACGGATGCGGACTTGGTTTAAATTATTTTTAGTTGTATGCTTTTGCAATTAAATTGTATTTATTTTAGTTATATATTTATTGTATATGCTTATAGTTTTAAGTACATCGTTTTTTAAGTAGTTTTTTTTAACCTGCGTTCGACCGATTATTTTAAACGATTCTGTTTATTTTCTTAGTGTTTGAAGCATTTAAAATTAAACATAGTTAATTAATCTATCTGCTCATGATGAATTTTGTTGACAAATTCTTGAGATATTACATAAATTAAGAAAGATATTTTTAGTGCCCATAAAATTTAAACGCTCAGTGACTCTGTTTTCAGTAAAAAATATTATTATATTAATTGCAGATTAATCCTTTCCGCTTTAATTTAAAGCATAAATTCTACGGGAGCTAACAGAAAATTGGAGAGATACATATTACGTTATGACTGAAGGCCTTTATAATATTACGAGTGAATTATATGACTATCAAAATTTGAAGTTTTAAAATATTTTGATGAAGAAGTTATTAAAGTAGGAATTGCATAAAATATTTAATCATTAAAAATTTTGGCGAACCGCTGGTCGCCAAAGGCGGCTAGTATTAAAATATTATGGCAATGAATTCTTGAAATAAATGAAATTTTTTATTCAACTTTTATTTTTTGTTACTTCAATACCGTTTTGATGTTCTCTTTTAACTCAATACTTGACTGAAATTATTAAAATGATTGATTACAAAAGAAACAAAAGATATAAAAACATGATGCATATTATATATATACACACAACTTTTTTTAATTTTATACACTTCAATATTTTTTTTTTTTTTTTTTTTTTTTTTTTGTCTTCCATCTACATCTCTCTCTCTTTCTTTTTCTCATGAGTTTAGCAAAACAAACTTCATACAAATAAGTTTCTTAAAAGTTAAAAAGAAATCTGCTGAAAACTTCAAAAAGTGTAAATGAAATATAAATTAATAAGGCTTTATAATAATCTTCATTAATATCACTGTTGTTAAGATATCAATTTCAAAAAAAATCATATCCCACCATTTTAAATTTCAGTAACTGAATAAGGAAATCCCATTTATTTAGAATTAATTCATTAAATTTTAAACACTTTTTAGAGCTAACATTTAATCAGAAAATGAATTTCTTGAAATACAAATTTTAAAAAATCAGAAACTTAAAATGCATGAGTTTAAAATTATTTTTAAGAAATTTTAATAATTTAGTGTTACAGTAATTTCTTAAAATACAAGGAAAATTCAAATATTCATTTAAATAATTTTTCTTGTAAAATGGTAAAAACAGAAACTTAGAAATGCTCTCCCACTGTCCCTCAAAGAGTTGATGCAAAGCAAGTTCTTATATTTTTACACAAAATTTGTTGAAACTATTAAAATTAAAAATAAATTATAGATTAATAAGGCATTATATAATATTCATTAATATTACTGCTATCACTTTATGAAAGAAAAAATATCATCTGGCAGAAATTAAGGCAGATACTTTAGAACAATGAACAATTCACTGACAAATTCATCTCAGCAATATTGCCTAATAGGAGGAGAAAATCACTTCTTTTACTAATAATCATACATACAGATAATTGACAATTAAATTTGCTAGAATGTTATAAAATTACAATTTCATTCTTGTAAAAAGCATTTTCTTTATTACACAATAAAACTTCCACATGGTACTAAAAGGGAGAAGGCAACATGAATACAATTACAAAACCAATTTCTTACATCACTCAACTGAGCAGTATGTCATAAATTTTCTTAAAGCATACATATGTAACAATATTTTCTGATCAACTAAACTTACTACATTATAATAACTAAAACACTTACCAAATTATTAGGTAATATCATCCACGGTATTTCCTCAGTGTCACTTTGGCCACTAATGGTAATAAAATTTTTTGATCCTTTTGAAGGACTTTTTGGTTCTCCAGAATCCATTGCTAGAGTAAAAGTAATTTAAAATTGTTTAAAAACATTTAATATTACATAACAAATTTCAGACTATTACAGACTGTAATTACAGACTATTAAATATCGATAAGTATTTATTTAAAATGTCTAAATAATTGGCATATGAACTGAAAGACATAAATATTATAGAGAACATTTTTAATGGCCATACAATTTGTTTTATTAATTTCGATTGTTTATACTGAAACATTTTGACAGTATAACATCATTTTAGTAAAAAAGGAAACTTAAATCATTTTCCTTCAAAGTTGCAACCCTTATATTTAAATTAATTCCAATCTATTAAAAATGACTGAGTTTAACTCATATGCTTCTTAAACATACAATGAATACAAAACAAGGAAAAAAATGTTATGTATTTTGCTATAATAAAACACATTTTATTCGAGCCAATAGAGCTATAGACATATTTATGGCACTTTATACAATATTATAGTCTGTGCATTTTCTGTAGGCGGCTCAAGGCCACATTTTCTACCTCGTTATTGGTTGTCTGGTACCAGTAACGAGGTAAAAAATGTGACTTTGAACCGCCTACAGAAAATACCCAGACTATAATATATAAATTTTAATACTATATTATAAAATTTTTCTGCACATAAAAAAGTGACTTTCTATGCATTTCAAAAATCTATTAATGCTAAGAGTAGCGGAAAATTATATATTTCACTAATTTGTAATATTTAAATTTCTTCTATGGAACTTTAGAAAAATATAGGACTAAATATATAAATTTGACTCTGTCCGTTTTTGGTACATTAAAAACATCCGACAGCTTTCAAAATGAAAGGCTCATCCAAAGAATTTTCCATCAGCCTACAACATTTACTAATCAGTCTAAGAACAAATACATTCTGAGAAGGAATAAGTCTTTCGTTTTAAAACAATCAACAACCAACAATATTCTCATAAGAACTTAAACACTCTCTAGAAAGAGCACTCAGCACGGGGAAAATCAAATATTAATATGAAGCGGTTGTGATGATTATAAATTATAATAAAATAACAGTTCACATATCAAAATTAGAAAAGAACATTTATGTATTTCCAGTTCGTTATTTATGGCTCTAAGAAAGTAGTAATTTTATGTGTCTCAAATCCTGTAAAAGTTGCTTGTACCAGATAAAATTATCAAAAGTTTAAAAGGTTATGGGCCCAGGTATTGCGCATTTGATATAGTAACAAATTAAATAGACGCATAGAAAGTAAGTTAGGCTAACAAAGAGTAAACATGGGTTGAAAAAAAATGGGAATTTTTATGTTGGTAATATACATTTAAGATATCAATTCATTAAAATTTTAAAGCGCAATTTCCAGCCATTTCCGAGAAAATGGGGATATCTGCGGTCCTAATCTACGTCACGTCTTATGTACTTAAATATCGTGTAGGAAACACATTCAAACGAAATTCAGAATTATCTGACTTCGAAAAAGGTGTAATTGTCAGATATCATAGAAATGGCTGATCCTTAAGGAACATATTTAGTGAGTTAAACATTCCAAAATCGATAACATCTTTTGTGATTAAGAAGTGGAAGGTGAGTGGTGATAGTCGGAATGTGTTTCGGCCCGGCAGACCCATGAAACTAAGAGACGAGTGTTGTTCAAAGAAATTTGGAAAAACTGCACTAAACCGATTGCCCATATACTCCAGAAGTTCTAGCAAGCATTCAGGACTGTTGTTTCGATAAATACCATTCGCAAGGAAGCATATTTGTTTAGTTCCCATGGTTGTGGCGCCGCCCATCAGTCTTTGATTACAAAATCCATCCACGCTGCTCGGTTGCGGTGGAGCAGGGCACGTCGAAATTTGAACGCAGATGAGTAGAAACAAGTTCTCTGGAGGGATGAATCAAGGTTCAATCTCTACCAATTGGTTAGTAGAGTCTGGGTTTGGCGTACGCATGGATAATGTCTTTTGCCAGAATGCATTGTGCCTACAGTAAAGTTTGGTGGAGGTGGAATTATGATCTGAGGATGTTTCTAGTGGTTTGGATGGTTACCCTTGATCTCAATTAATGGTAAGCTCAACGCCATCTCCTACTCTACTACTTTAGACAACAATGTGTTTCCGACGCTGTTGAAATCTTAAGGGTTGGGTCATTTTTATTTCCAGAATGACAACGCCTCTTGTCATGTTGCGAGGTTCACCATGGGTTGGTACGATGACAATGGGGTCAATCGACTGGACTGGTCTGCGCTGAATCCAGACTCGAATCCTATAGAAAACCTCTGGGACGAGTTGGATCGCCGAATTAAGAGATGCAGCAACCATCCAAAATTGGTGAAATAATTTCCGTATCTCCTCCAAGCCAATTGGAAGAAAATACCATTGTCTATCATCCAAACATTAGTGGAAAGCATGCCCCGGTGGGTTAAGGCTGTAATTGCCTCACGTGAAGGCTCTACCAATTATTGAATATGAATAAATTATTTTTATATCTTTTATCACAAGTGCCCAATTACTTGTTTGAGTGTGTGTGTATATATATCGGAAACGGCTCAAACAATTTGGATCAAATTTTATATTTAGATAAGATTTTGCTTTTTACAGGGTTGTCACTAAAATCTGGAGGGGAAAAAATCCCCCGTTTTTTTCCCTGTATGTATATTCAAGGTGCGAGGAAATGCGCGAATACCACTCATGTGCTAGCTGTTGTGTGTGTTGTGACTTATGGCACTCTACAAGCCCACTGACAATTATCTGTCAGCGATTTAAGCCGAGTGAGCGTCTCTTGTTTTTTCAGCAGCGCCAACTAAGGCCAAGAGTACGACTTAGCTACTTCATGCGTCACATTCGCTTGCACAATCCCTTTTTACAGGGGGGCACATTCACACACCTCACAGATAGAACACAGAAGAAGAACAACCATGCCCTAACCGGCACGCCAAGACGCGCTACCCCTATGCCAGGACGTCGGCCATGTGCTAGTTATAATGCGATATGGTTTCAAGGAGTGGAAAAAGCAAGAAAAGGAAGCATTATTCGAAATAATAACACATTAAAAGAAGATTTACATTTACATAAAAAGATAATTTCGCTTCATTTATTATTTAGACTTTAGCAAGACAAAATTTATATATTAAGGTGGGGGGGGGGGTATTACCTCTCATGCTCTTTAACTGCAAGTCACACTAAATTAAGGACTCGGGTGAAATAAAACACAAAACATTTTTGTTATTATGATACAAATAATTTAATGATTACTTAACAAAAAAACATTGCACAGCAAGATTACTTTCTTTTATTTGTTCATTTTTGCCAATTCTTATTCCATATACGAAGAACCATACGAAGTGGTAGCAAGAAGCATACTTTATGCCAAGAGCATGGAGAAAGAATTTTGGGCAGAAGCTAAAAAACAGAACAGAAGTGGAGCTAACTCTATTAAAGGAAAATCAACATATGGATTAGGGTATAATAAAACACCTGATATCAAAAAATTTCAAATATTTCGATCTGATGCATGTGTCTTAATCCATAAGTCACACAGAAGAAAATGGGATACAAAAAGTAAAAAAGGTATATTTGTCTATTATGAAGAAAACACTAAAAGATACAGAAACTATTTTCCTTTGGAAAAAAAAAAGTTTAAATTTCAAAAAATGAAATACTCAAACCAAGTTATGAAATGTAAAGCCTGCAAGCTACAAAAACTAATAACAATAACCAATTTATGCAAGGTATCTCAAGGAAACATTTCATTAGAGGATATTATGAAAAGGAAATTTCGTAAAGAGGTTCTCATTCACAAAAAAATAAATAAATAAATAAATAAAAAATAAAGATCGTATTTGTGATGAAGAGGAGAAAAATAGGATTGAGTTGGAAGGAAAGAAGGACATCAAATTTTTCTTAGAATTTGGTAATGATGGTAGTGATACCAATGATGAGAAAACTAATACACAGGCAGGCAGACCAAAGAAAACATCAAAATCACTGAATTTTTCTGAGATCTTTGAATTATATTCAGTTCATAGTTTTATAACAGGAATTGGTGAACCTTTAAGTTTCAACAAAACTATGCAGAATCTTAAATGGATAGAAGCATTAAGATAATAATGTAATTCATTAAAAAAAGATGAAAGAAAATTTGGACAGAAGTTGATTTTCCAAACTATTATTGACACAAAATGGGTATTTGGAAACAAGAATGATGGAATGAAGAAAGATATCTAGTCAATAAAGTTTTTCAAGGGGAAAAAAAAAAAAAACTCACCAGAGAATGCATCATCTCATTCATCTAGTTGCTTGATTATCTATTATTTAATAGAAAGTCGATATTTCCTACATTACAAAATGAATGGTCTATTAAGCAGTTAGATATTCCATATACTTTTCTGAATGAATATCTAGGGCATGATGTCAATATAAAGTCCTCAGAGGTTTTTAGCATAACAAAAGGAAAGGTCTTGAAATTAAATATGCCACTGTATGGGCAGAAAGGTCCTTTATGCTACTGCAACAAATGGTTTAATACTTTTATAATGAAATGTGGTTTAAAGAATTCAAGGAAGGATTTCTGTATTTATATGAAATAAAACTTGGCCATGCCAATACATGTTGATGACATTTTACTAGACAGGGTAAAAAAAAAAAAAAAAAAAAGGGAAATTGAGATTACTGTGGATTTGCTCAGGAACGAATTTCAAGTCTGGGAATTAGCAAAGTTTGTTAACTACTTAGGAATACAAATTGGGAGGGGGGGGGACATATAATGATACTATCAAAATTCGTCAGAAAGGATAGTAAGGAAGGTTCTAGAAAGATTTCAATTGAATTATTGTAAAGGTTCAAAAGTACAAATAAAAAAGGGCTTTACAGCCAACCAAGATGAAGCTGTGAACACAAATAGTCTCAAACATGAGTTGATTGGTAGCTTAATCTATATCATTAGGAAATAGAACAGACATTACATTTTCTGCATTGTACTTGTATCAACATTTAGAAAGAGATACAGCAACTCTGTGAAAAGCAGCAAAGAAAGCACTGAGATGTTTAAAATGAATGAAATCTTAAAGACTCTATTATCTATTATAAAAGATGTCTGATATTGAGGAATATTTGGAGGTGAGACCACATCACAAGAAAAAGTATGCCTGAAAGTATAAAATCGCAACAATCCTGTATAACGGTTCTCCAGAAAGCAGAACAGTATTGTATTATCATCTACAGAGGCTGAATTTGTTTCTGCAATATTAGTATCAGCATAACGTAATGTCAATATCAATATCCCATGCATGAATACATTGAAGGCTTGGAAACTATATTTAGATAATGAAAGTGTAATTAAAATTAAGCAACAGTTATGGAAACAAAGTATTCTAAGAATATAAAATTTCAAAATATTTGATATATTAAATTTCAATATATCAAAGATTTAATTGAGAAAGGTCTTAATGAAATAGTATGTTTCCACTAATTGCCAATATCTTGACAAAGTATCTCACTCTGATTAATTTTTTAATTAAAATCCTTTGGAATTTTCAATTTAAAATTTAATTGTTATATTAAGTATTAATTGCAGTCAAGAGTATTTATATACAAATGCATGTGTTTGTTACATTTCTGTATTATTATAATGATATGAATGTGCTTATATATTTGGTACATTGCAATGTATAAATTATTTAATACTGAATGTCAGAAAATATATTGAATAAGCTTTTAATGCATATCAATAATAGTTTTTATTACAAGATAATCAAATACCTTAATTTGATTGACTATTTCCATAAATATTAATAATAAAAATGTCAAATAACAAAGATGTCTATCGTACAAATTAACTTCCACTCTATCCATTTAAAAACTCTCATCATGAAAATTATTACCCATTTTATAACAAGAATATTGTAGGAAATTTTTGTTTTTATATTCCTTTATTCAATACTGATTAATGAAATTTTCTTTGTCTTAGAGTCTAATGCACATCCTGAATATTATTTGCAGCTAGAATCCATCTTTAAAATTGAAATTAAAAATAATCCAGAAAAACTTTGGAAAATATTTTGTTTTCTCCTTTTTAGTTAGTTTAATCTAAGACAGTACTTTTCAAATTAACTTAATATAAATTCAGCAAGCAGGTAAATGCAAAATAAATAAAATAATAGATAAAATGCTTTAAAATATTTCAACCTACTCTCCAAACAAATCCTCTAATAATAATAATAAAAAAAAAACAATTTTCCCATAGTGATGATCAATACTAAAAACAGAATTGTTCAATGATATTCATACAACTAACTTTTATCAACATGAAGACATATTATACTTAAATAACCAATGTTCTGAAGCATGCAGTCACTCATAGGACTGGGTCACAAGCATGCAGTCACTCATAAACAACACAACTTCCAGATATCATATAAAAAAATATAGCTGAATTTTAAAACAGCAGATTGCCAAATTAATTCAAATAAGATTTTATATATTAGTCAGATAAGCAAGTTTTTCATAAAAAGAACATAATTAACACTAAAATTTCAATTTGTAATACAAATTTTCAATTGTTTTTTAAAA
The DNA here is from genome assembly GCA_026543865.1 of Argiope aurantia. Classification (NCBI taxonomy): domain Eukaryota; kingdom Metazoa; phylum Arthropoda; class Arachnida; order Araneae; family Araneidae; genus Argiope; species Argiope aurantia. The sequence goes on from JAPMOR010076963.1 coordinate 1,279,593, forward strand.
ATGTGATTCAAATTTCCAGAAATACTAACTTGAAAATAATACTTTATGCTTTATCTTTGAATATAGTAATTTTGTGATTTATATGAAAACTTTAAGGGTTTTCATCTGGTATGACAATTTCTAATAATCTTTAAGTTATTTCAATAAAGAAAATTCTCTTTATCTACATGATAGTTAGTTATGGTAATAATCATAGTTTTAAATTTACAGTAAAACCTCAATTTCATGTTATTCAATTCCAGGAATCGAAAATAAATTAATGCTAAATGTAGAAAATGACAAAAAACATTGGCCATGAAATAAAAACTAATTTTGGTTATATACTTTTTATTTCTTCATAATGGTTTGGATATCAGTTTATTTATTTATTTATTAAAGCAATCAGTTATTTTACTTTGTGTCTTGTCTTGAACAGCTACATCACAAATCGAATTCTTACTACATATAACTTTTTGCAAACTTTTCTCAGGAACTTCATTATTTGAAAGGTATGATTTCATTATTTTCAGATTGAATGCTTCATTTTTACAAAAGAAAAAAAAATCCATGCTATTTATTATCATTGTAATCATAATCCAAATTATCCAATTATGTGTATTGCATCACTTAGAGAGGAATCTCTAATGGAAGGACATTTACATTGCAAGCTACATTATCCTAAAGACATAAGAAATATAAATTCATTTTCATTAGAATTTTCTCAAATTCATCACCTGTGACTAATGGAAAACCAGCTTTTACAAAAGAAGCACATTTAAGGACTTTTTCTTGCTTCCAGTCTATGCTTACATAGCCTATACTTAAAAGAGTATTTTTCAGAAATAGTTCAGATAGGAAACTTGAAATGATTGTATAATCCCCAAATCAAAAAGTTGAGCTATGTTGGTGCAACCGGCAAGGGAAAATTCTGCTCATATATTTTTAAATTTAAAATATGGGCTGAGTATTGATCAATACACAAATAATCTTACATTTTTGTGAATGCCTTTGTTTGTCCAGTGAGTGAAAGCAGTTTTCAAAGATTGTTCTTGACATTCAAGATTTTTTTTGTTTGAGACATTGAGGTTTGTACGTTCAGTAGGAAAGCTCCTCAAATTTTTGAAACATGCTGCATGTTTGAATTAATGCCCTGTAATGCAAAAGTCAAATCAAGAAGATTGCAAAACAATTCTGTCTCAACAGCACTGAAAATGTCTTTACTAGAATACACTTGTATCAAGAACAGTAGTATTTTTCCCCATCCACTTTTGGACAATCTCAGAGTCAACTACAGCAGACTTATCAAAAACAAACTTGTAAAATAAATTGTGCTACTTCTTAAAACTATCTATTTAATGGCTTATTCATTTGTCAAAAATGTGCCGAGTAAAATATCAAGTTGAACAATCCCTTGAAATGTTACCAACTAATGACCAAAATAATAATTAAAAAGAATGGACCAATTTTAAGAAAATTGAACTGAATAATCTCATTGAAAAAATATTAAATGTGGGAAATATTTCAAAGTGATTATGCTAAATCCAAGACTTTTTAACATTATAAATATAGGAAATTTTTTGGGGCCAATGATGAATGGCATTCTATGAAGAAAAATGCTAAACATTAAACCAATGTTTCACTATATATACATATATTGCTTTTTTCCCTTTCACTTGAGAATTACATAGGTAGCTTTTTATTTAACAGGTACACTGAGGAACTAAAAATATTTATAAAAGATTCAAAAAATTAAAATATTTAAAAGGGCAGATAAGTTTAACAAGAAAATGCTGTAATATAATGCACATCTTGCTCTCTTTCTGAAGTACAAGCCTATGTCATAGAAGAACAGCAACTAGATCTCAAGATTATAAAGTTCATCCGTGCTACCTTCTAGGTGTGGAGAAATATATTAGTAATTGCAGATTAAATATATTAAGCATTAGAGGCTTATTTCTACACATATACAATTATGTCCATTATCATTTTGATGAAGTATCAAAATAATAACAAACAATTTAATATAACATATTGCTACTTTCAATTTAAAAAATGAGCAGACACTTCCCTTATCCCACTGCTTATTAAACTATAAGTATAACAAGAGATAGAATTATAAGCACTCATAATTAACTCTATGACAATTAAAATCTAATACCAACAAAAATAATTCACAGTTAATTGCTTTGGCACACATTCTCAAATAAACCAGAACTATCAATTGCATAATATTATGTACACCAGAATGATCAAATAATATATTACCTGATTTAAACATACATTTCTAAATTTATAATAGGCGAAGAGGGCTATAAGATGAATGGCAAATTACCTACTGTAATACTATTATGGTAATCTTAGGTTTTTATATTCATTAATACAGAAAGCAAAATGGCAAGAATCCTTTCACAGCTTATAAAGTTTTGGATGTTGCTAACTAAAATTATTTTTTGTCAGCATATATAAAATTGAAAGAAAAAAATGCTATAAATAATGTTAGTAATGGTAGAAACTAAACAATTTATATATTTAGAAAACAATAAGCAAACTAATATTTTAAACTTATTTACACATTTAGGAAATTTCATCAAATTACTCATATGTATTTGGTAAAAGAATTTAGATTAAATGGCATGCAAGATAATTTTACCATTCTGTTTTCATTTTGTCAGTATTTATACAATTTTAGTATAATTTAATCCACTTCATTCTAACACTTTTTCTGGACAAAAAAATTGAATTAATTAAAAAAAGAAAGAAAGAATGCAGATTTATTTGAGTCAACATATAAAATTTTACTCATATTATGACATTCTTCTGAATCATTTGCAATCCTCTACAGAATAACTTTTTTTTGGGGGGGAGGGGGAGTACATATAACAGCAGTTTTATTTTTCACAAAATATTTCATTAATAATAAAGTTTTTTTCTTTCTATTATGCTTTGAAAAAATCTGAACAATTCATAATCATAAAATTGTTAACTAGGTTTCAATCAAACTGCAAAAACATTAAAAAATTCCTGCTCAAATTCTAAAATATACAAATATTTATTAATCATCAATAAAGTTTTCAGCTCTTTGCAGTCAATGAAAAATATTTCACAATTCAGTAATTGCAAATTGTGGGGCCATAAATGAAACATATTACATTGCAGATATTAAAAAGTGGCTAACTAATAATTATGGCAAATGTAATGACATGAATTAAAATTTTATAACTTTATTTCCAATCATTGCAATACTATTAAATGATTTTATATTAGTAATACTTTAAAAAATTATAATACAAATCTTTAATAAGTATTATTTGATAATCTCCGCTTATAATAAATGGAAATATGTGGTGTGTCGCTTCAGATTCTACAGGGCAGTATGTTCAAAATCGTTGTTTAACAAACATCACTCAACTCAAATTTCGGCTATTTTGAGTGGCATATTACTTTTCATAGGAATTTTTATGACGGTTTGACTGATGGGTTCTGTTGGCTATCAGAACAATATGTAGTACAGAAAAAGAATAAAACCACCTATCTAGATTTAACTATAACAGTGCCTATCTTAATATGGTTGAAAGACCTTCACATTGTACATTTTCTTTTATTATTAGACATTATATCTGAATTGAAAAGGCAAATGCTTTTTAATAACTTTTTACTTACAAAGAGCTAGGATTTGAAAAATATGTTTCTATGCAGAATCATAGATATTTAAGACACTTAACAAAAAAACTGAGAATGGCAATGCTATAAGGCAACGGGGTTTTTCTACTACTAGGTGATAACTGAAAATACTGGTAAGAAAATTTCCAGAACAAATATACTTTTAATCTCACCAATAATAAAGAAAATAAAAATTCCAATGTACAAGAATATCAAACTGTCAAAAAAACTTCTACCTCAAGAACCTTTTTGAACAAACAAATAAAGAGAAGTAAGGAGGATTGGAATGGTATTTATACCACAGCTTATGAAAACACAGATAATTATCACCCTAGACAGTTTTTTATTCACACTAAAGTGGCACTCATGCCTTCTTGGGCAGAATTTGGGAGCCACAAATTTTTAATATGACATTTCAATAACTAATCAAATATATGAAAAAAAAAAAGAAGCAGTACTATTAATGAAGTGATACTATAATAGAAAGCATTGTTGTTGATGAAGAGTAATGGGTTTCTAATGGTCAAATTTACTATAAACTAGGTTTTGAAGACTAAATTAAAAGAAGCTCCAAGAAGATTACTACCTATTTCAATGTTTTTTACTTCTACCTGCCTTTAAACTTCGTGCTCTACAACAACTGGCCTGATTTATATGTCATGAAAATATGCAATATATGACAGTATCTGTGTCATATATGATATGCAATATATGACAGCATTTGTGTCATATATGACAGAAAGCAAGTGACAAGTAAGCAATAAATATTGAGTGTATTAATTAAGGAAAAAGAGCTAGATGAAGATAGTGATGCAAGTGATTTTTAGAAGAAAAAAGGTAGAAGAAAGAATAAGAACATGAATAATAATCCAGAATTAAATGAATAAAAATTAAAAGAATAATAATCAAATATAGATTAATATTCTGGAAAGATTATTTAAAAAAAATATTTATCTCCATCCGATGATCGAACTTGAAATTTCTTATACCGATTGTGACAATTTAATTGATGACATTATTTAATGATCTATTTTCGAATGATTTTCTTGATCTAATGATTTTCTTGAAGTAAGATTAACCCAATTTTTTCCACCCGATTTTGTTTATTCTTATAACTCTACTTATCTCAATGGTCGGACTGAATAATACCACTTATTTTAAGAAATTTCTTTTAAAAATTTACCGTTTGCTGTTGAAATAACTCTATATAAAATTAATTACTATACTTTTACTGGAGCAAAAATTTCATTTTTTTAAAATCTTTTTTTATATTGTAAAACAGCAACAAAGAACGGGAAAGTGAAGAATTGTTTGTCATTTAGCAAAATTTTTTTAACTGCTTAGAGAAGTAAAATTTGACCAAATCCAGGAAACAAGATGTGAAAACATACCAAGAGTTACATCATTCTCAAAATAATAATAAATCAATAAAATCCTTTATCATATACCACTCTAGCAGCCTTCTTCCTATGGCAGGTAACATGTCAAAAACTTTTTCAGAATATTCAGCAAACTTCAACACACATTTATTCCCATTTTCAAATATATTAATGTAATTAGTGGCCATTGCAATTATCTGTTAATATTTTTGGAAAGAAAAAGAATTTTACCTCAAAAACATTATCTACTATTGTTATCTCAGCAACAATAGTAAATAATGTAATAGTAAGTATAACAGTCAAAAGTCTTGAAATAATTTCCCCTACCATTCACACCAATCAGAACTAAGCACTTACTGAAACTGAATGTTCGAAAAGGCACTCTCTTCAGGAGCTCCAAAATGGGCTAGGATATCACAATTGCAAGCTTACAAATCTCATAAAAAATATCCCCTAAAAAAACCACACCAATTAAGTAGGAAAATTTTCATATTTCCGTAAAGAACTATCAAATTTGACATGAACATAAGTTCTCTAAAAGTACAGAAATAGAAACATTTTAGAACATTTTTTAAAATAATTTTCATCAAAAATGAAACAATTTTTGTGTCTTCTAAAAGATAACCCTTAAACATATTATTCCACAAAAATTGTTACACCATCTGAATAGAAGAAATTACCTTTTCAATGATACTAATTTAGTTCCTATACATTTTCTTTTTCTCTAACTCTAACAAGTATTTAAAAATATTTTTAAATATGACTTGCAACACTACTTTTAATTCTTGTAACAAAAACGAATTGATTTTTAATTTAATTAAATAACTTGTTTTGTTTTTATTACAAAATTAAAAATACATTAACAGTTTTAACATATAGACTTAATAACAAATTTTATTTTTAATGATACCATTTTGGTTGAAGTGTAGTTTAGTGTTCCCCCAAGTTTGTCACCAATATGACAATCCAACAAACGATCTTCTAGCAACCCTAATGTTGTTTTGTTAACTACTTTTTGCAATTGTTGAGTTGTACGTAAACTACAACTATTTTATGAAAAATGTTAAATTAAAAATAATAAAAAAATAGCTATTACAGATTTTAATTTAGTTTTATATTATAACTAAAAGTTTTGTTACTACTAATAAGACACTGCAATTTTATGAAAAATTTAATTTTTATAAAATTGTAATTTATGTGAAAGCGAGCAGAAAATAATTATTCTTTTGCATTTTCTGTTGGCATGCGCTTTAAAAAATCGTCTGAATTCTTACTTTAAAAATCTTCTGCAATGGAATTTCTTGCAGCTCTCTTTATGCTCTCATGGTTCCAATGATAATTTGTTATATCAGTAATTGTGCAAGAATTGATATCTGGTGAATGGGATGGCAGGAAGTATTTTGAAACTGCAGAATGGATGATGAGCGAGTGGAATATATATATTTTTAAAAGTTGATGAAGTTAGGAGAGGTTGTTTGTTTGTATATACTGTTCCTGTTATCCACACAGTCCTTATGTTTAATGTGCTAACGAAGCTACTAGGTTCCTGCTGCTAGCAAAGCTGTAGGATGTTTAAGAAAATTAAAAACTTACATATATTAAATAAATCTCAGATTAAAATAAAAATTTAAATACTTATCAGTAAAGATCATTATTTTAAAGCAGAAAGTGATAATTGTCACTGTTTCGCAGAAGTGTTTATTTTATCCGCCATCTTTATTGCCGACTTGGCACAACAAAGGGCACACTAAACTACACTTTTACCAGCATTTTTATTACTCTTGATTTTTTAAAAAAAATTTTCTTTAGTTATAATTAGACACAATCCATTTTCAATGCTCCATCATTTTTAAATTATGTTATTTTGACTGTTATATTTAAAATTCAAATACAAAACAATTAAAAAAAATTCTGTATTGAATGAAAAATGGCTTTAAACATCTGGCTCTATATTAATTAAAATACTTTCACTTTTAAATTACACAGCTGAATTATCTTTTCATTTATTGCAAGGTTATCATCAACATTCATATATGTGCTATAATTAGATGAAACTTATTTTATTGTTAAGTAAATAATGCTCAATTACAGGCATTATAAAAAAGCTATCATTAAAAAGTCCTTATCTGATACTTTTTTAACAATTGAAAGCATGAATAAATCCACAACTTCATTTAATATAAAACATTTAGAAATAGGATGGCTTTCTGTTTATGCATCAATATTTAGTTTAAATAATGTTGCGTGTTTCTGAAGCATTGTCTACTTTTCAATCAATTTCTTTATATTTTGTAAAAAATTAATAATTGTAGATTACTAAATATTAAATAAGGTTTAAATATTAAAATTTGTTGGCATAAATGAATGAATACTATGGGTATAATGGGTAAGTCAAAAGGTTTCTAGTTTCAAACAAAACAAGATAATGAATACAAATCAAAATTTATAAAAATGCTATTCCAATAAATAGAATACCACTAAAACAATCCAAGAAAACATAATACAATATTTCTTAATAAAAACAATTTACTTAAAAGAATTGCATAAAAGTTAGTAAATTAAACAGGAATAATACATATTTGCAGCATTTCTTAACACATAATTTAGAAATTCAATTGCTGAAAGGTGTCAAAAGTTAATGAATGTGATATCCAAACATTTAAATACATTGATTATATTTCGAATAATTCTGACAACAAGTAGTAAAAAAAAAAAAAGAAAAGTTAAAACACAAGGATTCTACAAGAAAAACATTTAATATATATATAAAAATAATAATATCTTCAACTTTTTATATATAAATGCAACAGAAAATTTTAAATCTCATGAATAGGCAAAAATTCCTGTAAATAATCGTTTAGTTTGAATGAAATCAGACAACATAAATAATAAGGTAGCTCCAAAGCTTGCAACTAATTAACGTAATTCCTATCGTACTGATAATCAAAATGAATGCTTTAGCTATGATAAACATTAGGTACACTTATTACAAACGAAAAGTGACTACATTCAAGTATATTTGATGCATCAAAATTTATTACAAACTTTTATTAATTGAAAAATCTTTTTTTACCGTCGTTATAGAAGCAGGTGTAAAACATTTTTTTTTCTTTTTAAGTGTACCGAACAACCCTGCTACTGACACAGAAAAATAAATTAAACCTAACTTTCTATGATACTTGTTTATCAATAGACTAGCTTCATTAAAATATTCATAGTATCATTCAATATTTATTTTTACAACAATTCCCAGCAATGAACACCAATACTTGTATTGTACTAAATGCAAATCAAATTTTCACAGTACATTTAAACAATAAGGAGTTTTTGATTTTTACTATACCTCTACAGAACTTTTTCAATTGAAATTTCTACATAACAAGAAGGTGATACAACCAAATGGATATTTTATTTTTATAAAAATCTAGAATGAATACGTTAATTTCGAATAACAATTTAATCAATTTTAATACATAAACATCTATGAAATGCAATGCAACTAAGCTTCACTTTTACTGTTGCCAGTTATAAAACTTTACATAAATTGACATACGACAAGAATAAAGGACTCTTGCTTTCACCAATATAACTAAAAGAAAGAAAATAAATATTAGTCGATGGATGACGCTTATTTGACGAACCGTTTCTTCAAAATCTCTATCAAAAATCCACAAACTTCCGTGAACAATATTATTCACGCAGAGCTGTGATTCAAATCGTGGATATAATCTTAAATGCAATTTGTTCAATTATAGCTCTTGAATGACGATGAAAAAGAGATTAACAATTAGAAATGACAAATATTTTACGAACTGTGACAGGAATGACGAATTTTTTTTTACGAACTATTATTAAGTAACCAATATCAAAAAGTCAGAAATACCAGAGATCAACACTTTTCAAAGAAAGGTGTGATTTTAGAAATACATAATAGAGATGCATAATCCACGATATTTTGAATAACAAATAATTTTGCTATTGTTATTTTTAAATATTTGTTCCAAATATCTCTTATTTCAATCATATTATTAATTAAAAATTATTAATTAGTATTAAATATATAATTTATTGTAATTAATAATTTACTAATTTAAGTATGTGCGATTAAATTAATTTATCTATTTCAGTTTACTTCTTAAATTTGATTTTTTCAAAAATATTCATTTCTTTTCTTTATTGGAGTAAACCATTTTCTGAAAATTTGAATTAAATATATATGTCATTTCTTTAAAATGTTCACTTTAGCTCTATATTCTACCAATAGATGGCGTCAGTAGTAAACAGAATATATGCAATCAAAGCCATGTCACAAGCAATTAAAAATGATCTGTATGGAAAAATGCATCGTCAAATGCGAATATCGGAAAGTCAACGTCACTCCCTTGAAGTGGAGCGGCGACTTCACCCTTTCCAGTGAAGTCACCGCTCCGATTTCAGTGATATACAATTCAATGATACGATAATTCAAAGAATAACCGGTCCGTTCACTTTTCAACCCATTCACAGATTTCTCCTTTTCTCTTTATTCGCGTTAATGGGATGGGACCCTCAGGACCCAAGACAAGAATATTTTACGGTTCTGGAAAAACAAGAATATTTTGTGTTTTTGTGTTCTTTCCACTCCAGGGAGAGGAAAGAAGTCCGCTTAAGTTTTGATAGCATAATGTCAATAAGGGGAATTATTTATTTGCGGTTTTAGATTGAAGAGAATCCGCGACTCTTTTTATTCCTTTCCCACTTACAACATATTTACCTGTTGTCAACTTTAAGATTTTAGATTTATATCGTACATAAAATTGAAATCGACTGACTTCTTCGATGTCTTTTTGGTATATTCATCTAAGAATGATCGACCATGTATAAATTTTTAAGCATTATGAATAAAATATTTTCTTCAATACATTTTTCAGTATTTTAAGGTAAAAATATCAATACCAAGGAAACTTGAAATTCATTTTACTTGAATTTGTAATTGTAGTTTTTGATAATTCTATCTCATTTCTGCTGTTTTTGATAACGAAGCAATGTTAGTGTTTATCATGAGGTTTCATGGTACATTAACCTGATAATGATTAATTTTATATTAATAAAAGTGAAAAGAAAATTTCCTTTTTTTTAAGTTGATTATTTTCCACGTATTATACAGCAAAGAGCTTATATATATATATATATATATATATATATTTGTTAAATATATTTTGAAAAAAATGTTGTAGTGTAAATATTTCTCATACAAAATACATACTTTTATGGATGTAATTTCATAGATCTTTGTAAATGAAACCATTCATTTCTTCTATACAACTAGAAAGAATCATTAGATGAATGGATTATTCTAAACATAACTAATTTTATATTCCTTTTATATGCTTTTTTTATTCTTTAAAAAGTTTTTGAAAAAATATAAACTTTTTTTTGTTATAAAATATCTGTTTTAAACCTAATTTTTAAGAATGGATGACGTAAAATATTTATGCATTGCGCTGAAATACGATTTTTTTAATTGAATTTCACCATTTCCTACATTGTTTACTACTTTTAAGTGCCACAAATTGAGAAAAGATATTACTTTCCACTTCTGCAGATTTTCCGCCTATTAGCAATGCTAATTAATTCCCAGCTACCCGAAAGCAACTGCTTAACGCGTCGAATTTTTGCTTTGTGAGAAGGATAGATTCTTCTTTTTTCGATTTTTGAGGAAAATTAAAACTGCCTTGTAGTTTCAAAACGCAACAAATCTGAGTGGGAATTGGTAATCGTATTTCATATAACACTACATAAAACTTACGTAAAAAAATATTTATAATTTTTGCTTTGATAAAGTTCTAGTTGTTAATAATTAAATGTGACCAATCTCATGAATTCTTTTAAAATGTTTAAGTTTACTAAAACATTTTTATTACATTGAATTGCAAAATTATTTCTCGAAATTGGGGAGAAAGATTTAATTCTTGAAAAAAAATGTATATATTTGTATAATTTTTATATGGGGGTGGGGGTATTTCTGCTTTTAAAATATTTGTATCTGTTTTGTGTGTGTGTGTGTGTGTGTGTGTGTGTGTGCGTGCATTTTTAAGAATAAGTAGAACTGATTTGATTTCATGGTATCGAAAAAACAGTATTGTTAGAATATTTTATAATCATTAATGAATTAAAATCTTAATTATTTACCTGCATTTTTATTATACCACATTTCTTCATAGTATTCACTAAAATGCTACGAATACTATGTTTGCTTCTCGTAACCTCCATCCTTTTTTTCAGATAGAGTTTTTTCTCAGAATAAATATTTTTCTGTGGAGACTTGAGTGCGAAAAAAAAAAAACTCGTTTTCGTACAATGAAACAAACCGCATGTAGCTTCCAGCAATAGTCGTTATCATATGATGGGATAGAGAGATAGAAATAGGAAGGTCTCTGCTTGTGATCAATATTTCCCGCCTCCCTTTACAACTGTTTGTGGGAGGTTTGTTCCTGGAAAATGCATCAGTGGTAAGGGACTTTCCCTATGCATGATTGAACTCTTGTTCGAGAGCTTCCATTGGACAGATCGTATCGATTTTTGCTTTCTATCATGATCCAATATCTGTAATCAAAATATCACCAGTAAAATCGTATCAAGGATTTCAATCATACTCTCTTTGAAAAGTATTGATCACTGGTATTTGTGACTTTTTGATATTAGTTACGTAATAACCGCTCGTAAAATATTCGTCATACCTAATGCATAATCCACGAATTATTGAATAACAAATATTTTTACTCTTGTCATTTTTAAATATTTATTCCCAAACAGCTGTTATTTCAATCACACTTTTAATAAAATTAATAATAATAATTATTAATAAAGCTTAATAATTGTAATTAAGACTTAATTTATCTATTTAAGCAATTTTAATTCAATTCAATACCATTTATTTAATTTATTTACCTAAATTAAGAATTTTAAAACCAAAAATTGAAATAAAAAAGCGTTATTTCTTTAAAGATTTCACTTTAGTTCCATATTCTGCAATGGGTGGCACCTATAAAAATGGCCACTAGAAGGTCATTTCACAGGCAACTTCTCCATCTCGAAATCATCACAAGTCGACAACTGCGTCCGAAAAACATTTGATCAGAATGTGATCATACGTTGTCGGCCATGATCAAAAACTGGCGCAAAATAGGGGGAAATTGACAACCGGTTTGGTCTGGAGAATACCGATTTGATCGCTGAGTAGTGATTAATGATCAGCTGATGTTTAACTATGATTGTGAATGCGGCCGTTGCATTCACAATATAACATTTCAAAACTTTCCTTTCAAAGCATTCCATTTGCATGATATAATTTCTAAATATTCTAAGAATCTAACTTAGCATAAAAGACTGTCATTGTCATTGTTTTGTATTTAATCTTTCAAAACTTTCAGTTATTACTAAGCATCAGTTATTAATAAAGGAATTTCATATTTTCTTGATTTTAAATTCATTTTGGATTTTTTATGATCAGTGCGAAGTAACATAAATAATTCATATGCTGTAAAAGTCAGATTTTCTTTTGAAACTTATAAATGAAACAAAAAAAATATTATTCCATAGGAAAAACAACAAAAATTAATCAGCTACAGTGTCTCTGTTCTGTGTGATCTCTGACAGATGTTCTCTAAAGTAATCTGAGTCATTTGACAGTTATTGATATGCAAATGATTGGCCAATGATCGTAATGATCCGGTAAAACTCGCCCGTATTTCCCCGATGTCGCCATTGCGTCGGTGCGACATCGAATTCTGACCATATGTTTTTCTGTCATTTCTGAAGGTCGCCTTTTCATCGGGGTGAACTCCCACGGCGACTTTGTGAAAACGGTCGGTTCAAAATAATTCGGCCCATAGTCGCCGCGACATTTGGAAAGTCGTTTTTCCTAAGTGGCGCTTTGCGAATGTATTTAAGGAATTTCTCATGAATCAACAGGCTTGTATTGAATTTTGGAATTCATCCAGCAACGCATGCTATCATTTCAAGAAAAATGATAAGTGTAAATTATTTATTATTATATATTTGCAAATAGTATAAAATTTATTCTAAATAGTGAATAAAAAAGCTTATTTTTGTTAAAGCCTTTCGAACGTGTTGATTACCTGCAACATGGAGTTGCACGTGATATTATTAGAGTTAGGTATAACCGACCATAAAGCGGAAAAGTGTTGAAACTTTACTTTTTAAATTGAGTTATCGTCCTTTCTTTTCTTGTTCGTATTTTTTTCAAGTGATTTTAAATTTAATTTTTGATGGCTTTTTATTTCGCGTGTTCTTAAAATATTGCAGTTATTTTTCTTTTTCATTTACAATTTCTTTCCTTTTTAACAACAATTTCAAATGTTCAAATGAAGGAAGTTTTAAAAAGTATGGAATAACGTTCTTATGTTTTGGTATTGAATAACATTTGTGTAATTATTTTTATTTTGCCATGTGAGTAAAAAAAGATTATCAGAATATATTTATTGTAAACCTCGAAAAAAAAATTCTTTAAAACTTGAGATTATGTAGGTATTTTTGAATACTCTTATATGAACAGTTTAAAATTATTTCACATTTTATTAGATAGTAACATAAATTTTACTCCCATTTGTTTGAGTTATTTTTCTTTTTCTTTATTATCCTAAACGTTATTATAAAATTTACATAGTCCATTATCAGATAGAAAACATTGTCATGCTATCAGTTCCATAAGACTTTTACTCATTAATTACACATTTCCTATTGTCAATAAATATTTTATTTGTACTTTTAAAAGAAATGAAAGCTTAATAATTATTATGATTGTTTTCTAGGTTCATCAATTCTGATTTAAAAAAAAGGGAAATTGAACCTATATATATGTGTGCGTGTGTGTGTGTAGATTTTTAGAAATTTCAAACTCTTCAATTGTTACAAATATGGTAAATAAAGTTTAAATAAATTATGTTTATAAATGACTTTGTGACAGTATTATTTATTCTTGAAAGTCATAATTCATAATTTCAGGTTCCTGCTTGGGTGCACAAGTCATTACTGAAAATTCAGTCAAATACTTGAAGTAAATTATTATTTCACTTTGTAAAATATTATTTAATGAAGGTCTTTATAGATAAATGGTTTTGCATTGTTTTTTTCCAATCTCAAAAAGAAAAAAAAAAAAAAAAAGGTGGGGTTGTAAAAAATAATAGCTTTTTTAAATATTTGTCTAAAAAAATTTCATATAGCTCAAAGAAGTGTTGCATTTTTGTGAAAAATATTTGTGGAATATTCAGAGTTAATCGTACATCAAAATTTGTTCTTATGTCATAAAATCAAACCAAGCTAATGTTGTCCATTGAAGAAATATATAATGGAAATTATATAATTTAGTGTTTTACACAATTTTTGACCAATGCATTAAAAAAAAAAAGGAGGAGGAGGGTCAAAACAGGAATTTGTATTTCATTCATTATTTTTTAGCAATTGTTTGTTTAGTGCTCACATTAAGCAATATAAAAGTATATAGCAAAAAAAAAAAAATTCAGTAAGAATTATATATATATATTTGTTTTGAATTTTTATGAAATTACTTTTAAAATTAACAGATGATATAGGCAATATTAGAAATTTAAAAGTATATATATCAGTAAAATTACACTGATTAATTATAAAATTGAAACTATGAAATGTTAAGTTTTTTTCCCATGCATTAAAAAATGAAAATAAATAGGAAATATAAATGAAGGAAATAAATCTATACTTATATAAAGCTCAATGTCTGTGTGTGTGTGGTGTGTGTGTGTTGGCGCTCTACAGGCCAGACCGTTTGGCCTACAGCTAACAAATTTGGCACATGCATACCGTGGAGGTCGGGAAAGTGCACTTAAGGTCTCTTTTTTTAATTTTTAATTATAATTTTAATTATTAATTAAAAGCTAACTTTCCCGCCAAAAATTCTTTTCATTTCCCCACCACCAAATGAGTAAGGCTCCAGTTTTTTCCCCACGCTAACAAGGATAGGCTTAACATATTTTCGACCTATTATTTCAAAAGATTCTGTTTATTTTCTTAGTGTTTGATGCATTTAAAATTAAACATTGTTAATTAATCGATCTTTCAGATTCATTCTGAAGTACTTTTGAATTAAAATAAATTAGAATAAAGGAAATTAAAAATTTCTATTCTGCATAGTGTTACCCCAACTGGCGTAGAAAATTCACGCGTGTTCACTGTGTTCTGATTGTTGACAACTATTTTCAACGGATGCGGACTTGATTTAAATTATTTTTAGGTTAGTTTTATGTTTTTGTATTTATGTTATAATTGTATTTATGTTAGTCATATATTTTTTGTATATGCTTATAGTTTTAAGTAGTTTTTTTTAAACCTATTTTCGACCGATTATTTTAAACGTTTCTGTTTATTTTCTCAGTGTTCAGTGCATTTAAAATCAAACACTGTTAATTAATCTATCTGCTCATGATGATATGAGAAAATTTTGTTGACAAATTCTTGAGACATTACATAAATTAAGAAAGATATCCTTTAGTGCCCATTAGGTTTAAATGCTCAGTGACTCTGTTTTCAGTAATCATATATTTAAAAAAATGCTTTGTTTCAGTAAAAAATATTATTATATTAATTGCAGATTAATTTAAAGTATAAATTCTGCAGGAGCTAACAGAAAATTGGAGAGATGCATATTACGTTATGGCTGAAGGTCTTTGTAATATTATGAGTGAATTATATGACTTTCAAGATTTGAAGTTTTAAAATATTTTGATGAAGGAGCTATTAAAGTAGGAATTACATAAAATATTTAATTATTAAAATTTTAACGAGCATTAAGATTGGCAAATCGGCTGGTCGCCAAAGGCGGCTAGTATTATATATAGATAGATGTGCAGGTGATCAAATTTAAAATTACTTCAGATAATTTTAACATTCTTTTTTTCTATTTTTCTTAAAGAGCAGTAAAAAAAATTATGTCATTTAAAAGTTTTATAGGTAAGAATATGGAAAAATATATTGTATAATATTAGTTTAAAACGTAGAAGAAAAGTTAAAATGAAAATCATGGAAAACGTCATTCTATCAAAAGCAAGTGTTTTATGGAATTTTAAATTTATCAAAATAAGTAACAAACAAAATTATTCGTAAGTAAAAAAGTACAAAATATTTCGTATTTTTAGTCATTTGACAAAATTTTGAATGCACGATAGTTTGAAATATTATGACACTAGTTTATAGAGTTTGAGAAACTGAATAACCACTAAACTAATATTTTAGTATGACGCCGGCAAGTATTCAGAAATAAATCGTCTAATGATTGGTATTTGGTCGCCCATTGATAAAATGCTTGGTATAATGCTTGATATATGCTTTGGGCGCCCATCAAGAAATGCTTGGTATAAAATCGCCAGTGATAATACAGGTAGGGAAATGATCAACAAATTTGTCGGAAACAAGCTGCGGCAATCATTGCCTGATGTTCCGCTGTGGGACTTGACCAATATCGAGGCGACATCGCAAGCGATCTCGCCCCGACCTAGCGCGTTCTGTGGGGGCGAAGTTTTGCCAATGATTGGCCGACGATCTTTTGATTCTTGGGTTGGAACTCAGAAGGACTGAAGCGGGAGAAATACGTTTAGCTGATCAGATAAAACACTTGCCATTAAAAAGAAAGCAATTAAATAAAATGATTTTATGCGTTTTATTATAATTGACAACAGGAATGCTTTAATTTATTTTATAATAACATATTAAAAAACCTGTAGCCTTTTCACGGAAAAAATGGAGAAACTTTTTCTCATAAATTTTTTTTTTATTGATCATTCATTGAAACTCATTAAATGTGATATTTGGGGGAGGGAGATGTATCTTTTAGATGTCTTTCCTTTTCAGTTATTAAATTTAACTGAGTTAAATTATTATCTATGTTATTACTGTATAAATGTCTTTCAATTTTTAGTAATCTTCAAATATCAGTTTTTAGGAACAACAAATATAAACAATATCATCGTATTTAAGTGATCGGATAGATTAAAGTTTTCTAAATACTATGCAAGAACCAAACCTGAGAAATATTTAACTTATATTCTGATAAACTAATTTTATGTGCTATGTGGATTAGATGAGTGTAGTTTATAGACTCAGTTTGAGTTTTACGCTCTTAACGAATAAAATAAACCATAGATTGTATCATTTTTATGAATATCGCTATAAAGTGTTTTTATTTGTAAATTGTGTGTTTGAATCACTAAGCGGAAGACAAATTTTTTTCGAAAATTATACAAATTCACTGAGATTCATTTTGATCTCTGTTGGATTACCTGGTTTAAAGGTAAAATATAGAAAGGTTGATTGAAGCTTTTAGAAATTGCAATGAAATTATTAATGTTATTATATATAATTATAACTTATATAAGCAAAATAATATTTTATCTTTTTTGTTAAGTTTTTGTTTAACTCCTTAAAATTATAAAGTTTTGAGTGTCACAAACAACGCATTTAGCTGTATCCTACTTATACACGATATCAATTCGTATCAAATTTTGAACTAAATCTGTCAACTGTTTGACCATCTTTCGGTAACCCCTGGGGGAGCACCTCGAAATGAGGATGAGATGCTTCCGGCATGATGGTTGGATCTCGCCACCCTGGAGGGTACACAAATAGGTGGGGGATCTGACACCTCCCATCGATGACGGGGCGTACTTCCTTCGGGGAGGGTTGTACCGTGGCCGGTGATGGCCCTTAGAACTCAACCACAGTTCCCGCCAGCGTTGCTGTTGCGGCGGTCCGGTCATTCAGTTTTATGGCTTAAATCCGTGTGCCTTCGTGGCGGGTCGGAGAGTCAGATGGCTGACCACCTTCCGGTTTTCATGCATGTAAAAGCGATAATTCATAAACGCAATGACTTAAATAAATGAAATTCTTTATGTAGTTTGTCGCCACAATTGCAGTTTCGTGTCAAATTTTGGTGTGAATCGATTTGCAAAAAAGCGCTCAAAACACGTATTCTCAAAGTAGCTTCAGTTAAAATGCTAGTTTCATGCCAACTATAACCATATTGTAATCACAATTATAATTATAATTAGATCTGTAATTTGTAAGTATTTTGCATGGCGTTGGTGAAAACCATGCAAGGTATTCGTGGCCTTATCCAAAGTTTACAATTTTATGCGGCGAGACGGGAGAAAATTAATTGGATGGTATGCGAGAATGTTTCGGGGAAACCATTCCCACTGGTTTTTGTGTAAGGATTGAAAGAAATTTGAAAATAGTAGGTTAGATAAAAAAAGAATCTACATTTTCCTTCCAGCTTTCCGAGAGGAATTATTACTATTATTATTTGCATTTCAAATTATCTGTCGCAACGTTTCAAAACGATATAAATTATTTCACATCCTCCCATCTTTACATCTCTATATCTATTAATAATTAAGTTATCATTTGTTATCAATTAGTTTTATTTATTGAATAATTGGAATGCTTTGAAATTCGATAGTTAAAAATTTAACGTATTTTTTTAATGTATTTAAATGTAACACAAGTCTTTAATGAAATTAGCATAAACAAGATTATTTTTAAATTCTGAATTGTAAAAAAATTCTGTTTTAAAACTTTAATTTTTCAAAATTATTTTCCACTTTTTTTTATATCTCTATTTTACTGAGCGCGTTATATGTAACGTTCCTGCTACATACATCGGAAATTAGATACTATGATTGCCTATAAAACAATACGATGCAAAGCTAAAATCTAATTGATCTCTCTAGATTTTCTTTAAAAATTATTCAGTGTTTTTAGATGTATCAGGATTAGTTTCTATTATTATTATTATTCTACGAATAATAGTTTCAGCAATTTTTTAAAGTTTTATATATTTCTTTTACGTTCGAGAATTTAAAATAATTGAATAATAAAAATTACTTTGACTCATTTGATGCATAATTTTTAAATGTCCACACATTTTACCAAAATAATAACAATAACTGCAATCCTCTTTAAAATATCTGGCTAAAATTTCGCATACGCTTTATTTGTAATATTATTTTGGGAATGTGCAAAATGTCTGTGAGTTAGGATTATCTGTTGTGGAGTTGCACAGTTTTTGAGATTTGAAAGTAATCTACCGCCCTCTCTCTCTCTCTC
>JAPMOR010076963.1:1303343-1362783 GCA_026543865.1 Argiope aurantia
ATCCGCAGCTTATTTACAGTCAATATTTTGAAAGAATTTATTAGCAGTTGTAGACACTATTTCTGATTTCAAATAAATTGATAGAAATTTGTTACAAAGCATTGCTCTTTTTGAAATTCTTAACCAAAATTGTTCTAAAATGTGAAAATACCTTTTGTATAACTTCGTAAAAGATGAGTTCATAAATTTTAGAGCTGGATAGATAGCGCAATCTATTCGCAGCAAATCTAGCATACATGGAAAATGAGCATAGTAATTAACAAAAAAATCACTTATTTATGGATTTTACAAATGATTCAAAGGGAAACAATTGCGGATTTGTACCGAAACAACCAATAGAAATTAATCGAAGAATCGGTAAGCTTTATTTAACATGCCACTGAAACTATGATGTAACATCTTAATATATTGCTCAACAGTCAATTATTTCTTCTGCACTCTAGTTTTAAAATATTCAGTGGAAAAGGCACGCTTTTGATTCGCATTTGAGTCTGTTCTTTCAAATTCGAATGTTCCATTTCGAAGCTATAGGAAAGCTATTTTGGGACGCATCATAGCTAGACGGAACCTTACTCAAGCCGATACCCTACAAATGTCATTGCCACAGCAGTGAGATGACATTTGATCTGCGACAGCATATTTGGCATGCAGGAAGACCAAGAATACGGCGGATTTTCATAGGCTTCAGTTTCGAACCCAAAGTCCACTAATCACGTGGACTTGCTACCAAACCACTGAGGCAAATTCTTACAAGCGAAATTGGATTCCTACATTTTATTGTAATTAAATATTTACACACTTTGCCCTTTTCAAGCAGAAACATGTCTTTTTTGTAGGACATGGATGACAAATGCGAAAAATGTATTAAACTGATTTTTATTGGGTGTTTAAATAATTATCCCATCGCCTTTTCTTAAAAACTAATCTTTTACAGCAAATTAGAGACAAGAGTTCTAATAACTTGCTAATTTGAATAACATGGTCAAATTTTTTGCTCTCTAGATATTGAAAGAGAACATTCCAGTGCGGGGGAACAAAAAGCACAATTTCTTGCAGAACGCGGAAAAAGAGGCAGATAGGCAAAGAAATACTTTTAACCAGTATGAGCTTTATTCGTCTATTTAAACTTAGTTTTAGGCAATTAATCGCGATAAAAAATGTGTTTAATGTGTTCGCATCTTAGCTTTTATTTGTTATGTGATGTGATGTTCACATGAAGCCTTTTACTTTAGTTAAGTTAATTGAAAATAATTCTCCAGTCATTAATTATTCCAGCTGTAGAATAAAATAAGGCCATTAAGAATCACGAAAAGATCTCATTTACAATAACCACCCAATGTGTATAGAAGATAAATTGGCTCAATCTTTAAGTTTTTATGAAGTATTAAAAAGTGAAAAATTTGGCTCATCTCTCCAAAAAGGGAAAAAGGCAGAACTGTCTCTTAATCCCAGGAATCGCATTTTCACTTCGTGCTTTTTTAATCTGCCTTTTGCTGAGATTCGAATTGCTGATTGCTTACGAGATCAATATCGGAACCAATATTTGCTTACAATTTGTTAAACTTATTGTAGAAAACCTATTGACCTAGTGTTAAAATAATGTACAAAATCAAAGACCGAACGAAAGATGCGTCATCCCGATAGACTAATGATTTAATTGGGGCAATTTTGGGATTCATTTTTTCCGATTCCAAGAGTGATTTAAGCGTAAACTTTATACAAAAGGTTTCTCTTCGGGTAGACTCAAGAGTTATATAGTATAATGATTTTATTACGCTTTAAAGTTATATAGTCTTGCCACTGCACAGCAAATCGTCCTTCATTAATAGAGCGGTGCTAACAAAATACTATGTTTCAGATTTGCAATGATATTTACTGATTTTATATTTAATTATAAATAAGGAAAATGTCTAAGTGTTAGATTTGTGCGATCATTTGAGATGCATCTTGGTTTTACTCAATAATTTATAGGAAAGACATTTATTCATATAATCTTTTATTGCAACTCAGAAAAATAAATCTTTGGATAAAATACGAGTCTTGCAATTTCTTTCAATCTTAAATATTAAGTATAGATAGGAACGATAAAAAATGATCAGAAAAGTTTAAAAAAATAAAATATACGTTTTGAACTTAAAACAATATGTTAACTTAAAACAATACAAACTAAGCATGTTCAACAGGCAAAATTGATTTAAGGAATTTCCTTATAAATTGGACATTCATAAACTGAAGTGTAGCGATGACAAATCGTGGTGTACAAAATTTCTTCAAGATGTAACTGAACAAAACTCCAACAGGAATAATCTTCAGGCAGAAAAAAATGAATCGACGTCTGAAAAGAAATTAATATTTATGTAGGATTATAAGTTTGAAATATCATTGAACATTCTGGATATAAAGATGAATTTTAAGATTAAAATAAATGTCAGTAAATATGCCAATTTATAAAAGTAAATTTCATTTACAGTTTCCAAAGCCTTCGGATCAAATATGTTAATTTATTAGAAAACGGCCTATTTTTCCTCCAATTTTTATTTTAATAATTATCTTTAAATTGTAAGAGAAAAATTGTTTCGTAGGCAATGGATAAATTAACCTCTGGCACTTAAAAATGTTTAGTCTGCATTTGAATTATTCTAAGACATTAAAATTTAATAAATGTATACTAGCTGTGGTCCATTCAGAGCTCAGCAAGCGAGATGCTTTGAAAATGACTTCATGCAAAAAAGATGCATAGAAGCACGAAAGCACTATGACCTCCGAGAAAAAAAAGATGACTCGGCAATCTAATTGAAGAAAAAAAAAACGAATTAAGTAGATTGGATTTTGAATCAATTTTTAGAAGAACTACAAAGACTATTGTGGCCAGGGGTGGTTTTCCGCATAGGCGGTGGAGGTGGCCGCCTCGTGACACCCAAGGGGAGTGGGGGCTCAAAATCTGTATCGAAGTACTAAGCCGGCGGTAGTTTTTTTTTTTTTCCTTTGTAGATTTTCATAAAAGCCTTTACCTTCCTTTTCTAATGGAAGAGAAAAACGAAATTGAATGAAAATCAAGAATGCCGAGCGAAAGATCGAGGGAAACAAGCATGAATGGAAACTTAAAAACCAGAATTCATAATTTCGAAAGTTGTAATATTCGGAAATTTTCTGTGGTATTCAAAACCAAATTCTTTGAATAAATTGCAATACGATTAGCACTATAATATGGCTCTATTATTATCCGAGATATGTCAATCTCATATTTCGAGATGATGCAAAGGTGTTTTTTCCTTTGAGCAGAATCGGATTACCAAACACTACATGCAACTGCTTTAAGGACCCGAAAAAATTTGTGATAATTTTTTTTATTTACTTATTTTGATTTACAAGGATATTTTACTCGAATGTACTCTACTTTTATATGTACTCCACTACTGTATTTAAGTTTTAGAATACTTCAATTTATTTAATGTTTTCAAATTTATTTGCAGATCACTGAGGTTAAATTTGCTTCAGTTGGCCAACTCAAACTTCCATTTCCCTGCTAGATTTTTTCCAACACACTATAATTACAATTACTAATTTTAGGAAATTTCAGATTTCTGCAAGAAATTATGAATACCTAACAAATACAAAATTTATTACAAAATACAGATTTCGCTTTGCATTAATTGTAAATATTGATTTTTACTAAAACTTTCCAATGTTACAAATTAGGAAATACATTTCTCATTTTCCGCTGACTTACATTCATGAAGTGACATTCAAAGTATCAATGAATAAAAATTCTAGCTTTCCACCAGGATACATTATCTGCTAGATTTAAGAGTAGCGCCTATTTATAAAATATTTTGGAACTGGTTTGGTTTAGTTATATTAACATCCCGTTTAAAGCAACACTAGGGCTATTTTGGGACGGACCTCGCAATTTTGAACCGCGGTCAGATGACGAGGACGACACCTGAGCTGGCACCCCCCTTTCCACACCACACTAGCGGGAGACGTTTGGTCACGACGGATTTAACGTGCAACAGACCCCCTTACACGACGGTTCTTCGGTGGAATCGGGTCACGAACCTGCAACACTCCGGTTCCGAAACCGAGACCTTACCACCAGGCCACCGCGGCCCATTTTGGAACTGGAAAGCCTTTACTTTTTGATTTGATATGTTTACCGCCTCTGAATTTCTAGTGTCCTTACAAGGAAGTTAAAAATAATATTTGATACAGAAAATACACGGTCAGTAGCAATTGAAAGCCAAATAAAAAGGTATTGAAATTTTGAAATTCGTGAATATGCCCTTAAATGTATCGTTTTAGAGGTAATGCAAAAACTTTAATGCAATGGGAGAATATTCACAGGAATTTTGCTATTTAAAAATTTGAACTTTAAGTTTGAAAACTTGAATTGTAAAAATTACTTACGAGGGATAAATATATGCGCAAAATCTGTAGAATATATATCTAAACAAAAAATAAATTTCGGTTTGGCATCTTTTTCACGATATAAATAAAAGTTCACATTTTTATTTCAACATTAAAGGATCAACAAATTTGTTCATAATTTCGAAACCAACAGATTTAGAGCAGTGAAATTTTGTTTCCAGGAATAACTTGAAATTGAAGAAAATGGGTGTTGCCACTGAAAATTTTGAAATTTGTTCTTATTTCAATATATGGATGGCCTTCTTAAGAGTACGTAAATTCTTTTGGAATACCTTTGTGATTGTATGATGAACGATGTCAGAATAAAGCTGGTTCGTTGTTTCTCCCGCAACTGTGCTTTTAAAAAATGTTGGATTAATAAGAAATACATAATAATGTGTAAAAAAACTAGCATTTCTCTGTGGGGGATGACAATTTAATGAAAGTCGTGACTGACGAAGCGGTAATGAAGGTTAGGTTAATCGGGCACACTAAATCCCAGCGAGACTTGTGAATGTGACTGTTCTTTCGAGGGGTACGGTTTCAAGCATGCTTTAAACATTCCCCATTTCGAATTCCCGAGGGAGAAGATGCCAAACAATGATGTAGGAAAATATGCAAGTAAATTTCATTTTTCGTGATAAGAAATAGGAAAAGGAAAAATCTGAGATTAAAGAAATGTAATTGAAATATTCATTGAACAATCGATACATCGTTTCTGCTTTATCTGCTTATTAATTTTTATCTTCAAGAGTTATTTAATTGAACAATCCGCAACGGTAGTTGCTTAAAACCAATTATAACGCTTCACAGGAATGGTTTCTAAAAGTTGGTAATATTTGCAATGTTAGTAATTTGGAATACAAATGTGTTTGAATGCATAGAACTATTTTCGTTTTAAAGAAACTTGCTGAAATTAAGTCTCCCTCATGGAAAATTAAGTTCGTCCCTTTTTTTTTTTTTTAAATAGAATCGATAGATTAATGCAAAAGCGAGAATTTAAATTACTGTTAACAAGTAAATATTCAAATTTAAAGAAATACTTTTCAATTACTAAATTTATATCTGAAAAATTATTGAGTTTAAACAAATTTTATTTCAATCGAAAAATCACCTGAAACACTGCTAAGCATAATTTAGCGATTCCCATAGAGTAGATGCACAGAAATTTAGAAGTATGCATGTTATGATGAATAAAAATGAGAGTAAATGGAAGACATATCGAATAGTTGCAAATAATTCCAATGCAAAAATGCAGAGAACTGAAGCAAACAGGTTGGATTTAGGAATTCGAACAATTTTTTTAAAAACAAGTAATGAAATAAGCTCACCATAATTATCAAACCTATACTCGCATACTGTGCTAATTTTGCAGTGGTTTTATTCATTTTTTTCGAACGTACCGATTTGTTAACGAGCGCGATTATCGCATCACAGCACATATTCGATATGCTATTAGAAAGCAATACTTTAAGAAAACATATCTTTCCTTTTCTAAGATTGAAACATCTCATTTTTTATATGCAAGATTATGTATCAGAAAATTTAATTGCAAGAAACTTTCCGTTATGTACCCCTATATTTCGAAACCTTTCGTTGTCGAGAATGTATCAGACCCCTTACCGAAATCAAGATGAATAAAGTTATAAAAGCATGGCTGAAAACAATTAAAAAACGATGGAAAGAATAAATGTTTGAAAAATATTGTGTAGGCTTCTAATATACATAAAATATTTTATTTTATGTATATTATGTAAACTATTTAAGATGCATATAGATAAATTAATCTCAATAGGGCAAACGATTAAATTACATGAAAATGTACAGAATTCTCGGTATAAAATAAATTTTGTACCCTGGTTGACATACTCTAAAATGAATTTGCTTCATGTAAAAAAAATTAATCCCAAAGCCTCCAATTGGTAATGGAACAATTCTTAATCATGCCGTTGTTTGAATTTATCTTTTTTTTTTTTCTCGTAGGCTGTTACGTTTTAGGAATCTCAGGCAATTTTTAATACATCTCACTAAGATTAATCGTAATATGATATATTAAGGCAACTATAAAAAAATTATAATTCATCTAAAACTTTCATACGAGTGAATAGCCAATATTAATTTGAGTTCTTACCTTGCCAATTTTTTACGGGCCAAGTCAAGGCTATCATCGCTTTCCTTTAAGTAAAATAATCTTACCCCATGGACGTAGTCTTCCAAATATTGATTCCAGTCAATTTTTTCTTGGTCGATTAAGAATACCTGAAAACAATGACAGATCTTATACCAATTTAAAATGAAACCTAACATTTAAGGTAAACTCAGTGCAACATTTGCTTAATAACTACGCACTGTACAAGACTTTAAATTCATTTATTTTTTCGCTGTATGTTAACAGTTTTCACATGATAAATCCCAAGCGAGGGATAAGTATCAAGTATCAATCTGAAATTTCATTTTTTCTGAGACTTTGGGGAATCCAGTCCAAATGAATGATATTTTTTAATACAAATGAGGAAGTATAACTGCATCCGGAATGCCTTACTCCTCGAAAATCGATGCATAACCCCTTTTTATCTTTGTTTCTTAATCTTAAAGACGGAATTGCTGAAAATCGAAACTAACCAAAATGGAATAAATAAAATTTGAAGAACTTATGAATTATTCTGGAAATACAGGTTCATTCGAACAGTCCTTCACATCTGATTAACTGAAAACTCATGAATAATTGAATATCGCGATGTGCAATAATTCGTTTTAGCGCACACCCTTTTAAGCTCGGCAACCCTAGTTGAGCGCACGATTGGTGCACCTCAACTTTAATACACCCCTGCATAAGAATAAATACAATTTTAATTTTTCCAGGTTTAAAATTGTATGGCAACTTCTCCAATTTCGCACAACATTTTACATAATGTATGTAGAACGCGCTTATACTGCGATTTCATTACATCATAAAATATCCTTGAAACTTATAATGCAAAATATGCATTTCTAGTCTTACATCAACTGTTTCCCATAATTGCACTAAACAGGGAGGATCATGTTCAAACAGCCAAAAGAAGCGTGAGATCATTGACTTTTTTTAAGATAGTTGAAGTTTGAAGATCTATTCGAATTCTAGTTCAAATACGATAGGTCTACTGTTTAGCAGCAATTATTAGATATTTTTGCTGCTTTTTAACATAGTTGGGAGAAATTCCAAATATTTCCTTATCTTTATATAAAAACTCAGCACATCTTTCTGTATAGAATCATTTCCCACTTTTAATGGTTTTTATTTTGCTATGTTACTACTTAATCATTGAAAAAAATAATCTGGGTTTACCTTACTTTTTGGAGTTTTAATCTGTGGTAGCCAATTATGTGTTTTGAAAATGCGTTGCATTTATGTTTACATCAGTTATTTGAATTATATGAATCAACCAATAAATATTTTGATAAATAATTATCAAGTTATATAAATTAATTTGAGGAAGTAATGCAAGAATCTTATAATTGAAAGTTGTCTTCGCAACCAGCCTAAGCGTGATATTTATTTTACTAGAATCACGAAACATTAGTATGATATACCAATACAGCCTAGGATAATTATAAGAAAAGGGCCTATAATGGCATGGTTACCCTAGTTCTTTATAACTAGAATAGTGAACTGAAAGTGTTCATTTATATCCTCATGTGCAGGTAAAGTCATGTTGATAATGCATATAGAGCAATTAAAAAGACCAAAAACTAATTCTAATACACTAAATTAAGTATTGAAAATGCAGAGTCAAAAAGAGTAATAAGTCAAATGAACATTTATCATAACGAGCCGATACAAGATGCACTGTTGATATGAAATTTGAATTAGTTCTGGTGATTGTATATTTAATAAGGCGAACAGGAAGCGATCCAACTGCATTTTAAAAGAAAAAAATCATACTTTGAGAATTTAGCTGTTCATATACGAGGCGATTTTAAAGACCAAATTGAAATGTTTCCCCGTTTAATAAAATATATTAATATGCTAGTGTATATTAAATTCCAAAATGCATTTGGAGTCTAAAGGAAATTTTCCAGTTTATGTCTAATGTATTGTCTTCCATTTCTACCTTGAATAATGGTCTAAAGATTTATGATTCAGATTTCAAAATTGAAGACAATAGATTTTTTAAATGTTTTAATTGCAGTTAATGAAATTATTTTTTGCGAATTAAACGAGTTTATCAAGAAGGATTATTTAAAAAATTAACTTAATGAAATATTCCTGCCATTAAATTCAATAACATTCGTATTTCTTGCCTTATTTTTTTAAAAAAAAACTTTTTGCAATTAACAGTGCCCACTTATTGCAAAAAATTAAACTGCGTTTCAGCCACATAGGAGAACTCCTGAAAAATGGAGCTTCCTAATGGAGTTTCCTCCTATTTTCACGTTCGAGATTTAAAATACAATTTTTGATTAAAATGACAATATTTTAATGGTTTTTAATTCACGAGAGTTCTCTGAATTGGCAGGCAATCCGAATAAGCTCTAAATATTTTGTTGGCCACCAATTTTTAAGGAATTATGAAAGAACTTGCCTCTTTGTCAGCTGGAAGCATATTTTCGTTCATGGCATCCAAATTTTTAGATGTGAAGTAAAATCTCCGAGTAGTATAAAGCTGAAGATGACTCATGGCTCCGTGAATACGCCTGTATGCCCCAATCATCCTAAAAAGACAAGTTGTTTATATTAAGAGTTGTGTGTCAAGGGAGTTTACTCTTTATGATGAAAACTGCACAGGAATAAAGTCGGTTTTCTCCATTACGATTAGGTATCGAAAAGAATTTTTAATTTCTTAAGTATATTACTAATGCAGTGAGATTAAACTATTCAAAGTAACAAAAATTCTGTAAAAATTCAGTAGCGATATGCTAGTTAGACAAGTTTTGCCACCTAATGCTATTCGATATGAAGAATTTTAATTGCTCGATCTACGTTAATGCACAGCTAGCTTTAGAGGAGAGATACTGTGTTCCTTTCAGGTGATATGTATTTTCATTTGAATAATTAAATAACTGCTCTACATGAAATAAATTATATTTTTTTATTATACATATATTAGGATACTTTTCGTTGAATTGTCTCGTAATTGCTTTATTATAAACTGTTCTTCATCGTATATATTCAATCGTTTAGTACAGAAGCTCCATCTTATATAATTCAGTTTTTAATTTTCAATTTAAAAATCATTCTTATGGATTAAACCTTTGATGACTCATCAATACTTATACCTTGTAGTTTAATTGGTCTATGCTGGATTTAAGACAATCGCTTTAAACTTTTACTCATGGAATTTTATCACTTGCATATGCAATTGCTTATGAAGATTTAAATTCATTTCAAAATGAATGATTCAACGCTGAACTTTTAAAACAAAATCGAAGTTTAACACTTCCGAAGATTATTGAGTACTCCATATTTTTAATTAAAATTGAAATATCCAGAAAATACATTAATATCAATCAAGGCAGAAGAAATATTCTTATGAAAAGAAATCTATTGTTACCAAATATTCAATTTAATCTAGATTTCCCTAAATCTTAAAATTTCTTGCACTAGATCCGTTTAAAAATTTAAATTTTTACCCCCCTTTTTTTAAATTGTGAATTGCAGCATTTCCCGTTTTGTTCTTCCTCAGTCGAAAAGTTCCAGACTAAAGCCCTGGACAATAGGCAAGATAGTTTTCACACTTCATAATCTAATTCTTCGTAATAAATTTCATTTCTAGGATGTGGCAAGCATGGTATGAAATCAAAATTTGGAATCTTACGATACCAAGAAGTACGAGTTTGATTTGCTGCGACAAAGAGAACTTTTTAGGAATACCTTTCAGTTTAGATTTCCTTGTTTCGCTCATTCTTCCATGATAGATCTGCCGTTCTTCTTTACTCTAGATATAACATTTTATGAGTCTGTCTTGAGAAATGTCTATCTTAAGTGATAGTATATTGCGTATTTTGGTATAATTATTTCTACATAATAATTATTCATAACTTTGTTAGAGTAACGTAATTTTACATTAATTCATTGTTCCAGAATCATAAAGTCATGTTTAAAGCTGATTAAGTTTGTAAAATAAAAAATCGCTCTACTTTTAATTCTTTTTTCACTCTTCATGTATGTTAGATCTGCTGTAAATAAAAGTTCATACTATCATTCCAAATTTGAAATGTATGAATGCAATAATTCTCCCATCCACACACGAAATTATATTAACACTTCCTATTTTAAGGATGTTAAAATTCTTAGTATTTACGTACATGGTCTGTACGAACAATTCAAATAAACTAATTTAACTTCGCGATTTATCTTTCACAGTAAAGCAATGTGTCACATTATTCTTATTCACCTAAGTAATTAGCACATTTTAAAGGCATTGACGAAATACTCATTTAAAACTAGATGAACTCACCCAATTGCTTTAAATTTGCATAGCAACGTAAAGGTATCGTAAGCAGCAGCCGGTAAGAGGTGCAAGACGTATTTGCAAATTTCATGAATGGTTTCACTTGACGTTACCACACCTCCAGGCGTTAAAAAAGGAGTATTACTTGGGTATTTATTAAGAATTGGCAAGCAGATCCTTACCACCTCATACCAATTGATGCGTTTTGTTTCGGGGCAGACGCAGTTCACAATACGGATATTAGATGGGGATTTTCTGGAAAAGATTCAAAAACTTCAGTCTTAGCTTCGTATAGATTCATTTTAGTTCCATTGAATTTCGTAAGTTAAGAATTTCAAGCAATTTACAGTCCTGAAGAATTTATTCACACTTAATTCATATGACCAGAATTATGAAATCAGTTTCATGAGATGAGTTTACTGAATATTTACGAATGCGTGAAATGAAAATTAGTTTAGTGAATATTTACGAATGCGTCCTTGCCTTTTATTTCATGTTTGTAGAGATAGAATACTATAATCGAATTTTTACTCATATCTCTAAGCTCTAAAATTGAAATTTTGAACTGTTATTGGTTTCCGATGACAATACAATATTTTAATAACCTTAGAAATATTATTCATCAATACATTAATTTGACAAAATATTGATTGCATACAAGAGGCGGCATCTAATATTCAATGAAATATTAAGTTCTATAATATTTATGATCACGAATTTTGAAATATGTAAAAAGTTCAAAATAATAAAAAAAGATTTTAAGCACGTTTTTATTAATATAGTCAAAAGAAATTGTATCGAGAAACTAGCTATATTAACAAAATTACGACAATGTAGTCGTAAGAAACTCTTGGATATTCATCAAAAGTTGAAATGCATTATAAATGAAAAGGACTTGGAGTATTTGCTAATACGTAGTACTTTCATGGTTTTGTTTTGATATCTAAATTTTTAATCGAAGACATAGATAAGAGAAAATTAGAAAAATGATAAATATCCATGCCTAGAATATTACTATAGCGCACCAGAATATTTAACATTCACAAAGATTTAAATGAAAATTTAAATTAACTGTATTGTGCATCAAGGTTGACCTTAGGTGCAAGGGCCTATTGGAAATGATTTTCGATACATTTTTACTACAAAATTTTGCTCGGAATATAAAATAGAAGAGTTTAAGAAGCACGTTTATAAAACGAATTAAGAAACGAATTTTAAGTTGTTTAAATTTTTAGTCTTTAATTATTATATACATTATGGAATCAACATGAATTTCGCAAATTCACTTGCCGGAGATACCAATCGCATCTTTGCAAAATAAAAAGATATATAAATCGACATATCAATCCATAAATTCTGATAAATTTTAATTATGTACTGTCAGATAATACAAGTATGTACAATTTCAAAACTATCGCAACAAAGCTAGTGAATGAAAATTTTATTACAAAGAAAGACATTCCCTTAATTGCATCCATTGAGTATTCCCTTTCAAAGTACATTAAAAAGATGTATTTTGAATGCGTGAATTATAAAAATATTTCACGATTTAAATCAAAAATATTTAAATAGCAGAAAAGAGATATGGAGTTACTATTAAAATTGATATGAAGGACAATGAATACCCATCTTGATGTTTAAAAAATGCATAACTCAAAGCAAATTCAAAATCCATTCAACAATATTTTGCTTATAGCATTCAAACATAGAATTCTCATCCGCATGTTTGAAAAGACTTATCCTTTAGCATGAATCTCCAATGGTAGTTTGTATTTACAAACCTATCTTAGCCTATTAAAATAAATCAAGGTTGTTTATATAACGATGCAAAAAATCGGTGCAAAAGAATGAAAACAGAAGAGTAATTCGAAGCTACCAGAAGAATTTCTCGATTTATCCAACAACTGAAAAAAAGACGACGAATTTGAAACTAAAATTTCCAAAGAGGAATTCATTTACAATATTTAAGAATCATAATACACAATGAACAAGAAATTTAAAACATTAAATATAGATAGCAAATTTTAACTTTATAAGTAGCTTAAATTTTCAAAATTTCTTTATTGAGTATACTAAATAAGTCAATTGGACGATGAAATACGATCTTTCAAATTATCATGAACATTGTGGATGTAAAGTACGGGCGCATTTAACTAAAAAATCCAAAATTAAGAAGTATAATTCGTAGTCTTTACTTTAAACAAAATAAATTCATCTTACAAATGATATTCGAATAACAATAGAAAATTGCAGGCACCGAAGAAAAATTTGAAATGCTGATGAAGTACGATTAAAAACATCCAAATTATCGAAGTTACACTGTAATAATGATTTTAAGCACATTTTAAAAAGTAGGCTTAGTGTAGAAAGCACTATATACGTACCAAAGTAGTACTCTGTATAGTATAATGCTGTAAAATCTGGAAACAATATTGCACAACATCGAAACTTTATACAAGGCTTTCTTTATATTGATCAATATTGGGTTCTAATATTGTATAATATAGTTCTTAATATTATGCAATAAAGTTTTCCCGATATTCAACAAATTAGTTCATAATACTATAATTATACCTAAAATTCTAAATCCTATTAGAATAAGAACACATTTTTTAGCTCTATTAATTTTTAACTCAGTCGTGTTATTCTTTGGTTTTTCACTTACCTTTAAATTCGAGCTCGCAATCCTTCAGTTTGCTAACAGTAGACTAATGGACTTTGAAATACGAGTGTCGATTATGGCGGTTGCGTGTTTCACTCGTCAGGAATATATATAAATTAGAATTGCCCTTTTAATTAAAACTTTGTGACTATTAAAATATAATTCTTTCACTTTCCAACACTAATTAAAAAATTAATAAAAGGCGAGCTAGGACATATTAAAATCGTATGTTTAAATCAAAATATCGATACATCGTGGTTAACGGATAATTTCAATTAAAATACATAAAATTGAATAGTAAAGTAATATCGTATTGGTAAATACATAATTTACAATAGTGTCATCACAACGGTGAGACAATCAATGTAGAATTTATAAGTTTTCAAGATATTGCTCTATGCTATGCAATGCAGCAAGCAAAAAAAAATAAAAATAAAAAATGCGGATAATTTGTAATATTGTGGAAAAAAAGAATCTAATTCGCAACAAAATACTTTAAAACAATTTATTTACTGTAAGAGGCCTACACCTAAAAACACGATTAAATGGGAGATTTACGTTCTTAAAATTTGCTAAGTAACTTTTTTGCAGAATAATTTTTACTTAACACTTTTTCTATAGAATTGTTTTTATGACATTTTGAAATTAACAATGTTAGATAATTCCGGAAACAATATTACATAAAATGCCACTCCTGAAAGCTTTTTTGCTACTTGAACTAGCCATACAAGCAGTCAATGCGCACTTTTGAGTTACAGTAAAATAGGACAATCCGAAACGACATGACGCTCACATACACTTGGAAAAAACAGAAGCAAGATGTATCTAGTGCGGCCTAAATCAAGGTCAAATAATGACGAACAATAACTGAAATATGCTCAGCCTTGCAACTCTTTAGCGAGGTAGTATCGTCGAAAAGTGGTAGTCTCTGGATAGCGAAGCGAATAATACATTCATCTTTATTAGTAAAATAGACAGAATTGACTTTGGGTAAATCAGTTGTGTGGTGGTATGTAGATTATTATGATCTGTGCAAGAAGCAACAGGACGAATGTTGCAAACATTTCTTTAATAATCACATTCATACACTTAAATATACACTAACACAAAGACAAGACATTCACGCGCGCGACTTCGCAGTTCAGCATCACATCTAATTCTAATTACAATCGTAATGCACTATGGGATGACCTAATCAGGCATCGCCATCTAGTATCCAAAAAAAGATAAGAGTAATGCAACTGCTACAGTTGTACAATTTTAATTTCAATTCGCTTTATTCACAATCAAAAGAAAAATAATCTCCTCCCCCCAAACCAGGATGTATGCGAGACAGAGGCAAAGGGAAGAATTTCCAGAGTCTAGAACTTTTTTCAAACAAACTTGTAATAATTTTGTAATATAAAAACCAAACTTCTCTGAGCCAGGCCTGGCCTCAAAGACGATTTTTTTAATGCTAGTGAGATTCGAGGCAAGACGGAAGGAAAATTGTCCTTTCGAGTGGCGACTAACGCCGTGCTTTTATTCTCATCTTTTTACAACTGCATTTCACTGTCGTAAAACTGAAGGCATTAAAACATACTGGACCACATTGGTCAACAAACGGATTTAAAAACGAGAAAAAAGCTTAAAATTAATGATAAAAGTAAAACGTTATTTGAATTCATTTTGAATAAGTACATTTTTTGAAGTACGCTGGCGCGGGACATTGCTTTCTGTCCAGTCTGTCGGTCCTTTATATACGAATCGGGATATTTTGATAAACAAGGAATATTAACAGAAGATATTTATTTAAGAGCGCATTTTTATATAAATGTTTGGAAATAAAATCTAGCTTCATTCTATTATAAGGTAATTGTACACGAAGAACAGCAGAGGGACAGATTTCGATTTCCGGATAAGATTGGAGTGTTTTTATTAGAATTGGACCTTACCAGGTAGGTAGCTCGAGCAGTCCACAACTTTTGGCGATTATTTGATGAATGAATTAAAGATACAAACTTGAAAGTAGTCAACATAAAAAGCCGCTTCTATTAATGAATTGCATTTTAATTTAAATCAAAATCTAGGTCAAAATAAAACTCGTGAAAGTGAAGCTCGAAACAGAATGAGTTAAGGCCACGATGAATATCATAAGAAATAATTCCCGATTATATAAAAAAATTGCGATGCATTACAAGTTCGATTTCAATCCCAATTAGTGTATATCTCCCATTTTCCCCGATTTGTTTCAATTCTTAGGTCTTGAAAGAATCTCCTTTAATACACAGTATTTTTATTTTTTAGATTTTCATTATTTCTAATCATGAGAAATTTTGGTCCATTTAGGTCATTGGGTTGTAACTTCCTTTCCTCGTCTGTCTTCCATCATTAGTAATCGTCACGCATACGCTGATGCAAAGAAGCGGAACAGCCACAATGCTTAAGATGTGATTGTAGATTAGCCCACGAGATCTGGGAAGGGAAATTCTGAAGGTTTACCGATACAACATATATACCAGTAAATGTAAAACATCCGTCCTGCTCCTTTGGAAAAAAATTGGCACTTTTATTTTCAGTGTATTAAAATACTTGTATTTCGTGTTCAATTTACAGTTAAATCTTATTTCGTATGAACTAACTAGAACTTGAGTGTTGAAATTCAACTAGGAAGCGAGGCAACAAAATACTGGGAATCTGCTGCTAATAAAATGGCGTGCATCAGCAAATTAAGAAATAAAAATTTTAATAGTTTGTAACAAACTTAAATTTGATACTTTTGAGTTAGCAGAAAATATGCAGCGACTATTAAAGTGTTGGCAACAATATCAACAGGAACCCAATCTGCATATACTCCTTCCTTCACCAACAAAGTTTTCAGAACTCCTTTGATACTCTGGAAAGATAAAAAGCAATTATTTAAATGACAAATTTCAATATACCACATTTAAAACTATAAACAATCATTAGCTGTTTTTTTAGACTTGCACGGTGAAGTTTTGGAATTGATTTTAAACTCACCTCCCGATGGCAAAATTTTAAGTTTCAAGTCATAACTTATTGGAAAGTTGATTTAAAATCCAATTGCTAAATTTCTACCCACCTGACAGAAAACACTCAAGAAAACGTTAAAATAAGTACTGTTGAGAATAAAATAAAGACAGAAAATTAACTCCGAATGTTTAATGGATAACAAGTGGGTACATAAATTGTTCTACCGAAAGAATCCGGAAGAATTTTGGATGAAAAATTTGTAACCTACAATCAGTTTGAAAGCTATTAAAATTCCTCTGCATTTTCATGGCCCAGTGAATTTGTGTTTTTAATAGTGAGAGAAATCAAGTTGCAAAAGTGAGAAAGGCTTAAAATATAATAATGAAAAGAAACTTGTCTGGCGACTTTGGAATCTTGTTTTAACTTTGTTAAGAAAACAATTATTCGCATTGAAAAAAAATTGTAGGTAATTTTATTATACAATTTTCTTTATATTCAGGCATGCTGAAAATAATTCTAGATATTTTTAGTGGACGATCAACAGAAAGGAGACAGGAACACTAGGTTGGAAACTTCAAAAACTTTGCCCAAATCTAAAAAATACCATTATTTCATATAAAATGAGCCAAAATATGTTAAGAAATGCAGGACAAATTAAGTAATAAGACCAAAATTTTATCCTTTGGTAGTGATGCTAAACTCATATGGAGAATGTATTGCATCATTAGAACATTCTAAATTATGTATATCAAAAAAAGTGTAAAGAATTAACATGATTAAAAGGATTATAAATAACCAGATACAGAAATGGCATATCCGAGTAAAAATCGAAATATTTCGCAAGAAATTTTAATGATTATATTTTTGTAAGATCAATATGCATTTATGAGTGAAGAGGCTTTAAGATATTTCAATGCTAGGAGGATCCAGAAGCGGTTGAAACTTCAAGCCAGGTGAATTGCAAGCATTTCAAATTTCGCAAATTTAGACTACTGAAGTAAACATTTAGTAACAATTTCAGATATAGTAAAGTGTTGACTTAGCCGAAAAAGTTCTTATAGCCCTTATTATATATCCGGATTCTGACTACAAATGCGCTCTAAACTATCGGGATGTATTTCCAAAATCTGTAAGAAAGACGGCTAGTATTGCAACAGCATTTTACCATTATTTGCAGTTGGATCACAGAATACATTGTCAAACGGGTTTCATTCCACATAACGAATAAAAGTAAACTCGAGTAAAAGTAAGATTTGCCGAATAGGGAATGAAATCTAATTTCTGGAACTTCCATTAGGAGTTAATATTCGGATTTCGTATGTCAGACTTTGCATGCATGAAAGATAATAGAATTCCGTTAATTCTTATTTATCGATATTTGATTTCAAATAGCAATGAAAAATTAGATATAATCTAGCTGAAAAATCAGCTGCGACTAACATTACATAAATTCCAACGCTAAATTAGAGCATTAAAAGTGGAAATTCGCAATCAATTTACGGTGCTCAAAAAGTACAATTGCACTTTTTCCCCCAAAACAACTTTAACATT
Organism: Argiope aurantia; assembly: GCA_026543865.1. Lineage (NCBI taxonomy): Eukaryota > Metazoa > Arthropoda > Arachnida > Araneae > Araneidae > Argiope > Argiope aurantia. Next base: position 1,321,368 of record JAPMOR010076963.1, read on the forward strand.
TAAATTTCTATAATCTTTCAAATTCTGTAATGGAACTAGAATCAGTTTGCTCACGACGAATAATTACTCAATATATTTTTCATCCTCACCAAGTACAAATTCAACTCATCATAGCCGGTGTCATGCTGCAGAAAGCTTCCAATATTTTTGCTGAAATTGCATTGCAGACTAATTACTATCGAAAGCGTCTTGCTTGTTGAATTGGAACATTAATAAATTACTCGCACAAGCTTGAACAGTAACAAATCTGTCTTATTCTCCTTATTAGCTTTAGCACCGTACATACTTCGCGGTCTCCCTTTAATAAAAGTGAAATTTTGGGGAAACTGACTTTTTTGTAAAGAAACAGAAGACTTAAAATTAGCATTTTCTTATTCAATAGATTCTTTTTAATACGCTAGAGAACATTTTTAGGTTAAAATGGCTGTGACATGTAAAATTCAAGTTTTGTAATTCCAACGGATAACTTAATCAGCTAAAAATGCCAGTATCATTTTAATGTCAGAGCATAATACTGAAAAAAAATACTGATTATATTTCCAAATAAAATTTCGTACATTTTGTGAAGTTGCAAAAAAATTTTGAAATATTGAATATTAAACATATCAACGGCATTTTTTTTTGGCGATACGATTAGTTCTAAAAATTTTCAAATAAAATCATTTACAAACGTTTGTAGATTCGCTAGTATTTCTCAAACGATGAAATTTGTATTTTGTTCGGAGTATGAAAGGAGTTCATGCATTCATGCGTGTTTTACCTACTTTCTGATTTTTAAGAAATCAGAATTATATCGAGTTATTCTTAATGCATAGCTATAATAAATTTATAAGAATCAAGGAAATACTTTACTAAATAGGAACATGAAAGGATTACCATGGCTATGAATCCACTTGGGCCATTATAGTTGTCTATCCATCCCTGAAAATAAAGATGTATCGAAAATCAATTTCTTACACTAAACTATCAGAATGCCAAAATAAGTATCGTCCTGCTTATACCATGATTATAAGTATTGCTCCTACCCATATTAGTACAGTTTAGTTCAATTAGAATGTTTCAGAATCTTATGAAGAATAGTATGGAAATAGTCGGTTTATTTGAATATTTTAAGTGTAGTAAAACCTGTTTCTAATGATGTTGCAGAAACCTCGAAAAAATATTGTTATAAAAATTATTGCTGTAGATAGGAGCATCCACTATGTATGTGTAATTTTAATGCAGTTTGATTTCTTGTCATTTCATAAAGGTGGTTATTTGTATTTTGGAAAATTAATTTTTTCTAATTTCAAGGAGAAAACACGAGTTAAATTTTTACTAACAATAAAAGTGTGCATAAAAGAGGGAAAGAAAGCGTTCTATCAAGAAAAGATGACTGGAATCGTTACCTCGAGAAGACAATTTTATTGCTTTTTCAGAAATCATTGGTTCACTAATGGATAAATTTGCACTAAATTATTAATATGTGTTAGTGCAGCCTTGTCAGCATCTCCATATATGGCTTTTTTAAAATCGTTTTCGTTTTTTCTCCCCTTTACACACATATTTAATTTTTACAAAACAGTAACTTATCGACATAAATTCGATACTTTTGGCATTATCAGCTTACTTTAATCCTTGATCAATTTCGAAAATTTTTGTCTTCATGAAAATACGGATGTTTAGCACAACTCCATCGTAGATTCAAAGATTCGATTCATCATAAACGAACTTCAAAATGTTAACTCCGATTGGAGAGCTATACAGTTTTTATATTAAGATTTGATATATTAACATTCGGCAATGTCCATTCAGAAGCATTGTGCCAAGCATTGGAATTGGACACGCCACTCCGAGTTTGCATCTCATCCCCTAGTGGGATGAATTTTAAACTTCAAATTCCAGTTACACCAGTTTTTTTTTTATGCAGAGCCTATCATTTGAACTATATACTAATAGAATTACCAATTAATTTTTCATTTCTAAGGCTTTGCATGTTTTTCAGTAAAAAAAATGGAGTGAAGTCTGCTGAATAAGGTAGCTGATGCAAAAATCCGACTCGTACCGTTTCTGCTTCTTGAGAACAATGTGTTTCCACGTGGGAGAAAAATCAGTTTTGACCTTTAGAATATCGATTCTTCACAATATTTCCTTTGCAATGGATAGCAAAAATCGTGACGCAATTATTTCATACGCTTTGACGAAATGAATCGCTATTATAGTATCTATACGCACTATATTATATATAAAACGCTTATGTGGAAGCAAATTCAAACCGAATTGGCTAATTGTCATTTAACAATAGCTCTCGAATATATATATATATTTACATTTTTGACAGAAAATATAAAATAGCTATACTTTTGAAACTGAATAATGCGATAAAATGAGTTTAAGTTGAGCAGTTTCGATTATAAAAAGAAGTCTTAAAAACGAAAAATTAATTCGAATGAAAGCATGCAAGAAACATTAAGATCTACTCAGAATGAACCATATCTAGGTGCAAAGCATCTATACGTGCAGAGCGACATTTGCGAAGTATAAAATTGGGAGTACGACTCGTCTCACTGCTCCCCCCCCCAAGGTACATTTCTAAGAAAAAGTCAATTTAATCAGAAAATACACAAGACGTTGTTTTCGAAAATGTATGCACAGAAAATGTTGAAGGATTTACTAACGAGTGATTCCAACCAAATCAGTACAAATTCAAGTACCATTTCAGTTACGATTATTATTGATTATGATTTGTGGTTTTGGATATATCATTGATATTCCCGAATTTTGGTTTTATTTTACATATGCTTTTTATGAGGACTTTGCTAGACAGTATTTTAAGGAAAGCATGCACTTCAGTATGTATTTTCAGAAATTGACGAGCTTAAGCATTGTAATTTCAGTCTACAAAAAGTGAAATTGCCGACAGTATATCTGCCAGACGCCATTTCAGATTTACCATTTTTTTTTTCTTTTGACACATTAAGGCAAGGGGACGAATTAACGCAGAGAAACTTAATGAGGAACAAAAATTAATTTTTTATATCATTAAAGGTTATATATAACACGGAAGACACGAGTATTTGTTCTGGGTGGTCCCATGGGAACAAGGAAATTTTTTTTATTTACAATGCTTTGCTGTACATAATAAGTACGGGCTTCATGCAACTCCTATGGCTTCAATAGGTATTGCTGCTACTTAAGGTGGGGTGACTGCTCATTCGGGTTTTAAGGCACTGGTCCTTTTAAATGCAACTTCAAATTGCAATCTATAGCCAAACACACAAGAAACTAAGTTAATATGCCATACGTAATTAATAATTTGAGATTAAACTTCCTATGACACATGTTCATGCATTTATTGCTGTTGACAGACTTCTTCAAAGTTTTATTAATTTGTCTTTGTTCTTTGGTGATAAAGTAAATTTGATTGGTGGCTACTTCAGACAAGTTTTACCGGTTGTTTTGAAAAGTTCAACATCATTGATTGTAGACAGTCGTTTGAAAAAGTATAATATTTGGTCTAAATTTATAAAGCTCAATCTTACAAAAATATGAGAACCTTAGAAAATGAAAGAATTCTCAAACTGATTATTGAAGAATGGTGAAGGAAAGACCTCCGATACTGTAGTGCTTCCACTTGTTTCGTTGGATTTTTTACTGAAAAATAAGAATTATATGGCGATTTGGATTTAAACATGCTTTTGCCTCAAGAGTTAAAAGACCAAGCTGTTCTGTTAATAAGGGAACTTTATCAAGTTTGATAATCGCGTATTAGCATACTTGTCTTGGGAAACTGCTACTTATGAAGCTGTTGATATTGTTAGTGATATCCTAATGACAAGCTAACATTTTCAGGGAAATTTCAATTCTTTGACATTAACAGGTATGACATGTAAATTGAATTTAAATTTGGGATGCATTACAATGTTATTGCTAAATTTGGCTCCAACAAAAGGTTTAATCAAAGGAAAACTTAATTATAACTAGATTGCAACGTAACATTCTTAATGTAATTGTTCTAAAAATGGCGAGATTTATTTTATACTACTTATTTCATCTTTGAGTAATGACTTTCTAATTCAAACGAAAGCCGTTTCCAGTTCGTTTGGCTTGCAGTATGACAATAAAGCTCAGGGACAAACTCCTGCAAAAATTTTCTTGGTGTTGCAAACTCGTTTTTTGTCATGGATAGTTTTATGTAGGCTTCAAGAGTTAATCTTTTGATTCAGTATCTGTTGTCGCTCCAGGTAGAGAAATAATCAATTGAATGTAAAGAGAAGTTTTACGGGACGGATTAAAAATAAATATTTAAATCAATCTGTAAATGTTTTATAATTCTATATTTTTTATTCCTATTTAAATAATATAATTTGAAATTATTTTAATTTCATCTTAGTAAAAAAGCATTTCTGATTTCTAGCAGAAATGCATAACTACATGGCGAGCGAACGAAGCGAGTAGGAATCAGTGACCCCCAAAGAATCTCAACACGATTCTTCGAGGTTGGTGAGCAGAGCGAGCTGGGGACTAACACCCTAGTATCAATTTAAAGCAATCCAAGATTTTAAGCAGAAAAATAGGAATATAACTCATGTTTGTAAAACACTATTGTCTGGATGGTGGGCATTCGTCAGTAATCGATTATTCATAGATTTTTTTTTTGAACTGAAATTCTTTGGATGGTCATCTTTACAAAAATATTCAGTGTTCCAATTTTTTTTGTAACCATCCAATTATTTGAATTCGTGCTTTAAAAATCAATAGTCCTTGCAGTAATTAGTAGATCTATTATATACTTCCCTCTTCTGGCAAAAACTAGAATAACTTCAATTATTCTAACGTTTAATTCCTGCATGAAAGTAGAAGCGTTCCATAAATCTGATTTAACTATTTTTACTGAGGATTGATTACATATTAAATCGAAATTTACACTCGCATCACTTTACTCAACAAATTTTTCCGAACTTAATTTAATTGTTGTAAAGAGTTTTATTCATGCAAAGCTTCGGAGAATTTTGAATCCGAGGAAAGAGTGAAAAAAGCATTGACTTGCTTTTTGGACAAGTGAAATATCAAAACGAAAGTGGATCCAAAAATTGCTTTTCCACTGACAATTTGATTAAAGGTTGTTTGAAGATCGAGGATTCAATATCAAAATATGTTCATTGTTTAAAATATTCCCTGGATATTAATCATTGAATTAAACTTTTAAATGTCATTGTGAACAAAAACTGCTTATAACGAATTCATTTTACGTTCGATGTGAAAACAAATTTCTAGTCACTAATGAATGATCACGAAGCCGTTATTAATAACTCAGTTTGGCAGGCATATACGAGCAATGAAGAACTTGTATCAATCCGCTTCCCCTTTTTCCGCTTTCAGTTCAACGAAATACAATTAAAGTACAATAAGGGTTTTTAAAATAATTATGATGGACAAAACTGGGAGGTGGAGAGGAATTGAATGCACACGAGTAATTTAAAGAATCAATAAAGGAATAGCATTCTAGCATCCCCTTTCTAAAAAAAATTAGTTATTTTCCTTCGGATTAGACAAGATTATGAAGGAAAATATTTAAAGTTAAAATAAAAACTTAATTACCGGATATGGTTCTCGGACAGCCGCTGTGATAATCCCAGGGCGAACTATTATAATGGGAAGTTGATCGAAATATTCTTTCACAATCAATGTTTCGGCCAAAGCTTTCGAATATTGGTAATTTGAAGGCCGGTTTTTTCTATAAGAATTGCAGATCCATTCAATGCGATCATCATCCATATGCCTGTGAAGTAGAATTGATTTTTAAAGCAGACATTCGTAATCTGGATATCAAATTCTTTAGCTAAAAACTTACTCAAAATCCCGTATTACAGAGATGGGCAACTTCTCTCGACAGACGTCTTCGCTAATTATTGCATGATGACAGAAGCTATAGGCAGTTGATACGTGAACCAAAGCCTAGATATTTGAAGAGAATGACAATATTTAAAAATAACTAGCATTAATCTAGAAAAACTGAATGTCAAAATTAAATATGATCTGTAGAAGACATTTTCAGTTAAATTAATCCTACGATTACTTCAACAGCAAAACATTCAATTTAATTGTCTTCAACTGTTCATGCCTACTGCTAGGGGCCGAGATAGAGATTCTCAAGGACAAAAAATGCATGTATACGTTACATGCAACATTTTCCAAGGTGAAGTATGCTGTCAATTTTATGAAAAAATTCAGCTTATTATTATATCTTTTCTGGATCAGCAACAAAGAAAAGCTATAGGGTTCATTGAATTGATGTGCTAGAGTGAGTTGTGGGTATTTTAATTCTAGTCTAGACTGGAAGTAAATGTATCAACTATTGAAAAATATGCATAAGTTGAGAATTTATTACGTTTATATGTACGTTACGGAATAATTCAAGATCGCTTAACGGGATTTTATTACCTTTAAGCTATTTGGTTATGGTATGTTTTATCATATTTGGCTATGCTGTTTCAATAAGAGAATTTAGATCCAATTTTTAAGCCTTTACTGCTCTAAAAAGTCAGTTAGGCTGTGTTTGGCATGCAAAATCCTCTAAGTGGTAAATAAAATTAGTCTAATGAAAGTTTATATTGGAAATGCATCCAACTTACAATCCACATTGAAATGGGTAATGAAATTTCCGAGAGGAAATGAATTTCAAAAAGGCAATAGTAATTAACACTTTCCAGTGAATAAAAGGTTACTCATTTTACTGAAAAATATTTTACGAATTTTCTAAATTTAAAACCAAAAATTTAAAACTCCAATCACTGAATACGCTCTGTGCGATATGCATTTAGATTATATAATGCGGAAAATTTGATAATTTTTTTTATTACGCTGGAAGGCAAAAGTTTTTAAATTCTTGTGCTAAAGGTATGAGAATTATGATTAAACATTTTAACAAGTTACTAAAAAAGAATAGTTAAAATAATGATAGAGTAGATGCTATCTAATTTTTTTAGAGAAAAAATTGAGCATACTGAAGAAAAATATGATTGAGTAAAACTAGATATATAATCAGCGTAATTGACTAATTTTACAAAGATAGAAACAATCAAACAAAAAAAAAGGATGTAAATTCCAGAAGATTAGATGCACATGTCGGATCAGATCTATTTGGATATATATAAAGAGTGCACGTAAGTATTGTTCCCATTAACCAGCAGCCAAAAACTTCTAACTGCCAAAATATAGCTTCTTAGAAATAGTTTAATATTTATGTCATTACAACCAAGATGAATCGAAATTAGACTAACGAATTTAAACTGTAAGTCAATCCACCAGAAAGACATTGTTTAAAAGATAGAAATACTACTTTTTCTTCAAGAGAAACTGAAGCCTACGTTTTCAATGGCATTAATCCTTTCTAGTCATTAAAATTTTAAGATTAGGATTGGCTTAAGAATGTAGATTAGATAAATTAAATCCGATTTGGTTTATTAATTGGTTAATAAATAACAGACTTTTTTTGTGAAATAAGAAACTGAAACATCAAGTTTCTGCCTTATTAATTTTGTCAGAACTTATGCCAACCTACATAAATTCATACAAAAATTGATGAATTTGGTGACAAGCATTTCTAATGGTCCTAGAAAGTTGAAAAGCTGTTCCGAGACGAATTCACTACTAAATGCATTAAGTTTCAGACGATAATAGAAAAAGCACGCAGAATATCTCAAAAACAGAAGCAAAACTAGGGAGTTAAATGCTTTCAAAGGAGGACTGTGGAGCTTCGAAATTTTTTTTTCTCCTTTCGCCGAATAGATAGCTGTGACATCTTGATCTAACCTGTGTTGTAAGTAGCAATTATTTCAGGAAATCAATAAAGCAGGAATTTTTCGCATATGGAACCTTGGTGGAGATAATCGTGCTAAAGAGCATTCGAGATATGATCGATTTAGGACGATAGGGAATTCGTTTACCGAAATGCGTTGAAGGGACAAATTTGAACCATTACAAAGTATTTAATGCTATTGCCGGTTAGGAGCCATCACAAGGCATGGAATTATCCCACTGACGGTTAGAAATAAACTTGGAAAATGTACTCCAAATGATTTCTGTCATGCTTACTATTTGCAATAGAAAAGATCTTTCACTTAACAGGAAGCCTGAATGTAATGCAGTTGTAGCTGTTCAGTGATGAGTGAGAATTGTTGGACTAAAATTCCTCCCAAGGACTATGGACTATATGTTAAGTAATTATCAGTTTCTTAAAACTAAAAAAGTATTTGTCATTTACTTAGACATTTCGGAACTTTTGTCGAAGATATATAAACCAAATCTAACGTATGTAAATTAAAATCGTTCCAGTTTAATACAAATGGTTAAAAATTAGAATTGACAAATTAATACGCAGAACAAATAACATTTATTGAATTTCAAAATTGCTCGAAGTAGGTAGCAGCGTATTTACCTCGCACATAAGGGGATGTCGCATGTTTTACACATTGAAAAGATCTGTATAAAGTTACATTTAACACTGCTCGAGAATTGTATGTCTTCTCGTGGTGGCACCGACTTCTAAGTAACAACGGCGGGACATCCATTTTGGTGCGTTCAAAATTGAATTTGAATCTTGTACAAAGTGCGAATTAATACCTCCATAATAGAGGAATAATAAATCGATCTTATTAGAATTGTAATATTTAAGAATTTAATATGGCTGCTATGTTAAAGTAAAGAAAAAATTGGGGCAAATTTAGATATAGAATTCAATAAAGAAAATCGCTTTACTTTGTGCTGCCATCTAGTTTTAAAGAAACTAAATGCTACTTCTGTTTTTGTTTCAAAGATTGAAATTTTATTTAGCAAATTTTGAAATAAGTGTCCTTAATCTTCTCATCCTATAACGAACAACGTTGTCTTGAACCACTGGTAACAGTTTCAGATAGCTGTTCAATGGAAACTGAAGCGTGCCCCACTCCTTAAGCCGAGTGTAATGACAAGTATTTCCTTTGGACGTAAATTTATGACGGCCAGTCTTACTTTTAACTTTTTTTTTTACAGACGTGATGCATTGAATTACAAGGCCCTTAAAATATTCAGCTGAGAAATGTGTCCAGGGTAGTAGTAAGAAGTTGTTCAATTTATTTCAGTTTTGTTTGTTAGAATACATTCAAGTACAATATTCTTGTAAATCAAAATACTAAGGCTCCAAGTCAGTTGCGTATGTTGTCTATTTGATGATCCGATTTTGGCCCACGGAAAAAAATATGGAGTTAATCGCCATATTAATTATTAATAGTGCTACTCATATTGCAATTCCTTTAGAAAATGTGGTTTTGATATAAAAATATAAAATATTGAAAAAATATATAACTCAAATTTACTGGATTTCGCTACTTTTTTTGCATATGCATTCATGCTTATTTTCCCCTACATTTTGTCTGGCCTTTTTCGTTTGCATTCCGTTTATTTTTACCTTTTTTTTAGTACAAGAGAAAATGCTTTTGCGAAGAAGTCTACAGTAGTGGGAGGTAAAAAAGGGGGATCGCCATTGAGTGCAACATTAGGTATGAAACTTAGTATATAGTTTTGACACTAAAAGTTTTATTTCAGTTTTTCCAATTCTGTTCGGTATAGCAGTTGTACGTCGAATTTCCGATTCAGTCAGTTAATATCTAAAGGACACACTAGATTTCCTTCATTACTACAAACGAATACATTTGCTCGTTTGAATAATTCAAGTAAGAGTAATTAACTACATCACAGACAATACTTATAGCCCCGACAACAATCAGTCAGAATAAAAAAAAAAAAAATCAAGTATAGCATCAGGTGTTATTAAATTCAAGTAGCTTTCCTGCAATTAATAGGATTATCCAAATATGAACTACGATTCGATTTAATTTTTTATTACACATCTACATTTAGTCAAACACTTTAAAATTCTTTTAGTTGTCTTCGAGAAATTATGTCATGAAAATAAATTCTTTATTCTTTAGTTTAAGTGAAAATGACAAAGGCATTGTCATGGCTAACCACACTTGACCAAATTAGTAAGAATGAAGGGAAGTGGCATAAAATGAGCGATATTGCAAAAATAGATGATTAAATGAGCCTACTCAGGGACATAAAAAGGAATACCAATGAAACAAAAACATTTGCATTAGAAGGGAGGAAAATTATTAAATCGATAATACCAGATGTGGTATCCATAGTGGCTTTGATGGATACCATACCTTGCGTCTATTTTAACTTTTTAAAATCAAGCTATCCAAGACTAGCCCATTACGACGCATATATTTTGTTGCGAAAGAAAAAGTATTTGATTCTTCAATTCTTATGGCAATTCGCTATATAACTTTGATCCAGTGATTAAAATTTGGCTTTCAATCAATTTGCATATTGATGGGTGTTATTTATAGATTACAGAATACTGTAACATACAGAATAATGCATTATAAATATATAAGTATTCTTTTTAATACCGTATTAAAAACACTTAAAATTCGGGTTCGATCTTTAATTTTCGGGGCAAAAATTTGAACAATCCTTGGCTTTTGTTTATAAATAAATCAATGTTCATACCCATTTGAATTGTCAAACGGAATAAAATTTTTAAATAATGATCTAAATACTTTGCTCTCGAGACCGTTTTCGCGTGCATGAACCAGCAACTCGAGATGTTTTGTAGCGCTTTGAATTTCTTACCTCTAACTTAAGTATTATCCAGTAAATATTTTATAATGGCCGTTAAAATTCATATTTCATAAAGAGTAGATCGATAGATACCGTTTGAAAGATACAGTTCCTCAATAAATAGGCATGACATGGCGTTGCATCTTGACAGTGAGAATTGGTGTATTTTATGGTTTTTTTTAAATATATATAAAAAAGCGCAATGTTTCGGATTCCGATGGTTTGGTATCTCACTTTTAACTCGCATTAAAATTTTTGCTTCCTTTATAAGCAAATATAATATATAATAACTTCTCATAATAATTCCTTTTTCTCCGTCGTCTCTAAAAATTATAAATTTTATTTTGAGTAGTGAGATTATGCTATTCTAAAGGTCACCAAGTTTTTGAAAGATTTACTATAATTTCCTAGATATCGAAAGTTTACGGCTCATTTAACATTGAATGCGTTATTTTTCAAAATTTTACAACCCGAAATTTTCATGAGAATCTTGCAGAATTTTTGGGGAAGGGGGAGGGGTTTTATTTTAGGATGAGAAGGATTTAGGATGAAGTTTATTTTAGGATTTCAAAATATTGGTAAATGTAATGGGTAAATTGCGAGATATTCAATTCACCAAAATTAAGTAATTACTATGTCTATGAGCCATTTCTCTAAACACTCATTCTGTGAAAATCAGACAGTAAATGCTTACAAGTTAGAAGTGTCAATTTTTCCAAGTACTGTACCAAAATTTCCCATAACGTACTGACGACCCTGAATATAGGGCGAAACACTGGAAGGACTATTCAGAATATTGTGATATTATGCATGAAATGAGTTGTGCTTACATATTCCTTAATAGAACTTCAAATGAGCCCTCGAGATATCAAGTTTTTTCCATTGCAGACCAAACTTATTGCTTATTAACCTGTTAACCCGGTAATTATATTCCGTTCGTTTTACATTCAAATATTTCTTCATAATTAGTTAACATGTTAAACCCGAATGACGCAAGACAGGAAGGTAGCTTCCTTTTCAACACTATTCTGCAAGAATTATTGCTAATCTTACCGAACACCATGCGCGATAAGCCTTCCAATAATTAATATTTATGCCGGATGCATTTCCACGCTTATACATGCATTTACTTGTAAACTACGCGGATTAGGGATTAGTCTCATCCCATTTTAATGCCGTTATTTATGCTCTTTCACTCGTAGTTTTAAAATTTTAATCACCATTATTTTTTTTATGAATAGGTGCCCCTCTTCACTGACTAGATATGTTCTGCTAGTGTAAACGGTCATAAAGTGAAATAAGGTTTTAGAATCAAGTAGTTAACTATTCGATAACAATTTCGCCTTTGCTGAAAAAATTGCAAAACTTGAGTCAAGTAGCACGGGTTTGACGTTTCCTACATATCAAAATTAAACCGTGTATTATGTATATAGAGTTGCATCATTGTATATTGTATTGTAAGACTGAAATATACTTTATTATTAAATATTTGAATGACTCGCATTTAAAAATAAGCTTTAAGTAAACTTGAGTCAAACTCGTCGAAAAAAAAAAAAAAAAGAAAGTTTTATTTAGAAAATTAACAAATATTCAATTCCCTATTATTGAGAGAGTGCCCTCGCAATAGTAGGGAAATATTTGGAATGGAAGTTCTCTTAATATGGGTAAACTTGAGTAAATCATCTATCGAAAGACCTTGCAGTAGGTCATTAACAGCCAATAAATTATCTTGCCAATTTGAGAAAAATAATCCGAGTTTCTTTACTTGAAGGGGAAGAAAATTTTTTTATTTTTCTTACCTCAAGGTTCTTTATGCTTAGACATAGTTTTGCAACACGATCCACACCGACGACATTAATCATCATTGTAGTCCTGAAAAAAAATCTGAGGTTTTAAAGCAATTTCAATAAGTTATGTTTTAAAATAGAATTGTCCAATATCTTTCCCACTGCAGCATCCAAAAATTTGAAGGGCGATTATTTGAATATTTCATAATTTTACTATAATTTTTAAGATGGGTTCAAACTTCGAGTTTCATATTATATTAAAACTTTATTATAAATGTTTTAATCTTTAAGTTCAATATTTTTTAGCATATTGGAGGCCTTTGATCGTAAAGGTAAAGGAAAAAAAATTAAAATTTAGAAAAGCAGGGCTGCACACCGATGATCAATCGAGTTGAGCATTTTCAAAATAAAATTTTTTGAATTGAACCTCTTTTCAAAGTGCACAGTAGTTATAGCAATTGCTTATTTACAAAAATGAATGACCAAGATAAAGCAAATGACAGTTTTTCGTCTACCTGTTAATATCTTTTCCCTACAGAAATCACTATTTTATGAGTATTTACCACTTGAGCTCTCGGAATTTTTTTTCATGTCTTATCCGAGATGGATTCTTGAATTATTTGCGATTTATAAGTTGAATCAACCGTATCATAAGCTGATAAGACCACTGCGTTCTGAATCAGCTTGTAAAATATGAATACGTGACTAATTTTCCCCCTTTTAGTTATCTTATAAATATATTAATGGAAATTGTTTATAAAAAATTACCAGTAGTCTTTTATGAACATACAAGATATTGTAGGGAAACTTTCGTTTCTGAGTAGAGAGCTTGATAAACTGAACACTGAATCAACAGTCAAACGAGTAACGAAATATTTCAGCTGCCGAGAAAAAAATTGCATATTTCTCGTTTATTTCAATATTAATTTAAAAATAGTATTGAATTAGTTTAAGATATATTAATATTTACCCAAGGTCGAGGAACATCAAAAATATTTGGACAGCTGACTACTTTTAAAGACAGATTGCCCACATTAATAAACAGAAAAAAAGGAAACCAAAATAGAAAAAATGAATCTAGCCTTTATCAAGAGTCGCCTTAAGGTACAAATTCAAACCATATCCACTAAAGAAAAATTTTGGTTTGAATCCTTGCCTGTAGGAGTCTACATAAAGGTCAGTTTTTCTTGATTTAATTCCGATTTAATTCCTTTTTATTTAAGTACAATAATCTTCAGTCGAATGTTCAACTTTAGATAATTGTATGTTTTAAAAATAGATTTGCTCACTAATAATATCAACGCGTAATATTTTTTCTAAAAAAATATCAGTTTCATAAATTTAATTATAGTTTAAATTGCATTTGAATATTCTTAATTACTTAAGGCACAAAAAGAAAACTGTTTCGCGCAAATTTGTAAATAAAAGATTGAGAACCGATTAACTCTAAAACATTGTTATTTATTAAAATATTTTTTAATAAATAACATATTCCTCGTATTTTACGCTGCCTACATTTAAAAATGCCTAAATTAGAATATTTTATTGCATGCCCTTTTCAGTCGTATCACCTCCCTCCCATCCTTTTCTTTAGCCAATTATTTTTACTGCACTGTGATAACGAATTACTTTAGCAAGTTACTGTCCAGACAAGATTGGATCAAGAATTTCAAGACAAATATCTACATCTGACAATTTCAATAATTCAATTTTTCTGACAATTGAATAAATTTGCACTTCTGAAATCAATATTTAAATTTGTGATTTCTTCCACCAAATTTAAAGGTAAGCATCTCTCTTCAAAATTTATTGGTAGGAAGGGAAAAGCGTGTTCATAGATGAATGCAAGACAAGTATTTTATTCGACACTTTCGCTTCGGAAGCTGTATAGAAATGTGGATTTACTTTCATGCAATTGCCCACCTTTTTTAATGAAGCTTTCTAATTGGAAATATTGAGCCTGTAAGTGCAATGTTGAGGTAAAAAAAAAAAAGCAAGTTTATGGTAAACTCTTCAGTACTGACGTTAAATATTGGAGTTGTTCAATTATTTAAATACTCGCTTCATTCACGCAAGGTCATTGAAAATAAAATTTCAATTCAAAATCAGAATTTACAAATGTTTCTTCAAATAAAAACATTCAGATTTACAAAGATGATCCTAGTCGGATAGTTTTAATTCCAAATTTTACTTCTGATCTTGTGTAGTATTAAGCATGGAAAACCCAGTGGTTATATGGGCCGTATAAACATAAAATAAAAATTTTGAGCACGAATAGAATTGTAGCTTCATAAATCCAGTTATAAGTATACAGTAGGTTAAAAGAATCTGAAAACAGACTTTCCAGTCTTCAAAAGAAATTCATCTTGGGTGAATTTGGATGCATGTTTAAGATTCTTCTAGGTGTAACAAGTTTTCAAGAATAGAAATTGAATGAATTACTTCAAACCTAAATTACAAATAATTAGCAACTTAAGCATTTCCAACTTAATCTTAAGTTTTGAATAAATTCATTTATCTCTTACCTTCAAACGATTTGGGTACTTATCTAGTGATATGAGAAGCTAAAAATTCAAAATTAGTATACAATCGGTGGATAAGGTTACCGCAGAGATGCAATATAGTTAAAAATTTGTAATTGTGGTGAAAACCGGTATTCAGTAAATATTAATAAGTAAACCACTTTTTTCAAATTTGTGTAACAGTTAATCGAAAAGTAAATTTTGATTGTATAGCTACAAATTTAAAGTTTGTTTCAAGATTTTTGATCATGATTCTTAAAGCTATTCAGTTTTAACGAAAGGCACTTGAATTTGGATTGGTGATAAAACAGTTTTTAATACCGATGGCGATACAAAGATACTAGTTAACACTATGCAGTCCGGTGACACCACAGTGGGGTCGTACGTAAAATATCGCTGAACGATGAGACTAGTAAAACTTGACAATTTTTAATTTCCCGATAACCTTAAAAACTGCCGGCGACAAGCGAAATAATCTTAATTGGTGCTGTGCGCGACAAGCGGAGAAAATTGTACGAGACAGGTAAAATACTGACAGGTCAATACTGATAAAATATACAGAAAAATTCCAAATAACAGTCGTCCTTTTTCCCCGTTCAGAACGGATGTTCAGTATCAAGCTCTGTTTCGATATTCAAGACAACAGTATAACAAGTCGTATAATAAACTAGTTTTTAAATTTACACATCTTAAAATTTATACATGACATTTGAGGCGACTACTTTTACTGCAATTTGAGACGATTTAAAAAAAATTGGAAATGATACGCTTTCTAGCTGCATTCATATCCTATATTTTAACATGTTTGTCTAGATTTGGGTTTTAGTAAACGTTCAGTAACATCTTGAATAGTGAACACTATCTACAGTAATGCAAGAATGCAGTTTGTGTAACGCATGTATAAGAATTGCTCTATTATAAGACAATGGAAACTTTTGTATTAGTTTAGAAATTTCAATAAATAGAAATTTCTCGAAAATCAAACTTCTGTTCCGAAATTAACCGAAATAGGGGTATTTAATCCCCCTATCATAGAATCTGAAGGTAAAGCAAAATCATGCAAAAGTATTATTTATGCGATATCTATTCGCGGAAATTATTTTTGTTCTCTTCATTGATCTTCTTTTAAACAATCTTCGGAATTAGTCAAATGCAAACATTTAAAATTTTCAAACTGATCTTGCGAGTTACTCATATCAGTTCAGGCAACTTGCAAGATACAAAAAGACATTTTAAAGTAATTTATATCATTGGATTTTCTATGCTGTCAAAAACAAGATTAACTATTCACACTTCGTAAAATGAACTCTTGTACTATCATCTTTATTTGATGCCAAACGGTAAACTTTGATTGTCCATTAGAAAATGTCGAGTCTTATTTAAGTTCAATTTTAAGCTTATGGATTTATAGAGAACATGGGAAACGTGTATGTTCGATATTTTTGCATTATATATTTTGCAGTACAAAAATCAAAATGCATGCCCATTAATAAAATCCAATTTAAATACTGCAGTTAAATTTTATTCATTCCTATTCGATACTTTTCGATCAACAGATCTAAATCATAATGACTTAAAAACAAAGTTCAAAACTCAGACTGCTGCCAACGCGTCTTCAATTAAATATTTGAGAGAAGTATTGATTTTCTAACTTTTAGGAAGTGACACCAAATTCTGTTGATGTCCTTTTATATATTGATATTTTCAATACCCGAGGAGAATTATATAAAAAGGACGATTTGGGCTCTTCGCGATTATTAGCATATTCAGAACAATGCGTTGAGATTTACATAAAAAGGACGATTTGGGCTCTTCGCGATTATTAGCATATTCAGAACAATGCGTTGAGATTTACAATTTTTTCAATGCGCTAGATTAGCTGTTGAATCTATTATAATCCTCTGAGGAGAATGCGAATTTAATAAGCTAGCGTGTAACAATTCTTTTGTTTGGGATTCTTAAAAGGAACTTAAATGCATTTGGTAATAAAAATAAGAACAACCTTGGACTACTGACATTTAACGCAATGATATGGAAGACAGTTGTGACACCGAAGATTTTTAAAAAACACTTCCCTGTTGTACGAATGGATGAATTTCATCATTGCTAATAATGCTTCCTACACTCTGCTTTTATTATGAAATAGGCGGAATATAATTTAAAGCTCATTGGTAAGACAAAGTTCGTTTCAAAAAGAACTTTCGAGATTTTGCAAAATGTCTTTAAGAAAATATTCAACTTAAAATGTAAATATATTAATAAATTGGATGAACAATAAAATGGTTTTGTACAATTGTTCATTTCATTCCATTACGTTTTTCAAAATTTGCCACCCATTTTCCCAATGCAAAGTAAGCTATTTAACCCTTTCTGATAAAGGTGTTAAAAATACCTTTTCAAATTTTGACAATTTTTCGCTGATAAATTTCCCGTAAAAAGTAAAATTAACGGTACCATTTTCTGCTAACCCCTCTTTAATCTTAAAATTCCTACACCGAAGCTTATTTTCACAGTGACTTTCAATACCATAAGAATTTGATAACAGTGTAGTATAAAATCATTTTTCCGTAAATAACTATTTTAATTCTAATTAGAAAATCCCGCTTAAGAAACTGAAAAAGAAATACAGCTTTTATATTCGGTTGTTACCAATGTTGCATTTTATAGTAAATCACTGCTGTAGTAAGTCAAGAATAGTTGCATAATGCAACTTACTCCATTATTGGTCTTTATTTGAATATAACACGCTGCAAAATATACATTGGCTAAAAATTGGAAATATTTGAACTGCAGACAGACAGGTGTTTTATAATACCGTTGTCAGCCTATTGTAACATGAACAATCGCCATAATTTCAAAAATAGAGATATTGCAAAAATATGGACATTTGCGATTATGAATTTTAAAATGAAAGGTATAAATTTTCGAAAAAAGGCCATGAAATCCAGGGCGATTATGAGTGAAATATATTACTCGATTTATCTGCAGTTAACTGATAAAAATTGACATCCCCCTTTTTCCACAATTATTTACATTCAAATATAGAAGTCAAAAGAAATGTTAAAATCTTTATAAACAATGTTAAATAGGATTCCATTAACTTCTCTAGCCAGTAGATATTATATTCAGCAGTTGGTAATTAGCTTTTAAAATTTCGTACAATACAAATTACACATATTGCTCTTAAATTCAAAATGTTAATTTTTTTTGGATGTTTTCATTACAAAAAATGGCCAAAGTGCTCGAATACCTGCTTTTTATAGTTATTTTTCATTGTTACTTGGAAGGGTACACACCAGTATAAAAGTTCTTTAGCAAAATGCAGAAAATTGTAATACTCAGGATACTTAATAAAACGTGTCATTCCATATTGACGTTATATTATGCTCCAAATGCAAGAAATAAGATTTTAGGTGGGTCAAGTTTAGCCGAAAGGAAACTCAATATTACCTTGGTTTGTCTTCAAATCTTACACTTGCAGCACAATGAAATACGAACGACACATCCTCCGTCACTCTTCTAAGATCTTGGTTTTTCAAACCCAAATTGCAGACCGTCACATCTCCTGCTACGAAGTGAAGCTTACAAAATGAAGTTGGAGCTTCTTTCTTGAGTCTATCAAAAACCTAAAGCATTTTAAAAGCATTTAAACTTAAACAATGGCATTTGAAAGCATGAGAAAATCTTACATTTTCTAAAAGTATAAATATTTTATAAACTGATGATTTTCCTTTAAAATATTTTAGTAATAATTCATCTGAGCTCATTTTACAACTGCAGTCAAATCTTTTATGTATATTATTTTAAATAAAGTTCTGCTCCTTTACACCATAATGAAGTAAAATTAGCTTTCAAAACCGAGCGTAGTTTCAAAACCAGGTATGGATGAAACAAAATTCAATGTAAGTTTGAATCAAATATTTCCTCATATTCAAAATTATATATCAACTCCTTAGCCACAAGTCAAAGTAAGCATTTTAAAGCTACATGCTTAGCTTCAAAAATTTCTAGTTTGCTTTTGCCCCCATGGTCAGATGAAATTTTGCACCACCTAGTAGAAGGATATTTGATTCAATATAGATTTAACATGTATTGTGCCCAGACGTTACGGGTTTTCGACTCGTGTTTTGTGCAACTTACGGAGTTGCTTCGTTTTGATAAGAACTTCTCGAATAAAAATAGTTTCTTAAATTTTCAGTAGCTTCTATCGTTTGACAGACCATGTTCTTTGTTGCCAATTTGAAATTTTCTACTCTGTCTATTTATTAATGGCAAGACTTCAAAATAAATTATGCCTTTATTCAAGTCCTACAAATTTAGAAGACGATACCTATAGGTACCGATAAAGACATTTAATACTTTCGCTGCAATGAATCATGACTGCGATTCGGGCACTAATAAGATGCGTATCTCTTTGCTACCTCATTCGTAGTAGAGAAGCTAATATCTAGGTATGTGTGAAGCACAGGTGATTCACATGAACAGTAGAATAAATAAGGATATAAACTAAACACAGACATGTTCTACCCATATCAAATTCTACACTGAATGAGAGCATTTGCTATCTGAATATGGATATGAAACTCAACGTGTTAAAGATAACTAGACTAATTTTTAGCATAGTCATCACCCTGAAGTATGTACTCAGAAAACTGACATATATACATTACTAAAGATGCAAAAAATTTAGGAGGCAATAAATTTTTCCAGGTTTTCCTTGCGGTTATTCATATAATTGGATTATAGAAAATTGTAGGCCGGGATAGCCTGGTTGGTAAAGGGTTGGATTCTCGCTCCTTAGATTGCGAGTTCGAATCCCGTCGGCCGAAGATTCCCCGCATGCTTGGTGGCTGACGCAGGTATAAATCTGTCTTGGTCACAAAGTCCTCCATGTCGAGAGTAACACCACTGGGGGTACTGGATCAGGGGTGATCGTTCTCTGATTCAGGTCTAAATTACGATCTGTGGATGAGTGAATGAAATGCGTAAATGAAGTCCGCCCCGTAAAAAGGGTTGTGACGTGTGTGTAGCCAAGACGTTCTCTTGGCCCTAGATGACGCTACTATAAAAATAAAAGACGCGCCCCCACCGGCTTAAAATCTCGGTCTTCCTAACAGTGGGCTTGTCCAATGACAAGTGCCATAAGAAACATAGATAATTACTGCGGCTAAGTCTAAGTTCCGTCAGATGTAGAAATTTTAATCTAAATACACAGTTCTCAAATGTTAAAATAACGGAATGTAATAATTTAGAAGTAGTTAACTGAATAACTCGATTCCTCTCCACATAAATTGGGTTTTCCAGGAATTGCCTTTCTTGTAACTAGCTTTTTTTTTTAAAGCATGCTACAGAAAAAATCTAGTTATAACAAAATTAACACAAAATTGCTAAAAGTTAAATAGAATGCATTAAGTATTTCATGCGTAATGTACCAGAGAATCTAAAAAGTTTTGGACTGTTAGATTTAAATAAAGTTTTAATGCTAAAAAATCGGTTTTAAAAAGAAAACTTTAGAATTAAATTCTAAACAATAACACTAAAGGACATGCTAAAAACAAAGCTCATAAACATTCGAATTTTTTTGAAATTTATATAATAAGAATTGGCAAATGAGAAACGCGTTCTCAATGAAGTTGTTGACTCAATGTTCTGGCTGGGGTAGCAATATTATTCAGCTTAGTATGTCGCAGCTATCAGTTGTATTATATGTATTATAGACTGATTATAGTAAAGCATAACATGATCACGTCGGGATTTCAAACTAGAAAGGCGAAATACATCACATAAGTTAGATATTTGTTAATAAAATTTTTTTAAATTAGTAGCTTTCTTTATATTATATATATATAAAAAAAATATATATATATATATAAAAATATGGAGAAAAGGATATAGATCATGTTTCTAAAAAATAAACTTTTAAATTGTAAATATATCTCTTGTGCGAATAATTTATTTACTTTCCTATTTTATCACATATTAAATCCAATTGAAATTTTTCTCTCATTGCGATTAATATTAAATTGCAATTTCTTTCAATTTTCACACAACCATTTCTGACGCGTTAGAGTCCAAAATTGAAGAACTGTATGCATCAAACTGCATTCGATTAACAACTGGACACATTTTAGGAATTCCTTTAAGTGTCCTTTCCGATATCGACATGAACAGTTGGGGAAAAAGAACTGGTACAGGTTTGTCTTCACGCGTCGGAAAGGAAAGGTTGTAAATACTGCAATCAATTCATTCTCCCGTTATTTCCATAAGATATAGTTCATCAATACAGATAACATTTCAGTCATTGACCTTCCTTCTGCACGATTGGAACTGAAGCACATATCAATGAAGCCGGTATGTGGCTAGCCCTCTCTTGAGCATTTTCTCAAAATAGGATGTACAATTCATCTTGTATCTATTGTAAGGTAAGCAAGTTCTTGGAATAGTTGTTTGTGTAACATAAAATCCCACTTATTTGAGCTAAGAAAAAGGGAAATTTCATGTTTTTCCTCCGATTTATTTAATAGTTTAATTTAGAATGAGTAAATACTTGTATTGTGACATTTTTTAGAGAGTAGCTTTGAAAAAAGAAAATTGTCATAGGTTGTATTTAATAAATCCATTTAATTCTTTATTTTCATTCATACATGGTGTATCAGTCGCACCGTGTATGAAAACCATAATGAAAGAAATCTTCATAAGCTACGGAAACACTTTTTTTGTAAGCACAAATGTAGATTATCTAAGTTATCATTTGCATTCAGTAACTTATACGAAATACTTTATATGAATAATGCATTTCTCAATCTTGCAAAAAATTGTCTCAACAGTATGAGGAAAAGTAAGCTCGGACTTTTGAAGGAACGAAAATTTCTCAAACAAGCGGACTAATTCCGTTGCTCCCTTCTCATTAAATCCTCTCTTCTAATACAAAATTATTTTTTTAAAAAATCCGACCTAATAATATTGCTGCAGTTAAGGATAACTTGTGTTTGCAAACACGGAAGATGAATCAACTTCAGTTAAGAGAATCGAGAGCAGCACTGCATTACGCATTCTTTTTTGTTGTCCTTGACACAGACGAAGAAGCCACTTTCGGCATGTGTGTAAAAACCGGCTCTGTAAAGTTTTTCGAGGACGAACCGATTTGTAAACATAACAGTATGTAACAATATTTTGAAGAAAGCAGAAGATGCATCGACATGCAATAGAAATCAAACTTAGGAAAAAAATTAAGCATTAGTAATTAATCTGAAACATGTTTTAAAGACTTTAAATACTTGGATAAAAGGTTATTTCCTTCAGATCCCCCATAGATATGTAATCGGTATTTAATCGCATGTAAGTGGAGAAATAGATATCCAAAATTCGGAGAAGTTTAGATGCTCGAACACTGATGAAATTTCTGATCAATTATTTTCTCGTATGAAAGATCTTGTTGGATCCAGAAAAATTAATATTCTTGTTCTGACAGTTTTGAAAGTATTCACTGAAAACGCCCTCAAATGAAACCTTTCTTAGCAGGCCTTTGGTTGGAAAGACTTATCCTTCGGAATTTGTATAACAATACATATAAAAGAAGCATATTCCTCGAACTAGGAGATGCTGAAGAAAAGATACCAAGTTCAAAATATTTAACTTCACCATTGTCCTTTCTTATGCTATGTTTTAGAAATAAAATGACGTTTCTAGAAAAATTGAAGTCCCACTTGACAGGCTTAGTTTAGAAAATCCAACGAAACTGAATTTCGAATTCAAAGAGAAGCGAATCGATGCTTATTCACTTCATTATCCCAGCCAGTTCAAATCTGGAATGCATTGCGTATCGAACGATATCTATCATCGCGTTAAAATTCGTTTCTATGCTTTACATTTTAGATATTTACGTTTAGTTTTTAGTTTTAACTGTGCCCCTTATTTTTTTAATAAAGAGACTAAAGTGTATTGGCATTTATAATTTAACATTAAAAATTTTAATAAAGAAAATGTATAAACATGTATTCCTGTATGTTGGAAAGCTTAAGAAAAGAACGATGTAATATAGGTTTCGCTTTTAATCACTTCGAATTATTTAATAAAAATCCTTCCGTGTTACAATTTTGCACATTTCCCTATAATTTATCCGGACTTTGAGAAAAGCAGCTTAAGATGTTATTCAGGAACGTATCGATTCATTGCACTGCTGTATATCGTAGCTTCTGTTTAACTAAAATTTATGCTTAGCTCACGATAGTCCAGTATTCATGAAACTGATTTTCATGAATTTGATATTTCATACTCAAAATTTGAGAATCATTCTATCAAGACGTATATTGGTATGATAAAGTATTTAAAAATTTCCAATTTGAATGAAACCTGTTTAAATACAGCCATTTAAAATTTGTCATAATACAGCTTGCATATTGATACTAGCGATAATTGCATATTCAGTGTTATTTGCTGTCAGATTACTGTATAAATTGCACAAGCAAATGAGAGGCGATTTAAAATGAATTCATTTACACGGGTGCATAAAAAACTTCGTATTTAAGCTATTTTATTCATTTTCTTCGCATTTAGTAAAATTTCACTAAATTTTCAATATTTTATTTTACAAAAATTCAGGACAAAAAATAAAATATTCTCATTCTATAGGACAGATTCATTCAGATCAATAACATTAATATTTATTCGAACTTTATTTCTAGGCTTTTGGAACAAATGAACTTTAGTCAAATAATGAGTATTTCTTTTTACATTGAGTTTTTATTCTTTGACGCAATAATGTTCCATCAATTTAATATCTATAAGGAAATTTCAGTAACTAATTATAATAAGATTTCATACAAAAACAAATTATTCATTCACTTAGTATGACATTATTTCGCATAATTATATTACCCTAAGCATTAAAAAGGCAGTTTCTTTAAACTGAAAAATAAATTTTAAAAACAAATTAATGAAATGTCCATTTTTTCTGCATGGTGAAAATTTCAATATTAGAACATCTATTGGTATATCTATACAGATTTTAAAAGATGAAACTATCAATGCGAATGAAAAGAAAGAAAAATACGACTGGAATGGAAACTTAAAATGTTCACTCGTTAGTAAAATAAAGGAGCTCGTGTAGTTACTTGATATTTTTTGTTTGTTACCCAGAATAACAAGCTTAGAGATGCAAGCCTTTTCAAAATCTCTCAAAAATTCGACCTTTTACCTGAAAAGGCGGCTTTTTAAATTCTATCAGCGATCGAAAATATTTGTCTCGGAAAAACAAAGGATTTTTAATCGAAATTTCCACAATTTACCAAGAGAACTAACTATGAATATGGAAAAATATACAATTAGACACTTATTTGTACTTAATTTTATACCTTATTCAGTTTCTCGAAGAGGAATTTTAAATTGTACATCCTCCGTAACGAAAATTAGTTTGAAAAAAAATGCCGTTTATTGGGTTGTCAGGAAAGACTGGCTTCATTTTTGGAGTAAATTGAAAATTTTTGCACTAAATTTCTTCTATAATATGTACACCACTTTACAATTATTTTTTGGGTATTTTCATTATCCCCTTTCATATAACGACCTTTGCATATCTAAAAACAGCTTGCAGTTCTGCAAATGATTGAAACCATTAATCTTTGTCCAATTGTTCAATCAAAAAGTGGAACAGATTGTAGTCCGAAAGTTCAGAGCGACAGCTTAATGGGGAGTGAGGAAATATTCCAGCCAAACTCCAAAATTTTCATCATATGATCAAAAAGTCATGTGGTCTAGCGTTATCCTAGTGAAATCCCACCCTTTAAGGTTGGTCAACTCTGGACTAGGCAGTAGTACCCTTCTAGTTGTTCATTTGGCTATTATATTTATCCAATTGTTTGACGAGGTGGCAAGCGGCTCGTAACAGGCCTCACCCTTTCAATTCTGTTCCCTTTCCTTAGCACCAAAGTTTAAATCTCAGAAAAATATATGCCATTTCGAGGTTGAGGCAGGCTTATGCCATCTTCATTCAACAAAATAGACGATCCGTTTTTCCAATTCTTATATTCTTCAAAAACGAATAATTTTCATGATACTTAAGCAATAAATTCGCGAGATTAGTTAATTTCTTTAGGTTGTCTGTGACACAAGAGCAAATATGTAGGTTATTGTTTACTACGGAAAGCAAGCTTTTATTTTTCTACACCATCAGGATGCACAGAACAAGGGGAACGGAACTAGGATAAGGGGAACTGAAATTTTCAGAATATCTTAAAAGTGGGATTTCTTTGAAAAGAAAATTGTCAATTGTACGCGGAGATATTTGCACATGGTTTGTATTTAGTCTGATAAAACTGTACTGTCATTAAAATATACTGGATTTTCCAGCTTCCTGCAAACGGAACAGAATAGATGTCTAGAATGAGATTGCATAATATATAGCTAGAGCAAACATTTAATTGTATATTTGCCTTAAAAGGGGCTATTTTGAAGTAGATTTCTGAAAACACTTTGTAAATTACATTGTTTTCCTCAAAAGTCGGCAATTAAACATTTGACAAATTTATAAAAATAATTTGTCAAAATAATTAAACGGTAACTAAGAGGATTCATGGAATCTATTGGTTTTAAGAACATGAATGATCGTAATTAAAAGAATTATTCATTTCAGATTTACTTGAAAAGATGTCACGAATATTTGAGAATTCAAATGAAGAATCTTTGGATAGCTAATATCAGGAATGATTGAATATTTTTTCAACTAGCAATAAACAGGACAGGAATTCTTGAAAAGTAATGTTACTATTGTAAGGTATATCGAAATGAAATAAAGTTCAATTTTGTTCCTCAGATTTCCAATTAAAATTCAAAACATTCGTTTAATTTTGATTGATATTTGTCAATGAAAAAGCTTTGAAGTCTACTGCTTCTGCAATTCCTCTTAAAGAAATAATTCCTCTCAAAGATATAAGATAAATTTGACTACTTGAATGCATAATAGTGATGGAATAATGTGAAGAAACACTATAATACCTTTTTATCACAGTTAAAGATCAGGAAATGAAAATATTATGCAAGAAACAAGTCTGACGATATTCTTTGGCTACGCCGTTGAATGCATCTCATCTCCATTGTGTACTTTTATATAGAAATTTTCAGCTGTGGTATATCTGCGATAGATAACCTCGTTTTACAATTCCTTTTGTGCTTATTGTCATTACGGTTTGATTTATTCCCTTTTGTAGAGGATGGAGGATTTAGCATGGATGATTTGAATAGCTATATCATTGATTCATTGGCAAAATTCTTTTCGATCATATCGATTCCGATTCCGAAAAGAGAAGCTAATTTGTCCTAATTTATAGATGTAAAGTTATATCCGAGTGTGATTGGTAAAGATTGTGATGATTGCATCAGTTATCAATATTTGGAATGCAATGCATTTATATGCAGATTTAAAAATGGTTATGACTTCAGAAAGTTATATTTCACAATATAGAATTTTCGGGGTAAATCATCTTGAACAATTAGTTATTCAGTTGTGTTTTTTTAAATATGCACTTTGTAATTAAGTAATTTTTAATTATTGTAACAAAGCATGGATTTGATTTTCAAAATGATAAATAATCGTAATAAAAACTTTAGAAAGTCACTTCGAAATACTTGAATGCAAGGATCTGATTCCTTAACTTCATTATCTACAAATTATTTTTGTGCATCTAGATTTAGATAATACATTTTTTTCACATTTTTCCGATGTATTGGGTCTTTGAAGTGATTAACGCTTTTTGGTCTTTCAAGAAATGTCATTAAATAAGTTTAATAACTAAAGTCGGTTCACATTTCGAAATTCAATTAGTTGCAACAGTAGACCGCTGAAGGTCAACTCGGAACATTTACGTTTGATTGCAATTTCATTACTTGGCTTTCTCCGATAGATATGGAAAGCGTTATTTTCCCTAGTTGTTTCATCATTTAGGCACTCCTTTGCCTAATATGAAAGATGGAGTACAGGTTCAATTCGTGGATATTATCAGCTGGCTATTGCACAATTCTGATTCACGACTACGGTTGCATGTAGAACGTTTACAAATCTGAGTATTGGCATTCAGTTGATATAAATATTGAAAAAATTCAATTAAGCAATTTGATTGTCGAGAAAAAGGAACCACACAACTGATAAGTTGCACATTTCCGCATTCAGGCAAGTAAAGAAAACGAGAACCGTTTTTTCTGAGATATTTCAAAAGCAGACTTAGGTGGGGGGGGGAGCGTGATCAGACTTATATTGGATTCGAATGAGAGACGTTCAAAGGCGAAACAGTTAAAGAGGAACTAGGATTATGGAGGAAAGTGCAGAATATTTTTTAAATATGATCAACATTTAGCTTTTATACATTAAAAAATTAAAATATGTACCGGAAAGAATATATCAGAATGGATATTTCCACCTTGCTATTTCTATTTTAATAGAAATTTTTCTAAAATTGTTTAAAATGGTGAATTTGAAGTTGTGTTTTAATATTTAAAAATACTTTGAGAGGTCCGAAAAATATTCCTTTGGCAGAAAACTATTCCTTCTACCGATTGGAGTTTATTTCAATTAAAAAAATACAATGACAAACGAGCAAAACATGTTTCTCCATCGGATAGCATTACGTTCCAAAATTTTTGGCATGTTTGAACCTTTATTGTTGGCACCCTTACATTCAAACGATATCGAATGTACGAAATAGTTGCCAGGCAGCAAGACCTGCAACAGAAAACTAAGCGAACCACATTAACAGAATTTCAATAGAGCCGATTCCGGAGTGGAAATATGGCAGTAGACTTAAGTTTCAATAACGAACAAAGATTACAGACTTCGTTTGGTACAGTAGTTTTTCTGGGCCCAGTTCATCAGGGTCTCCATTTGCCGAGAAAGTTCCATTTCGAACTATATTTGAATTGTGCATAATTAAAAGGCAAACATCAATTTAAGCCAAGTGGCGTTTATTAGTTGTCATGGCAAAATTGAAGAGAAGAACCTATGTATATTTTTAAAAGGCATTTACAAAATTTATTGTCATTATCAATACCAAAGAGAAGAATAGTTGCAAAAATTACGTATCACAGGAACATTATTCCGAAACTAAGAAATCGACCAGCCATATTCTCAAATTCACCATCGTAATACCAAAGGAAATAGGAAATAAAAACTGAAGTGCGATTCATTAGGATATCTAGCAAAACTTACCAAGAAGCTTCGATGGACATTTGTAATAGACTTTATACGACGCCAGAATGGTCAACATCCTTAGATTGAGATGCTCGACTGATTAGGTATTTACTAAATTTAGTGTTAAAAATGCAATAGCTTAGCTTTTCTGTCTTATGAACATCGTTCACTCAAAAGCAAACCGTTAGTGCATAGGGTCAAGCATGGCATTTTTCTGTTCCGCTATCGTGGAATCTAAGGAATAGCTGCCTAGTGGAGCTATACCATATATAGTCACGTCTATTTTTTAATACTTCAGGGACTGTTCGTAAAAATAGCATGTTTTGCCAGTTGCCCGTTTATACTACTTAAGGCCCATTAATGCGTTTTCAAGGAATGCATTCTGTATCTTCATTAAATGTGGGGGAATGCAATAATCCTTACAAAAATCCATTTCAGAACTTGATTTTTTTAAAAAAATTCTAGATAAGAAACAAGACATCAAGAAGATAGAAACGCATTTACTTTTGTGATTGCTGAAGTTGTGTTAGCATCATCTATAATTACAGAGATGAAGTAAAAATACCGAAAATGTAAAAATAAGCTAAAAGTAAATGCGTCTTACTTTTAGATTATCCCAGTTTTTGCTATCTTTACATTTTTCAAGTGCAAAGGAATAGTGGCATAAATCTGGGTAAGTAAATCCAAAAACCATCTACCAAGGTTAAATTGTCTGAATTGTTGAATATAAGCAGTAGTTTCAGTAACATTAACTATAAATAACCGCTAATTATCTTGATCTGTACAGGAAAAAACGGCTTTTAACATATTAATCAGAAGTAAACGGCACTTAAACTTACATTGCTTTCTAGAAGTCTCTTCCTTTTCTTCTCGAAAACTTCCGTTTCATATGCATTATTCAATAGAACTATGATTTTAGATATTCCAGGTAATGAACGGAGCAATTTCTCTAATAGAACCTGTAAAAAGGAATAGAAGGAAGTTTACAGTTCTTTTACGTCAATAAATTTTGCTCTATCATTTGTAAAATAATTGCACTTGGATCTTTGCAATACATTTCCGTTGCAAGATTTTTAAGCGGTTTAGGTGGATAAGGGGAAGATAACAAGACCCTTCCCAAGCTTTAAATTTTTATAGCCACAAAACCTAACTTCAAAGACTTCTTAAACGTGGATCGGGCGATGAAGATTTACACTATATCAACATGATATCGTTTAAATACGAAGATATAGCGTAATCACATATACGGCGAATCCTTTCTGAAATCGGAACTGAAAATTGTTATTCCCGGATCTGCTACTTCTTGCGACCAGGTAGAATTTAATTTGTTTCTCTATGCGTTAAAAAATAAGTTCAAATATTTCGAATCCAGTAAAATGATTTTACACGGATAAAAACCCCAAAAAATGTCGATTTCTTTAGATAAAAAAAATCGAGCTCATTTCCGCGCTCAGTCTTACAACTGAAATGTTCAGAAGATCAAGTTGCGAAGAAATATTAATTTGATAAATAAGAAAGAGTAATTTTCTAAATTTAGCAGATAATACAATAGTTTAATACAGATAATACAGCACATATTTTAACATTAAAAAGCAAAATCTATCTTCAGTGCAGTGAAACCCTTATCCAATAGTATCACAATGAAGTCAGTTAAATGTAGGAAACTTGCTCACTTTGCTAAGACTACTTTAAATGTTCATGATGTTTAGAAACAAACCTCTAGTGTCAATTGGTTGATTATCAATAAAATATATTATCAAGTTAAGGAGTCACCGATAATTGAGGTCAGTGAAGCAAAGTTAAAATATTATCAATAGATACCAACCTTTCCTAAGAAACCATTTCCCCCAGTGATGAAAACCGATTTTCCTTTAAAGATGTCGGGAATGCTAGGTTTTACTTCTGTTTCTTCGGCCATAATAGATAAAAACCTAGAAGACGGAATTCAGAAAATTAAAAAAATTTCTTGGAAATGCTTAAAGAGTTAAATGAACATGCTTGTACATAAACGAGCAGTGAACATTTGAGTTATAAAACAAATGTAGTATTTACTGCCATTTCCTATTCAATATATTTACTTTATATTTGAATTAAATTGGACCTTTATTGTATTCGTAAAAATTTGTCAAAGTGAATGGATATGCAGGAAAAGGCTATACTGCAAAATGAAGAATTTCAATAGTCAAAATAGATAAATTCCCATTCCGATTTTCTATCCATATTTCAGTATCCCGAAGACCTGCATCTGGATTTCTGGAAATGTCATGTGTGCATTTTTGGACGGAATGCATTGAAAAATCAGGTCAATAAAAAAATTGATTACACATGTAAAAACAGATATCTTCAAAACTACGACTTCATTCTATCGTTTCTGTCAACCATATTAATTCTACCCAATTATCGTTGTAAAAATTCTAAAAACATTTCTCAGCGTCGCTGTGGATAAGCAGTTTGTGCTTTCGTATGAACCTCAAGTTGTTATTTTCGCACATACATTCCAGTTTGAAATTGTGTAAAGGAATGTACTTAAACCTAGTAAAGAGTTGTACTTTAATCATTTACTAATTTAACATATCTGGAAAGACAATCTGCATACCCTCTTAAGTTGTACTCATTCCTAAAACCATCGATCACTGGAAGCATTTTTTCAGTGGCAGTTGAAAAATTTAGTTTATTACTGATCGTAATTATTTGCATAAGCATTAACAGAACTTAAATTTTACAAGTTCATGTTTAATCTTTTTTTAATGATTATGTATAAATTGCGCATAAATAAAGCTTTTTATGAAAATTAAAAATTTCACTAATTGCTAGGATTTGTAGGGTATTTACGACTTCCATTTAACAGTTAAAATGCATTAGGTTGGGAGACTTGGTTTGTATAATTTGAATTGGGAAATGAAGATAGGTTACATTAACTTACATACGCCACTCGATAAGACCAGTTGACCATGCGCAGATGATCGGAGCGATATCTGAACTCGTGCATACTTACTGTGGGTGGGCTAAATTTTGTCTCGAACCGCTGTTCCTCCAAACCCTAAACTTTAGCAGATGGATACAGCAGGGGGGGGGGGGGAAGTCCACTCAAAACGAGATGAATTAAGGTTAGGATGGTGGGAGGGCATGCAAGTATTTACCATATGCTTAATACATTTAAAAAGCACAGGATTTATTTTTTAAAAATCTTTTTCATTAAAAGAATAATGAATAGCCCGTGAGTAATTCTGAAATATTGGCCGGGAAGAGCTTTATTTAGATGTTTGTAAATAAAGTTTCCCAAATGACTCAATGCCATAATCCTGTTTAATATTTTATGGCTAATGTTTCAAAAAAGTGAACGAAAAACAGATGCATTATTCATATGGAAAATTTATTCAACTATTTATGTCAATTAAATTTGCATCTTCAAAGAAGCTTTGTTTGGGAAAGAGTAAGATTGCCACTGTTGATTTTTGACAGACCGGAAAAGGTGAAATGAAAGCCATGTTAAAACAAAAAAATTTAATTCGACATAGTACATAAATTAATTTGAAATGTTAAATTAATGCGTCTGCTAAATGATGCATATAATTTAAATTAACAAATTAAGATTTGAGATAAAAATGGAGTGGAATAATGCATTTTCTAATTTTTTAATTATACTCGGACGCTATGAAATTCGTTAATCGGTTTGAAATGACGCACCAGAATTAGAAAACGGATTATTGGCTACATTTGTTTTGGTCTATGTGTGGTCAGAATTTCTTACCATTTAGCTGTTTTTCACGTTAAGTTGAACATTTGAGTTGTGATTAGAATGTATCCATTTGATGGATCGAGCTTTGAACAATTTAATTAAAGTGTACTCTCGATTAAGAACGAACGATTAAATAAGGAAGAAATCTAGACTGAAAAGATACATCTATAAATAGAATAATAATTAACAAAGGAAACTAAATCTTGCACACACAGACTTATTGTCTGAGCCGACAAAAAGTACTCCAGAACTTTCAATACTGAAACTGAAATTTTTGGAAACAGTTTGAGAGAGCTTAAAATTTAAAAAAAAGATTTGATCTTAATACAATTTTCGACGAACGTTGAATGCCATTTAAATAAGGTAATTTTGGAGTTTTCCTGCCCAATATCCATATCACGGTCATTTTAAAAATTTGTTTTCAGCGATTTCTGAGCTACACCATATATTAAAAGTCATTATAGAAATCCCCACAACATTTGGTGTGGCGATTAATAAAATTAACAAATTCGGGAAATTAATTTGTTTTCACAAAACATGAAAATATTTCATGAGCCCTTACTTATAATTGTAAAAAAATGTAGATACAACATAGAATATGTATGTAGCTTTCGAGTGTCATCTTGCATCACAATTAAAATTAATACTGCAGCATTAACGTCCGCCGATTGAAACCAGGAAAGTCGCAAAGGCTACGCTTTGGCGGCCTTGTTAAATTGCCGTTTCGTTTTGAAGCTACACGAAAGCTGATGGGCATAAACACAAGTTTTAAATTAGACTTGTTTCATGAGGAATACATTCTCAAATTATCAGTGTCATACAAATGGATGGAAGCATTATGACCAGATTTAACATATATCAGAACCAATTCTGCCATTCTTTGGTGGATAACTGGATTAATTTCTATTCATGAAACTGCAAGTCTATTCCATGAATAAAAGAAATTAAAATGCATGCATGTGACGGCAAACTCGAACCCTTCGGTAAGAAAAATTGTTTGGAACTACCAGCGAGAACACATCAAATGCTGCATACTTCCCATTTAATCGGATTTCAAGTTTCCGCTTCAGTCGTGGCTATGTTTTAAATTGATTACACTAAAATATTTATCATTCCATTATGTTCAGATCAGCGAGATAGAAAAATAAAACCAATTAATGAGCTTTTCTTCCAAATGCTCCTTTTTATCTAATAAAAAAATTGCTTAACATAAGCAATTTCCTTTAAGAGATTGAACACAATAGCTTTGGGAATCAATTGTCAGTGAATACGAAACATGCATTAAAATGAGCATTTCTATCAAAGAATTATTATAATAGACAAGGAAAGAAATGTGCTGTACACATTTTAGTTCTTGAAAGAACTTTTCTATTAGCTCTTTTTTAATCAATTAAAATGTTAGGCAAACGAAAATATCCAATATTTTGTAAACACTTGAAAAGGCAGAAAACTCACCTCTTGTTGATATGGCACTGCTGTTTTCTGCTTTCAGGGACACGCTGTGTACTTCCCAAGTTAAAACGTTGCCACTAGAAAAAAAGACATATAATTTCCGAACACTCTTTCACTTCAATGCTATGAGTAAAACTTTTTGCCGTAGTCTTGAGTATTCAAATTAACATAAATATTTTCTTTTTCGAAAATTTCAATTTTAAAATGGGTGGAGACATACAAAAAACTAACTGATGTTTAAGATACTGTAAAAAATCCTAAAATCAAAAATATTTCAGATATTGAAAATTGATTTAGATTATTTCATTAGCGGATTCCATTAGGCATTTGATATTTCTAAATTTGGACTCTTAGATCTTCGGAGCTTTTTATTACAAACTACAATTCGAATATTGCAACCAGATGCTAAAGATAAATAATTATCGCTTCAGTTACAAACTGATTCTTTCTATATGTCGAATCAGCATCCAATTAACTATGTCAGTAACAAAGATAAGAATTAACTATTCTATGATTCAACTGAGGGACCAAATCATTTTTCTAGATAATATAATGCAACTTAAGGAATCAAACCACTTTTAAATGTACTATTCAATTGCGCTAAATTCATTCTAACTTATACAACTGATATAGATGTATACGCTAAATGACTTCATAGCTTCTGTAATCGGATATTTGAAAACTTTGGAGGGGAGGGGGTGTACATTTTTATTTTGTATTTGTGCTTGAAGATATTAATTTTGAAAGGCAATTCTAGATCAGATCTTCAATGTTCCTCTTGCGACTCTTCAAAAATATTCATTGCTTATATTTCTGCTTGAAAAAATATACATGACCATGAAAGCAGCTCAAATTAAAGATATAAAGCCTCGTAATAAAGCCTTGTTTAATAATAAATAAAAGGAAGTTATTTGTTAAATTTTATTGGCGTGTTTCAAATTAGAATGGCTTTTTGCATTGATTGTGCTTTATAATCCTTTAAAATCTGATAACTGTAGAAACTGATATTCTTTTTGTGACCTATTTCGAAATAGTACTCTTAATTTTAAAAACTAAAAAACTCATATGATGATTATCTGTTCAAAGAGACACAATGATGGATTTGGTAGTCCTGAAAATGTGAATTATGATCAAGTGCATTTTATGATTTTTGATCTTAGTTTTAGTTTAGCCAATACCTTGATATCTGTTTGAATCCTGCTCATGCATATACTGAATAAAAATTTCGTTTGTATTTTAGCTTATATAATCAGCATCTTGGATTTCTTGGAGTGCCCTTTAAACGTAAGAAAAATTTAAAAGTCTAATGATATTAACATCAATATCTCAGTTTCATTTAAATTTGGTCTTAATATCTAAAAATGTGATAAAAGCACTCAGGAAGATGTTGAATGCCTTTTAGAAATGGAAGTATTTCATTCACAGTTTTCTACAGTATTGATAATTGTAATATATTTCCCACTATTGATTTACAAATTTAAAAGTAGATTTGTGTGAAAAAATTGCTTCATCAAGATTTGAACTCCCTTAAATGACCCGACAGAATAAAATTCTGTAAATTTGTGAAGAATTCCAAATTAATACATTTCCTTTTAATTAGCTCTTGATAGATTCAATATCGTTTCCTAGTTATGAATTTTATGTCCATTAGGGAGAAGCTATATCAAGCATCCTTTATCATTGTTCAAGATTCCGTAATCTACAGATAGAGCTCTTATAAAAAATGCCTGTTTGATTCCCAGTAACTCCGATTATTCTCTACACAGAACTCCAAGATCAAGCTGGAAACAATTGAAACTGTTTTCCTGTTCAACAATTACTTTTGGTTTCGATTCCCCGATTCACCTTTGTCTAAAATTGCATTTGTTTTATCTTGTCCCCCTGCTTTGTGTGTGTGTGATACTCTGATCATAATTTTTCTCGTGTAACTCATTGCTGTAGCAAAAGTAATGGAGCTAAGCTTGTGCTTGTTTACTACACGCATTTCCACTTCCGTAAGTTACAATTATGTAAAATATTCATATTTACCTATTTCTCCTATAACGTATCTTTTGACACATTAAAAATATTTCAACTTAAATAGTATTACGAGTAAATATCGAAGCTGTATGTCAGCTTTATTTATATTTGTTTTATTTGGGTTAATGGGGAAAAGACCAGGTTTGGTCAAACTGCAACATATTCAAATTTGAAACATTCCATTCTCATTACAAAAACAAGAGGGAATGCTTTCTTAATAACATTTGGATTCATTTAGGGAGATTATTATTCTTTGTCTAAAAAATGTTCATATTTGATGTAATTTAATTTATTTCAATTAAGTTAATCTCGTTTTGAAGCAACGCAAAAACTAATTTGGAACGGACATTGTGATATTGAATCATAAGGATAACACATGAGCTGACATTCCAAACTTCCCAAGTCACACAAGCCTTTTATTCTTTCTTTAATGATCACACAAGCAGAAAATTATTTATTGAGTATATATACTTCGGCAAAAAACTTAGTGTTATATATTTTACTTGAAATTCTAAGAGTACTAATTATTGATTATTAATTTGAATTTTTATTTATTAAGGATTTTTTTTGTTGTAGGAATATTGCATTTTTATTATAATAATATATAATATTGCATTTTATTATAATAATATATAATATTGCATTTTATTATAATAATATATAATATTACATTTTTATGATAATAATATATAATTCAACTTATAATAATATTGTATTTTTATTATAATAATATTTAATATAATTTATAATAAAATTGCATTTTTACTATGATAGTATTATATTTTTGCTTTTATTAATAATTTAATATTTTTAAAAGTGAATTTTTAAAGTTCTTGAAGGAGTCCGATACACAGAGGTATTCTTTCTTGTCTCAATTTTATGCAAATTTGAGTAGAATTATTTCGATTTAACTCAGAGAGAAATCAACACTCCTCAGAGAGAATTTTTTATTTCTCGAGTATGCGTCTCCGTTTATATACATTTCATAATAGCTTCTAGAAAAAATCCTTATGTTGGCTTCTAATAGATATATCGCCGAATTTTGTACATCTTCGCGAACTTCGTTTTTATTTTGAAGTTGCCAAAACCATTCCTGATTACGTCTAATGAGGAGAACTAGCTCACGGTCGTCTTACCGGGTGAAGGATGTCTTTTCTCAAAAAAGCCCCTGAAGAAGGATTGAAAGCTTCTGCTATTAGCAGAGAGTAGAATGAACTCTATCTGAAAGGATTTATTTGCAGTATTCCAAGTTTGATGTTGATGGATACATGTGCAAATTTATCTCCTTTAAGAGAAGAATTGGCCAAAGATGAAAAGAAAAACTTATTTGCACAGCTTCTAACAATTCTTTAAAGATTATTATTGGTGAAAAGACAAAGAAAATTGGATGCCTCAATCGAATGTGGATTCCGGAAATTTCAACATAAAGTCTATGCAGCTGATATCACAGATCCATGTATTTTCTGTCTTTGCATTCTTCACTGGTTCAGTTTTCTGTGAATTTGGGATGGAATAAGATGCGGTCAGGAGAATAGGAAATATCTTTGTTTTCGTCCAGTATAAGGAATTCAAAGTTATATTTTGAACTACAAATTAGAAGACTATAATAACAGCGAGATCTAATATCTTATCTGAGAAGTGTTTCGTCGTTTCTGGATAATTCAGGTCCGCTTATAATGAACTTTACAAACCAAGCTCCTAAGAAAAGTGCCCTTGGGGCTGTCATGCTATTTTATTTGAAAAGAAAGGCAATTATCGTTCAAGTTCTTAATTTGAGAATAAACCAAATACCGTGGACAAAGGAACTATTGTTACGACATGTAGATGTCCATTCGTTCACAAGAATTTTCTGAAGCACAACATGTCTCAACGGTCATGGCAGATCTTGAAAGACTTAAAAAATAACAACAAGTATAATAATTATTTAAAGAGTTTCAAAAAAAATCCACTTTTTATGCAGATGTCGACCGCTCCAATGTGACACAACATAGAATTAATACAAGTGACTATCCACCAATAAAGTAACATCCAAGATGCTTGCCCCTTGTAAAGAAAGGAGAAGCTGGATTTATAGTAAAAGAAATAGTAAACAATGAATAATAAGAAATTTAAAATTATTTTCCTCTACTTTGTTAAGTGTGCTCATTAAAAAGAAAAATGGATCGACGTGATTCTGTTTAGAATACAGGAAATGAAACGAAATTTCGAAAAAGGACAAATACCATCTACCAAGAATAGACGACGACACCATGAATGCTTTGAAACGAAGCCAATAGTTATCGACATTGGATTTAAAAAGTGGGTATTGGCAAAAAGAGATCCGATATCAGTATAGAAAAGAAAATCTTCACCCGTCGATAAGACGGGTGAAGGCTTTAGTAATTTAAGGTAATCAGGCTTCAGTAATTTAAGGTAATGCCTTTTGAACTCTGTAACGCTCCTCCCATATTTGAGAGTCCACTAGTGCAGATGTGAACTTTCGTCTGAAGTCTAGTTAGTGTATCTAGATGACATTATAATAAGTAGGATGGACATTGGAAAATGTTTAAATAATATTCATGAAGTACTTCAGAGACAATAAAAGCTAACTTTAATTTAAGTTTGAAGAAGTGCAGATTCTTTTGAAAAGAGACTGCTCATTTTGGACACTTAACATCAGCAGAAGGGATTAAAATTAATTCGAATAAAATTATAAAATTAAGGCGATATTTTACTGGTCTCGTTCAGAGACTGAGCACGATATCCGCAGATTTCCCGAACTATGCATTTCTTTTCGTCGTTATGTTAGAAATTTTTCAGCAACAACAAGACTTCACAACCTCTAGTGCTTTGGATTATTCCCAGATTGACAAAGATTTCATCTTGGATACGAATGCTAGTATTGAAAGAATAGATCTAACTATAAACCTAATCGAAAACGAAAAATGTGTTATAGATTACTTCAGCAAGAGAATGGGTAGAAGAAATTATTGTGTCCCACATAAAGAATTATTAGCCACAATTAAGTCTATAAAACGTTTCCATCCCTATCTTTATGGAAGGAATTTCTTGGCCGAACTATGAATCTTCCTTGAAACAGCCTTTGAATTTTAAGAAACCTGATGCCCAGTTAGCTTGTTGGATTCAAACATTTCAGGAAGATGATTTCAAAAGTCAGCATCACAAAGGACCTTCTCATGTAAATACAGATACCCTCTCTCAAAAATCCTGCATTAAGAGCAGCAAACATTGCTCAAATACCAAGAAAAGGTTTGAAATGGAAACGGATATTTTACAGAAAGTTTTAACAACAACAATTGCAGATCCGTGGTCTTTAAGTGAACCACAGATAGATATCAGACCGATTCTAGGAAATAAATTAAATTCGGTGGATCGGACGTCTTGGCCAGAAATTGCTCCGGAAGGTCTTGCAACAAAACTATATTGGACTTTTTGGGATTCCTTACATCTTCAAGAAACTGTTTTAAATCTTAAGTAGAGGAGAGATGATAGGAGCTCTTGTTGAGGACTA
Organism: Argiope aurantia; assembly: GCA_026543865.1. NCBI lineage: Eukaryota > Metazoa > Arthropoda > Arachnida > Araneae > Araneidae > Argiope > Argiope aurantia. The sequence continues at coordinate 1,360,222 of JAPMOR010076963.1, forward strand.
CTAGTTCTTCCGAAGAGCAGAATTCAAGAATTTCTGCAGCAGACTCATGTCAACGCAATTGGAATCGTGTAAACGTTAAGTGGAACTCGAGAGCGATTTTACTGGGATTGACTTCGTACATGCGGTGAGAAATGTCGCAGAGAATGCCACATTTGTTTAGCCCGGAAAAGACCCAAGAAAGGAACTAGAATTTGCAGCACTATAATGCGGATGCATCCTTTGAAAGAATGATTTTGAATATTCTAAGTTTTTTCCTGGAAACTTCAAGGGGCAATCAGTATGTCTTAATATTGATGGATTAATTATATTATGCGGTCAGAAACAATTCTAATTCCTGATCAGGATGCCTCATCTGTATCTGAGGAACATGTATAAAACTTGATTTCGCCTCACGGTCTGCCTATTATATTGAATTCGAATAAGGGCACAAATTTTTAATCCGCCCTTTTTTTCTGAGCTCTGCAAACTTTTGGGTATCTCGAAGGCTTAAACAGTAGCGTTACATCCTAAGTCTCAAGTTATGGTCAAGAGATTTTATCGGGTAATTTCAAATCATCTTTTGCTATTTACCTCCAAGAATTAGACTGATTGTATCCCTTTTCTCTTGGTCTATCGGAGCACGTTCCAGGAAGTGACTGGATGAACTTTTTAGTCGAATATCGTGATTTCTTTATGATATCCTCTTTGGACGACCGAGTGATACGCCTTCTTCACCGAATGATTGCATGAAAAATATAAGAGGCATTTTGGAAAGCGTACGTTCATTTGCCAGGGAACGAATTAATTTATACAGTAAACGAATGAAGACTCGTTACGACTTCAGAGTTACAGACCACCATTTAAAGAAGGGTGATCAAATCTGGATACTTAACTCAAAGCGATTGAACGGCTTGAACTTGAAGTTGTATATGGAAAGACCTTACACAATCGTCAAGAAACGGCAACGATATTGTCTAGAGAGTTCAGGGTTGACCCAAAGTCAAAACAAAAGACAAACGCCATGCCGGACAATTGATCATAGTACTATGTAATGAGATTGTAGGGGCGTGTAGGCTTTGAAGAGGGAAGCAATGTTGCGAATCTGTAATGTTGTTTTCCTGCAATGTAAGCTCATCGATGAAATGGGAATCCTGAACTTGGCACCCATTCAGCACCCATTTAAATATCTATAGAGCTTTCTTCCTTACTATGAGATTAACTGCGCAGGAAAGCAATATTGCCCTTCTTTGAAACCCTAACTCAAGTCGAAACAGTGCTTAGAATGGGTTTTTTTTTAGTTCTAACCCAGAACTGTTTGAAAGTTGGTTAATACCCATGTCAATTTAGTGCATTTAAAACAGGAAGATTGGGAGGAAAATGTTGGCATTGCAAAACTGAACAGATATACCTAGTCATAAGGAAATTCTGAAAGTATGATCTCAATTTCTTCATTTCTGTTCTTTTCTTTAATCTCCTTTAAAGGGTTATTATATGGATTTGCATTTTTTAATATTTCTCTTTAACATTCATACTAATTTTTCCTTCCATTGTATGATTTAAAATTTTCTCTTGTTATATATAAATTATTCCGATAAAGGCAATTGTTCTTCAGGACAAAAAGTAAATATATTTTGGAGTATAATTTCACACCATCTCTCCTTGGTCAATTGAAAATTGAGCAGATTAAACATTTAGATATATTTACTTAATACCATTAGAATGTAGAAATTTAAATATCTGGCACTGATTTCAACGAATTTATTGTAAATAATCGGCATTTTTTAAAAGTACACTTTATAGTTCTTTCTAATTCGGAGTTCAAGAACAGTCATTGAAGACCGGTATCATGAAAATTACATCATCAACTAATGGAATCACTTCATTATGCTAATTAAAATGTAATTTCCATTAGGAAAAATATTGGTTTCATAAGTATAGCACTATTAGCTGGAGGAATTCCATTATTTTCATCATAGAACAAAATTATCGTCCATCCAAGTAAGAAATCTGAAAAGGATATAAAAGGTTATTAGAATTTAAAAGCTATATAAAATGGCATATATCTGGAAAAAAAATATTAATGAGAAGTAACAAAAGAAACAACGGTTTCATAAAATAGAATTTCTGTTGAAAATCAACTACTGAAACTGAAAAAATTAGTCCAAATGTAAAATGAATCTAAAACAAGAGTGGTGAGAACCTAGCTTACAAAAGATCATTCCTTTTCATCAAATTACCTAGTTTGAAAACTTAATGTATTTTTTTTAAACCCTCTAAAGATTATGAGTCAATATCTACTCAGCATCGGATGCAAATCTACCGTCTTCCTAGGATACTCTGTTGTTAAAACCAAAATTGCGTTCTATCCGTCAATAGTACTTTCAGGGTGTTATTCTTTATACTTAAAATATTAAATTCAACTTAAATAAGGCTGTATAAAAGGTTAAAATATTAGCATGATAAATATGTTCTCATTTAGAATTTATTAACTGAATCACCTGCTAAGATAAAGAATTCATCTAGAAGTGACTACTGACCTTCCAGTGCAGTATATATCTTTAATGCATATATATATATATATAT